>CM076574.1:697713889-698313889 GCA_034641835.2 Pinus albicaulis
GTATTCCAGGGATAGGCACATTCGGAGGAAGAATTCGGGCCGTCTAGCTTTCTCACCAGGTTGTGGACGTTCTTCAGTATTTTGTTATTGACAGCAGGATCATTAGGGGTTCCATAAGCAAAGCTATTCCAAGGATAGGCACATCCTGGATTGTCATATTCCTTTCTGATCTCATGATATGCAAATAAAAATAAACATGGAAAACATTAATTCCTCAATATATGGGTCTAACAAATACTAATTTGATCAATGAATTTATGTTGTACAGGTAAGACCTGCCCTCTCAATAAGGCATGAAAAGATGAACTAATAAACCTTTATCATTTGCCCTCCTTGTGAAAGATTTTCTTGGACTTTTAATGCAAATAATGCCATAGGTCAACACAGTGGTATATACAATGATTAACAATAAAAAGGATTTCTTGTACTCTAATATATATCACAAAAAAATGACCCATGAACATTCACATGAAGAGAATGTCATACAAAGCAGAAAGAGATTGGTAAAATACCAAAAAATAGCAAACAAAACATCGAATACAATAAGTATCAAAATAAGAAATGTAGTTAACATGTCTAACAAGGTTTTCAAGATTGAAAAAAAAGAGCTAATCATTTGATAAATGAGAATCTCATACAGTTCCATGGAAGTAAGTAGCCTATCAGTTACCCACTGCATACAATGTAGAATGCCAGAAAACCTACCCTAGCTTGAATACACATAGTTGCTTGGATAAGTTTCAGCAAATTGTCTAAGGCAGAGTACATACAAATCTTATTGGACAGGGGACATTGGAAGCCTAGGTAGAGTCCTTATAGATGTTTCAGTACAACAAAAGCATTGCCAAATTCAGGTAATTTAGATTACCAGAAACCTGTCCTGGTTCGAATGCCCATCACTTGCACAGATAAATAAAATAAGCTTCAGCAAACTATCTAAGGTAGACCACACACAAATCTTATTGGACAGAGGATAGTGGAAGACCAGGTAGAATCCTTCTAACTGTTTCAGTACATGGAAAATCATTGTGAAATTCAGAAAATTGTAAAGGCTTGATTGATGAAATTGATCAAATCAGTTGTTCAACGATTTCATTCAAATCAATAAGTCAAACAATTTTGATAGGCATAGGGTATTGCAGAAAATTACCTTTAAAGATGATTGAGAATTTCTTGATAGGTGATACAAATGAATCCTCTTTATAGAATGAAGAAGCATCAAGAATAGATATAGGGTTGGGTTGCTCAGAAACCTCCGGAGGAGTGCTTGTCGGAGACAGTTCTTCACAACGATTAAAATGAATTTCATCCATTTCAGAATGAACTTCAACATTTTTTTATTTTACCAAATGTGCAGGCGCTTCATTTTTTGTCTTTGTGCCTGATTTCTACGCATAAGACAACTACAAATCAGTGTTGGAAAAAAGCTATCAATATTTCTTAAATGGAAAATATGTTTTATTTTATGAAAAAATACTATTGCAATCTTTCCTTTGGTTCTGTTCTGAACTCCAATGTTCTCCTCAACTTTGGATGTGAATCTACTGAGCCATTTGATTGAAGTAGACAATGGTTTCCATTATCAAGTCCGCAGTCAAAATCTTCTCTAACATCACTCATTTTACTCGTAACCTCATAATACATTTGTGAAATGGAGCTTATGTTGTTGTCTAGGTGATACAAATGAATCCTCTTTATAGAATGAAGAAGCATCAAGAACATATATAGGGTTGGGTTGCTCATAAACCTCCAGAGCAGTGCTTGTCGGAGACAGTTCTTCACAATGATTAAAATGAATTTCATCCATTTCAGAATGAACTTCAACATTTTTTGATTTTACCAAATGTGCAGGCACTTCATTTTTTGTCTTTGTGCTTGATGTCTGCGCATAATACAACTACAAATCACTATTGGAAAAAAGCTATCAATATTTCTTAAATGGAAAATATGTTTTATTGTATGAAAACACACTACTGCAATCATACCCTTGGTTCTGTTCTGAACTCCAACATTCTCCTCAACTTCGGATGTGAATCTATTGAGCAATGTGATTAAAGTAGACAATGGTTTCCATTATCAAGTCTGTAGTCAAAATTTGCACTAACATCACTCATTTTACTCGTAACCTCATAATCCATTTGCGAAATGGAGCTTATGTTGCTGTCTGAGCGAACAGAGATCTCATCTACTCTAGGTGTTTAAGGGTATTGATCTGCCACCGCATCTCTGCTACTTTCACTCATTGTATCTATTTGCATAACATGACCTCCTTTAGCTCTTATACGAATACGGGGTGATCGACTTTCTATTTCTGATCCCATTTGCTTGGTTCCCTGTTTTGAAGATTTCAAAGATCCTGATTGTCTTGATTTCCTTTCAATTTCAGGCTTATTCCTTTGAATTTTTGGTGTAGAACAACTTGGGTGGCTATTCTTCACACTGTTAAGAATTTCTTTAGAAGACTATTGATTTCGTGTGGAAGGACTTGAGACTGGGGATAATGGAGGAGGTATTCCCTTTTGTAAAACGTCATTTGAATTTTCTATGGACTTGGTCTTGATATTATGCTCTCTTCTATGATTTTGTACAGCAATGGATTCGTTATTATAGTGGTTTGAAAATCCTTTGGAATTAGGCCTACCTGATTGTTGATCCTTGAGGGCTCCAATGTTGCCCATAGTTGATCTCTCGGTGCTGGGACTTCCAAGCTGAGATACTGAGCTCACTTTTCTTTAATTATTTGGAAGCCCTTCCAAGGGAATAACAGAAGAATTACTTGAGTTGCTTACTGATTTGGCAGGCTTCATTATCACTATGGGAGCCTGAAAATATTTTGCAAAGTTAGAGCTTCCAAACCTCAATTGATTGTCTTGCATTTTGTTAGCTCTATAAACAGTTTTGCCTTTTGGGGAGATTCTAGAACTTCGGGTGTAGTCAAATTCATTCTCATGATGATTGAATTTTTCTTTTGTAGAGTCTAGGAGACCTTTATTGTGCATTGCAGAAGTATTTTTCCTTATACAGCATCTGGAGTTTTTCTATGATCAGTCTCTTGATGAAATGCGCATCTTGTGAAGTGCTCTTTCTCTTCTTATAGAATCATTAGGAAGCTATTTGAGAGTGAGAGCATTTCCTCTATACTACTCTTTCCTACTTGCATGATTCATGTGAGATCATTTCCTCTATACTACTCTTTACTATGTTACTACTTTACAATGTTTCCTTTGCAACATATGGTGCAATTGCTAGTTTATTCTTTTCACACATATAATTGAAATTGGTCATAAACACCAAAACTATAACTTGAGAAAAGAAAGTATTAATTTTTCAATGATTTGATTAATCACTTGGAATTACTTGAAAAATGGATATAAACCCTTAATTGAACTGAAGAAAAGTAATGTACTTACAAAAAAAAATATTATAAAAATTGAGAAAAATCATTGAAACATATTTTAAATAATTAACTATAAATGAGTTTAAAGTTTATGAATTATAAATATTATTGAAGTAGATTTTAAAAAAAAGTATTATGGATGAATGGTCCATTATGATAGTGTTGGTGTTGATTAACGTAAGTTTATCATAACACCATGTTTGTTACACTAATTACTGATCATAATAATTATATATATATATATATATATAATTGAAGTAAAACTATTTTTTCATAATTATATCGTATATGTTCATCTAATATGAATGAGGTATTTATTTAACTGTTTTTTTATTTTATATGTGGATCTTACTATTAACATGCATATAGAGGTATTTTTGCATTATCAACACAAAGAGCATATGTTTACTAAAAGAAAAGGAGCATCCAGAAAAGAACAACAACCTTAAAATGATTAGCCATAACGAAAAGAAAAGAAGGAAAAAACTAAAGAAAAAAACAAATGATTAAAATAACGAAAAGAAAAAGGGAAAAAACCATAACTAATGATTAAAATAAATTAACATATAAGTAGTACAATTGATGATCTTTTATATTAGTATATATGTTGCTCTTATTTTAATTTGGCTTACTTTCCACTATGACGTGCACATGTGATGTGTTATAATTAGACAAACTACAAGGAAAAAGTACTTTTAATTAGTATATATGTTGCTTTTATTTTAATTTGGCTTACTTTTCACTATAATGTGCCATTGGATGTGTTACAATTAGACAAGGTACAAGGAAACCGTGCTTGCTTTCAATTATGTTGTGCACATATGATGTGTTATAATTAGACTAGGTACAAGGAAAATGAGAGTGACATGAGGGGCGTAGGAACCACATGAGCTTTTACCTTCTAAGGTTGGACTTGTTACTAGAGAACAACGTATTCTCAAAACCAAAAGAAACTCATTAGAGTAATAAAAATATCAAATGATATTTTTCTCTCATGCCAGACCATCTCCTAAGATGAATATGTGTTGATGTCCATGTCAACGAGGATTTGTGATGCAGTGAAACTGCATATTTTCAAACTGCGTGGATCCTGTGGGTTATGGGCCCAGGTAGATATAACGAGAACAAACAAAACAGAGGATTTTCATTAACCTCGACCAACCAACGCCGGTTTAATTCAATTATGGGTCACTAATAAAATAACTAAATATGGGAAATTCATTGACACATCTAATTCTATTCTTCCCATAACACCATCAGTTCTCCATGTTAATAATAAGTAATCAAAACATAACAACAGTCTCAATGCACGACATGTTCAACCTATCATGAAATTAAGCCAACTAATCCAGCACTTGATAGGCAAGACTATAAAATTATGCTGGCAGTTTCCATTCAGACTTTGTCCACTCAAACAATCCATGAAATAGAAAATTTTATCAAATCATGAATTATAATCAATTCATCGTTTGAGTCAACATCCAGGTCGTAGATTGTTCTTCATGTCAATGGTGCAGGTCACAGCTTCCTTATATCGATCTATGGCTATACCAGTCGCACTTCTTCCTCATGTCATCGTCTGCGTTGGTGCATCTCTCCTAGAACTCCATTAAACAGTTTTATCAACACTTCACTACCTACACTCAACAGCAGTTTCAACACTTGTAATATTAAAGAGCTAGTGAAATCAAAACACATAAAAAAATCATGCAAAAACACTGAAACTCTCCACTCTATGTTAACACTAACACTCCTCCCCCTTCGTCATACGCAGGCCCATAGTTAAATAATATTTACACCATTATGTATTATCTTAAATCCATGATTTTTTCCATAATTTACTCAACTAACTTCTATTCGAGGATATTGTATCCCGAAGATCTCTATGAGATCTTCACACATCAACCATCCTTGATATTCTCACATAGTTGAGAATATTTACAATTAAAAACCTCACACATAGATTTCTCACACAAAATTCATAAAAACATCACCCCCCTAATCAACCAAATGAACAATAATACTTTGAGTAGGATGCTCCTGCATCAGACTCCTGATGTAGAAAAATAATCATACACTCCTATCTATGAGGTCTGTCACTTTTCTGTAGTAATGTGACAGCTACAAGTCTGAATGACTTGCTACCTCTAGGATTCCAAAGTCTGGTTTGTTGATGATCCTTCAAAGGAATAACTTCATTAGGTAATCTAGCATAAAATTCCCAAAATAATATCTCCAGAGAAGTTTTAAACATGATTCTCGATTTTCGATACCACATCATCTTATGTTGTGGAAATATAGACTCGTGAACTATGCATGGAAACTTGAATACCGATTTTCTTGGTTTCCAAATTTTGAATGAGTCTCAAACTAGTTCACCATCATCATCATTACTTGAACTATCAATCAAATTATGTATATCTTTAAAGCAATTAACTTCATCATGCTCTAAGAGTAATTCCTCTTCGTCAATCACATCGACACAGTTGATGTTATCTATGGTGTCCTTTCCACCTTTCATTACAATTTCTCTCATCTCAACTTCTTTGGCTTCTATCTTTTTGGCTACTACGTCCTTTTCTAATGGTACTGCAATCTCAACTTCATGCAATAAACAATCATCCCAATTTCCTTCATGTTCACAAAATACTTCTTGATCATAATGATGGTCATTAGTTGTCTGTATAGCGACAAATTCTTCATTTAGTACCATACCTGCATTCACAGACAATGAATGAATAGACTGATGATTGTGGTCTTCACCTAGAAGACAGAATGGAGGATTGGGTAATCATCTCGCATCCGATACTCTTTGAGAATGAGATAGGGCATTCAATATAATAGTCGGCGACTCTTTGAGGGTTGGCTACCCACGAGAAGAATAGTCCAAGAAGGTCATAGTCTGGGAACTCCTAGGTGGAGTATGTACCTTAGAGAGACAATGACTATGGTGTATATAGGTCATGTGTCTCGCCAGCATTGTGCCTCATTGTCTTGTTGAGAGATGTGGTTGTTAGTCAAGGCCTTGCACTAGGACAATGATGGTAGTTATGATGCTATAAAGATGTGATTACCAATCTGATTCTTCTTATGAGATTATTCAAGTTAAAAGTGACCATGTACCATTATGAATACCTCCCTAGTTAAGAGGGAGTGTTGGAAAGTATAACTGGGTTTCATGAGCAAGGTTTTATTATAGGTCAAAAGACTTCTTCTTGATGTCTTTTATGGTTTTGTCATCTTGTCATAAATGTACTAATTAAGAGTAATGTTTATGAAGAGTCAATTCACACTTGTATGTCTCAAGACCTTGTCAATTAAGCTTGAAGACATGGCACAAATGATGCTCAAGATTAGCGTTGGAATACTCTTCAAGTCAGCCTTCAATAAGCTCTACAAGTCAGCCTATAAAATAGTGCTCAAGTCGACCTCATTACATATGGACAGATTGGCTCAATTTCAGGTAGGGTCAACTATATATACCCTACATGCTGCGCATAAAAGTGGATATATAATCTCGTTCTTCTCTAAGTCTTTCGATAAGGCTTAGGTGAAAAGGATTCCAGATTAGATACATAAGGAACAATGTTATATAGCAAGAAGAACGTGCAAAGAAAGGAGACATAATATAATTCAACTCAAACTAATGCACTATTATTCTCATATTGCTAAGTATTATTAATTACATTATAATTGAAAATATTAAATGTTTTTAACGCTAAGAGGGAGATCACCTAAATAACTATATCCATTTTCAAAAATCAACAACACTTTTGTCATCTAATGTGAACTCAACCCAAGCTTATAATTTGAAATTTCATTCAATTATAAATCAATGCCATTCTTATAGATGTTCTCCAACTATTAACAAGTATAGTAAAGATACTTGTAATTGCCTTACAACTATGAGTCAAATAGGATGAGTAGTAGTGTTGGTAAAGACGGAACCTCATAACAACGAAAAGTATAATGAGAAGGAAACAAATGACATTGTTCATTACAATCGATAAAGAATCATTTAGTAAAATACACAATAGAGGGAGACGTAAATATTCATTTCTCAATCTGATTCAGATTTCCAACATAATACATAAAACTAGATCTACACTCAACCAATAGCAAACAAATTATTCATCACATAAATTCATCGGTTATTGAATTATACATAACAATATAACAACTGAATTACTTTAGATAGCTATAGTCTCGAGTATGTTGAGAGTCTTACCTGTAACAATCCAAATTCATATTGGCTAATTAGTGGGTTCCATTAATCAATTATATATATTATGTTATTATACAACAAATAGTATAATAACTAATACGTGAACTATGGAGACTCTTCATAAACTCCAGGACTCGTCCATACCTGTAAACAATGGCATGAAATTGGACGATTAGCAAATGAAATTTAGATGATACATCATGCTCACTCAATGTCCTAAGCTATTTTTCCATTCAAATCATTTTTGCTCGGAGACAACAAATGAATCCATATGATTTTACAAATGTAAACAGTGGCGTACATACTCTTATGTTGTTACATAACTTAGTTGCACAAAAATTCGGTGATACAGCGTGGCAGTTTATGACGTAACTTGGAAGAGTTTCATAACACTGTCGATTCGGTACAAGTGTTACAAAATTAAAAACTGCGTATTTCTTTAGTTTCAGGAATCAAGGGGTCAAATACCACTATGACACGAAATCGAAGTATTAGTCATCTACATTGAAAAAAGTGGTTTCCACACCTAAAGACATTTGCTCGGCCTCAAACGTTTATATTTATGACTTAAATCCATTAGGGTATTTATATTGTTAGGCAACTAATCCTTGGGTTAGTTTGTGTTAGGTAATCGGTTATTAGAGTCCAAGAAATCTGGGGAACTGATTCAACAGTTTCTTGATGTATTTATATGTGTACACATTGTACATCATTCCTAAAGACATTCATTAATATATTGTTGAAGTTTGTTTCCAGTTTGTGTTGTTTGTCTTACAGTGGTATCAAAGCGAGTAAGATGCTATGTTGATTGAAAGTGTTAGCGGGTAGTTTATCAGCCTGTTGATAGTTGATTGAATCTTGCCACTAGTTTTAGTTTTGTGGCCATGATGTCAAGTTAGTGGGGTCTTTCGAACATGTGTAACTACATTTATGATCACAAGAAATGGTGTTTGGTACGATGAAAGTGACTAATCAAAATTGTAACTCCTAGAAATTGTGAAAGAGGAACAAATATTTAGTTAAAGCACTGGAGTGAAGGGAGGAACGGCAAGTCCAGGGCGCTTGAGATTTGTTTTTTCATCGCGACCGTAAGTGATATTTTTTTCTTCTTATTTTTTTCTTCTTCAATCTGCTCTCGGCGTATTGGAAACCTCATTTGAATTCAGTATTGCTGGCCTAATCTAAATTCATAGATTGGTTTTCTGGGTCAGCATGTCATGGCCTTCGTATACTTCCCAAGATTTGATGTTTGTAAAGATGAGTTGTTTCCATTCTGTTGTGCCAAATCTGCTAGCTATTCTCCAAGCTTGACCAGACGATTTGAAATTTGTGCTTGAAAGTGCACTGATAGTCATTTTCAAACATGTGTTGAGACTCGAATTGGACTTGATTTGAAAAACAACAGAAAATCTGAAATGACAGAATCATTTATGCAAAGGACGGGTTTGGAATGAGTTTGGTTTCTTTAACGATATCATAAAAGAAATATGTTGTACCAATTGCAACTATATTGAAAGATTTTAACTGTGGTCTGAAGATTGTTCCAAGTGAATTTGGTGGTTGGACAACTAATGTGTGGGACCATGACTCTGTCGCAGTGTTGCCTTGAATTTCGAGCAGTAGCATAATTATTGAGAACTCTTTTTTTTATACCCACACAATTTGTGCCAAAGTGCTACCGATACCTGGTATGTGTTTGTTGATATGCTTGCAAGAAGTGTTGGGCGAATTTTATGCACCTAAGGTATGTGTTTGCCAGAGTACTTGCCGAAGCTTTTGAATCTCAAGTTTTTTATTACTACTAGAAGGTAGTGTAAATGTTTGATAAAATGTCTGTGGGAATTCACATGGCTATGCATTAGATTTAAAATAGCGGTTGAAACATAGCCTCTGTTGTAGTGTTTTTATGAACTGGTGTTGAAATGTGGGAAGCATTGTTGTTTGTTTTGCTAAAATCAGAGTAAGACCCTGATTTGTTGCAGCTACCCCATAGGTATCCTTCATGTGCATTTGCCTGTACAAATCTGTTTTGAAACAGTTTTGTCCACAATGAGAGATGCCAATCTATTTTGAAACAGTTTCGTCCACGATCAGAGATGCCAATCTGTTTTGAAATAGTTCCATCATAGATGCCAAAATACGTTGACAATATTTTTTGAGAACTATATCATAAGGGTTTTAAAATTTTATGGAATTATGAAGTGTTGTCTTTAATTTTTTATTCTTCATTCATGATCTTCACACCAAAAGTGGAAAGTACTTTTATTTTGGATTGAAAAGATTGAGGAAGTTAAAAGGATTTTATTGGCAGAAAGGATTGATACGAGGTTAGAAAGATTTTAAATGAAAGGTGATTTATGTAATGACATGATTGGTAGGAAGGATTGGTATGATATGACAATGGGTTGACTGCAAGGAAAGTTTGTTTTAACTTTGAAGGCTCTAAAAGTTTTTTTTGTGAAGTGAAAAACATTGTTAGTGGACAAACTTGTCATGGATCGATTCTTTGAAGATTGAAACTTCAAAGATAAAATAATGGTGGAGTCACATTTGTACAATTATTTTTAATGGTTCACAAATTCATTAGATGATGCAGCAAAAGACAAAGACTTATTACAAAAATTTTAGGAGGAAGAACATGTATGGGGCTTTATTTTAAAGGTCTATCATTGAACCTCCTAATTTCGATTGATTTCTTTCCTGCACATTTGGCCATAATTTTTTTTTTTTTAAGTTGTCTGTAAAATGGGCACATGATCGGTTGAATCCGACATCTGGTTAAATCATTGAAAATTTGTTTGTATTGGGTGCATTTTCGGTGGTAGCCGACACCCCCTTTTTCTGAGTTCATTGCAATTTTACTTTTATATCGCACTCAAGAAAATGGCCAAACTAAATGATTTAGTATAGTTATCAAGCAATTAATGTTATCTATTGTCCATAATGATGTCCAAGTCAACAAGGACATGCTCTGTGACATCCAATCATGTTTTCAAAATTCTAAAAGCAAAATTGAATTCTTGGAGTCAGAATCGCAGTTACAGTGAAACGAACTTCAAAAGAAAACTTGTGATTCTGAACTAGTGTTTGTTCAGAATAACAATTTGTTTGAGCCTGATCATCAGTCAAAGAATGATCAGAGAAATGAAGTGCTTTCATATGAAAATTTGGATGCAATTAGAAGTGTTGATGTGAAACCTGTTATAAGACCATGGGAAGAGATGACACACAATAAACAAAGAACAATTCTTGGTTATAACAGTGATGTATCTTTTCACATTCCAGACTTTGCTAAACCTATAAAATTTCGAAGTGCGGGTTTTCTGGATGGTGTAGTTCCAGAAAAAGTTGATAAATGCCAACAGTGTAACAGAGTTGGACATATGAAAGATCGGTGTTTTGATCTTCACTCGTGCAAGTATTGTGGAAAGCGGAATCACAAGTCAAACAGATGTTCCAAACAGAAAAGCACTGCAAGAGAGAAGCAAAGTTTTGGATGGATTGCTTCTTAGGAATGGACGAAAGCAGCCAAGAAGATCTACAGATCATATCGAAGAATTTGTTCGAGAGTGACGAGTCTTACAGTGATGACGAATATTTCTCACCTTGTATCCGACAAGGGAGGATTTGTTGGCGAGTGGTCTGCTACATGTTCGAGTTCGAGATGTCAAGAAAGCCTGAGTCACTGATCCACATCTTGACCCACAACCTTAGTTGGTTGAGTTATTTCTGAACGAGCACTTTCAGATTTGGAATTGTTCGAGGAACTGCTATGACATTTCTGGAGTTTGTGGTCATCTTAAAACCACATTTTTCATTCTGAAAACTGCTCTGTAGGTTCCAGAATTAGTGTTGGTGACACATTGAGTTCTCCCATTTTTGGTTTGTGTTCATCCTTGAAAACGATTTCCGAGAGACATTTAGCTCTTGGCTGAGATGCATTTTTGCATTCAGAGCTTTCATTCTTGGACTTTGGTATATCCCTTCAGATTAAGGGGGGAATGTTAGGCAACTAATCCTTGGATTACTTTGTGTTAGGTAATCGGTTATTAGAGTCCAAGAAATCTAGGTAACTTATTTAACAGTTTCTTGATGTATTTATATGTGTACACATTGTACATCATTCCTTGAGACATTCATTAATATATTGTTGAGTTTGTTTCCAGTTTATGTGTTGTGTGTCTTACATATATCAATAATTATAACAGTGAGTTGCTTAGATAAATTATTACTAGTGGAGTAATCATTGAATATTTCCAGCTTCGAGGATGCATGGTTTATCTTATCCATTATCCTAGTTCTTAACCTATTGTAAGGTAAAACACCTTACAATATTAAAACCAAAAGAGCTCTCTATCAAGAGTGAGGTAATAAATAGCAAGGACAACATAATATAGGACAACCTTAACTCTAACGTAGCTCGTCAGATATTCAAACATGATTTGGTAGGATTCCCCCATCTTGACATCATGAATTCCACGACGAGCATGAAATTCAATCATTTACATGAGGGAATGAAATCTTCGATTGTATTAATGTTATCAAAACACTACCTCCCTCACCCATCGACCAATAACATTCCTCACGCCCTCATGATTGTCACATACATCGTTATGGTCTTAATCAATGGTACATTAATTATCGCCTCTCTCCCTTCTCTCTCTGTCGCTCGCAATTCCTATGAATGCCCTGATCCGCTGGCTTTTCCTCATCATTCTCTCTGCCCTCGCACCTTTGTTTCCCTCTCTACCCCTTCATCATCTATTAATCTTTCTCCCGACCCCTCCCCCCCCACCCCCCTCATCATCGCTACTCGTCGTGGCTTGGCTCTCACCCTCCACTGTAGTAAAGGTCGTAACAATGAAATATGGAACAATTTTTGTATGCAGCCTCAGACCCAATCAGAAGCCTCGGCTAGGAGAGTCATGCTCAATTTAAATGTTTTGGTTTTGCAGGAAGCCCAAGGTCATATCCAAAATTTGGAGCTCCAAGCTCGCGATATCATATAGCGGGTGACCACAGAGGACGTTGACGCTCAATTTGAATGGATCCCAGACCCTGGCCTCACCAGTGCCAACAAGAACCTGTATAATCGGACCATAGAGATTTCATGGCATCTCAAAACGATGTTCAGTTTAGCTCTATAGGAACAAAGTGAAACATCAAGACTCTCGAGGCCAACATTTATATGTTGAACAATAAATTCATCGTTTATGTGGAATTTGTGCATCACCGCCACTTCGTAACCAAGTATTCGTCTCACTACGCATTGTCGAAGCGCCGCATGCCACCATGCAGGCTAGAGGAGGAGGTTCATAGATCATAAAGCAAGATAAAGGTAGTGCATCCACCAGCGACTCGGACAATATGGACACCCCTGCCCATAGCACCCCTGAGAAGCCAATCAAGCTGGAGGCGAACCCTTGAGACAATTAAGTTTGATGATCAATGTTTACAACATGTTTTGGGCACTCTCTGTTTTGGGAACTCTGTGTTTCAATTATCAATCCACTTTAGGACTCGCTCTCCAAGGATATCTTATGTAAATTCTGGCACAATAGTTGTTTTGCAAGTTGATGGCGAGGAAAAGATTATATATCATACCACTCAACCCAAATGGAAAGGCACTTTTTGTAAAATTTGTAAGAACACCAAACACAATATTTTTAACTTGTGTAAGAGTTGTGGGACGGTCCACTTTGATTGTAATTACCACATTTTAATATAATAAATCTTTTTTTACATTAAAAATAATAATAATAATAATAATTAATTAACATGTCTTGCCAATAAAATAATCTTTAAGTGTAAATCCATTGAAAAATAATATTATAAATATGACTCACCAAGAAAATAGTTTTAAATGTGAATTATAAATTATGGGTGATAGATAAAGTGTGTATGTATAAGTAAAGATTAAATTGGTTAAAAACCAGTGGAAAGCTCTATATCTATCTACTTATGTCATCGACATTCATAACAGCGTACCAGAATATTTGAAATGGAGACCCCGCAGTAAGTTGAACAGTATTGTGTAGTTGCAAAATAAAGTTAACAGAAAAAAAGAATTATGAGGTTATTATTATAACAAGTATGTAAAGAAACCAAATGTTAGAGGCAATTGAAATGTTGAATTTGGAATGAAGTTCATCTTATCATTTAAAAATATGATTAATATTAATTTAGAATTGTTGATTTTATGTGCATTGTAGATTTTGGAAATATGTTATAATATGATTTATTTTAAAAAAATAATTTATTTTAGTTTAGAATTGTTGAACTTATGTAAATTGTACATTTTCCAAATACCTTATAATAAAGTAAAAAAAAAATTAAACAATTGACCTCTCCAATCTAAATATTCTTAAAATCTACAATCTACTTTAAATATTTTTTAAAACTAATAATACAAATAAAAATACTAGATATTACAAAATACCTCATACATATAAAGCTATTATATATTACAAAATACCTCGTACATATTTGCATAATAAATCAAGAAATTGAATATATTAAAGTCTACATCTTGATAATGATATAGAAGGCGTGATCCTTTTCTTCTGGGCTAAAGTTACTGTCCACAAACAAAATTTAATTATATCATACACTATAATATGGTACGTCAATATTTCAAGGAATCGTGTATGTTATATATAAACTAGTTAAATATAGAAAATTTATATATTCAAGTGAGAATAGTTGATCCGGTCAATACATAATTGAACAGTTGTTTTATTTTTTAACTATATTCACAAATTATTTAATTGGGTCAAGTACAAAACTCATGTTCATGATATTATAAAGTGTCACAGATTTTGATGGTTTAGAATTTTTTTTGTCGGCTAAAAGCTAATCTCACTAGTTATGAACAAATTATTAAAAAATATATATATGATACAAACATTGTATAAATTAGTGAAGTTAAACTAATAAAATATGTTGATTCAAAAATACAAATATGTATATTTAATAATGTATTGGAATGGAATTAATTATTTTATGAATAATTTCACAAAAAGTTATTACGCTGTAAAGTGTATTTATTTGAAAACAATTTTCCTAAATGACTATATGTACTATTGTGCACCGTTGATTTGAATGTTAGACGATTCAAATAATCTCTACCTTAGGATTAAATACTGTTATTTTTAATCAGTTATATATTAACGAACATCAGATCTTCGTGAGGGTTTCTACCGACATCAGAACTCAGTGAGGGTTTACGAACTCCGATCTCTTCCTTCGTTTATCCCTTGAAATTTTGTATGACGGAGGGTTTTAAAGAATCTCTGCTCACGAATTCATGAATTTTGGTTGTTGCCCTATTTCATCCCCTGAAATTCTTTCTGTTGGGGAAATTTAAAGCATCTCTGTTTGACTTTCACTAATTCTAGCCTTTTTTTCTTTAATACCCTAAAATTCCATAGGCAATTTTAAGAAATTCTGTTTAATTTCATAAATTATGTTTTTCCTTGTTTTTATCCCTGAAATTTCGAACGTTGTGGAAGTTTTGTTGATTTTTTTCTTAAATTTATAGAATTGTGGCTTTTTCCTTTTCTAATCCGTTTAAACTCCATCTGTTGGGGTATGTCAAAGAACCTCTACTTAATTTTCATGAATTTTGGCTTTTGTATTGTTTTTTCATCGGAGTCTGAGAAATTTAAAGAATCTTTGCATAATTTGTTTTTTTGTTTCAAGCACTATAATAATGCTTTCTATGCCAGAGTGGGCGTCATTAGCAATTCCGAGCTTAAGCGGCTCGAAATCGACTTTCTCTTCTGTCTCGCTTTCCGGTTGAAGGTCACAGGTAAAGTATTCGAAAGCTATTGTTTGCACTTGGAGAAGGAAATCTTCGTAGGTGCCTCGGGACAGAGGATAGAAAGGACTCTACCCGGATTTCTTGGGTTTCATCGGACCACGATAGTGCCAAGCATGAGGAGCCCAAGGTTCCCTGCTGCTCTTCTGCGACATCCATGGTGGTAGGACATCATGCCGATCCTCCTAGCCGGTGAACGTTAAGACCGCTTATGGTGCAGGGGACATGCCTACCTCTAGCAGTTGTCAATAGTATTTTCCAATCAGGTACACTTGGACTGACCCTAATCTCCTAGGGCAATCATTATCCACCCAGCAGTAATGCAATGTATGCTGGAAATTTCGAAATTAGATTAAAAGTAAACATTGATCTCGCAACGTCGTAATTATATTATTGGGTGCTTATTTATCACAGTTTTTAAGAATGTCTGTATATTTTTTTCATTTCTGAGAATGTCTATACAAGGTGTTGTTTTGTAAAATAACTGAAAGTAACCGTTTGAATTATTATGGCGATTGGAAGTAATGCAAAGACTGTAAATTTTTTTAAGAAGCAACAATAGCATCTTTTGCAGGGAATTTTTCTTACCTTTGAATGGCCTAGTGCAGATTTTGAAAAATATCCTATAAATGTCGTGTCAGTTAAATTGAATTCTCAGTTTTGAGTTTGGGTTTTAGACCATACCATGAATAGTTTTTGGATAGTAGAATTTTGATCATTTACTATTAATTGATGGTGTCTTTGTAGTATATATTTAGTGAAATTGTTTCCAAAAACACATCAAGATGATAGAATTTTTAAAGTTTGTGATTAGGAGGTTGAGGATGAAAATCTGTATTTTTTTTTAAATTGGTTCCAAACATTTAAGGATGAGTGAATTTTTAAAGTTTGTGATAAGGAAGTTGAGGATGAAGATTATTTCCTGACTCTTAATAGTTTAAGACACAATTTTATCTAGTTTAGAAACTAAATTATTTTGCAAGGCTTTGTAGCTTGTTAATATTCCATAATTTTAAAATATTTGTTTTTTTGCTAAGAAAATTCGGTGGAGAACACTGGAGCACTTTCCTGTATTCTGCAGATGGTACCTAGTGTACACTTGTTGGTGCTGGCAAATAAGGATATTGAGTGAGACCAGTAATAGAAATAACTAACTTGGGGAACTGATCTTGAGACCACCTATATAAAGCTATTCCAGGGATAGGCACATCCGGAGGAGGAATTCAGGTCGTCCAGCTTTCTCACCAGGCTGTGGAAGTTCTTCAGTATTTTGTTAATGACAACAGGATCATCAGCGGTTCCATAAGAAAAACTATTCCAGGGATAGGCACATCCTGGATTGTCATATTCCTTTTTGATCTCATGATCTGAAAATAAAAATAAACATGGAAAACATTAATTCCTCAATATATGGGTCTAAGAAATATTAATTGGATCAATGAATTTATGTTGTACAGGTAAGACCTTCCCTCTCAATAAGGCATGAAAAGATGAACTAATAAACCTTTATCATTTTCCCTCTTTGTGAAAGATTTTCTTGGACTTTTAATGCAAACAATGCCATAGGTCAACATAGTGGTATATACAATGATTAACAACAAAAAGGATTTCTTGTACTATAATATATATCACAAAAAAATGACCCATGAACATTCACATGAAGAGAATGTCATACAAAGCAGAAAGAGATTGGTAAAATACCAATAAATAGTAAACAAAACATGGAATACAATATGTATCAAAATAAGAAATGTAGTTAACATGTCTAACAAGGTTTTCAAGATTGAAAAAAAACAGCTAATCATTCGATAAATGAGAATCTCATACAGTTCCATGGAAGTAAGTATCCTATCAGTTACCCACTGCATACAATGTAGAATGCCAGAAAACCTACCCTAGCTTGAATACACATAGTTGATTGGATAAGTCTCAGCAAATTGTCTAAGGCAGAGTACATACAAATTTTATTGGACAGGGGACATTGGAAGCCTAGGTAGAGTCCTTATAGATGTTTTAGTACAACAAAAGCATTGCCAAATTCAGGTAATTTAGATTACCAGAAACCTATCCTGGCTCGAATGCCCATCACTTGCACAGATAAATAAAATAAGCTTCAGCAAACTGTCTAAGATAGACCACACACAAATCTTATTGGACAGAGGATAATGGAAGACTAGGTAGAATCCTTCTAACTGTTTCAGTACATGGAAAAGCATTGTCAAATTCAGAAAATTGTAAAATATTGATTGATGAAATTGATCAGATCAGTTTTTCAATGATTTCATTCAAAGCAATAAGTCAAACAATTTTGATTGGCATGGGGTATTGCAGAAAATTACCTTTAAAGATGATTGAGCATTTCTTGATAGGTGATAAAAATGAATCCTCTTTATAGAATGAAGAAGCATCAAGAATAGATATAGGGCTGGGTTGCTCAGAAACCTCCGGAGGAGTGCTTGTCGGAGACAGTTCTTCACAACAATTAAAATGAATTTCATCCATTTCAGAATGAACTTCAACATTTTTTTATTTTACCAAATGTGCAGGCACTTCATTTTTTGTCTGTGTGCCTGATTTCTGCGCATAAGGCAACTACAAATCAGTGTTGGAAAAAGCTATCAATATTTCTTAAATGGAAAATATGTTTTATTTTATGAAAAAATACTACTGCAATCTTACCTTTGGTTCTGTTCTAAACTCCAATGTTCTCCTCAACTTCGGATGTGAATCTACTGAGCCATTTGATTGAAGTAGATAATGGTTTCCATTATCAAGTCCGCAGTCAAAATCTGCACTATCATCACTCATTTTACTCGTAGCCTCATAATACATTTGCGAAATGGAGATTATGTTGTTGTCTAGGTGATACAAATGAATCCTCTTTATAGAATGAAGAAGCATCAAGAACAAATATAGGGTTGGGTTGCTCATAAACCTCCGGAGCAGTGCTTGTTGGAGACAGTTCTTCACAACGATTAAAATGAATTCATCCATTTCAGAATGAACTTCAACATTTTTTGATTTTACCAAATGTGCAGGCACTTCATTTTTTGTCTTTTTCCTGATGTCTGCGCATAAGACAACTACAAATCAGTGTTGGAAAAAAGCTATCAATATTTCTTAAATGGAAAATATGTTTTATTGTATGAAAAAACACTACTGTAATCATACCCTTGGTTCTGTTATGAACTCCAACATTCTCCTCAACTTCGGATGTGAATCTACTGAGCCATGTGATTAAAGTAGACAATGGTTTCCATTATCAAGTCCGTAGTCAAAATCTGCACTAACATCACTCATTTTACTCGTAACCTCATAATCCATTTGTGAAATGGAGCTTATGTTGCTGTCTGAGCGAACAGAGATCTCATCTACTCTAGGTGTTTCAGGGTATTGATCTGCCGCCGCATCTCTGCTACTTTCACTCATTGTATCTATTTGCATAACATGACCTCCTTTAGCTCTTATACAAATATGGGGTGATCGAATTTCTATTTCTGATCCCATTTGCTTGGTTCCTTGTTTTGAAGATTTCAAAGATCCTGATTGTCTTGATTTGCTTTCAATTTTAGGCTTCTTCCTTTGAATTGTTGGTGTAGAACAACTGGGGTGGCTATTCTTCACACTTTTAAGAATCTCTTTAGAAGACTGTTGATTTCGTGTGGATGGACTTGAGACTGGGGATAATGGACAAGGTATTCCCTTTTGTAAAACGTCATTTGAATTTTCTATGGACTTGGTCTTGATATTATGCTCTCTTCTATGATTTTGTACAACAATGGATTCATTATTATAGTGGTTTGCAAATCCTTTGGAATTAGGCCTACCTGATTGTTGATCCTTGAGGGCTCTGTTGTTGCCCATAGTTGATCTCTTGGTGCTTGGACTTCCAAGCTGAGATACTGAGCTCACTTTTTTTTGATTATTTGGAAACCCTTCCAAGGGAACAACAGAAGAATTACTTGAATTGCTTACCGATTTGGCAGGCTTCATTATCACTATGGGAGCTTGAAAAGCTTTTGCAAAGTTAGAGCTTCCGAACCTCAATTGATTTTCTTGCATTTTGTTAGGTCTATAAACAGTTTTGCCTTTTGGGGAGATTCTAGAACTTGGGGTGTAGTCAAAGTCATTCTCATGATGATTGAATTTTTCTTTTGTAGAGTCTAGGAGACCTTTATTGTGCATTGCAGAAGAATTTTTCCTTATAGAGCATCTGGAGTTTTTCTATGATCAGTCTCCTGATGCAATGTGCAGCTTGTGAAGTGCTCTTTCTCTTCTTATAGAATCATTAGGAAGCTATTTGAGTGTGAGAGCATTTCCTCTATACTACTCTTTCCTACTTGCATGAATCATGTGAGATCATTTCCTCTATACTACTCTTTACTATGTTACTTCTTTACAATGTTTCCTTTGCAACATATGGTGCAATTGCTAGTTTATTCTTTTCACACATATAATTGAAATTGGTCATAAACACCAAAACTATAACTTGAGAAAAGAAATTATTAATTTTTCAATGATTTGATTAATCACTTGGCGTTACTTGAAAAATCGATATACACCCTTAATTGAAGGGAAGAAAAGTAATGTACTTACAAAAAAAAATATTATAAAGATTGAGAAAAATCATTGAAACATATTTTAAATAATTAACTATAAATGAGATTAAATTTTATGAATTTTAAATATTATTGAAGTACATTAAAAAAAAGTATTATGGATGAATGGTCCATTATGATAGTGTTGGTGTTGATTAACGCAAGTTTATCATAACAGCATGTTTGTTACACTAATTACTAATCATAATAATTTTAATTTTATATATATATATATATATATATATATATATATATATATATATATATATATAATTGAAGTAAATTGATTTTTTCATAACTATATCTTATATGTTCATCTAATATGAATGATGTATTTATTTAACTGTTTTTTAATTTTATGTGGATCTTACTATTAACATGCATATAGAGGTGTTTTTGCATTATCAACACAAAGAGAATATGTTTATTAAAAGAAAAGGAGCATCAAGAAAAGAAAAACAACCTTAAAATGATTAGCCATAACGAAAAGAAGGAAAAAAACTAAAGAGAAAAATAAGAAAAAAACAAATGATTAAAATAATGAAAAGAAAAAGGGAAAAAAACCATAACTAATGATTAAAATAAATTAACATATAAGTAGTACAATTGATGATCTTTTATAATATTTTTAATTATTATATATGTTGCTCTTATTTTAATTTGGCTTACTTTCCACTATGATGTGCACATGTGATGTGTTATAATTAGACAAACTACAAGGAAAAAGTACTTTTAATTAGTATATATGTTGCTTTTATTTTAATTTGGCTTACTTTTCACTATAATGTGCCATTGGATGTGTTATATTTAGACAAGGTACAAGGAAACCGTGCTTGATTTCAATTATGTTGTGCACATATTATGTGTTATAATTAGACTAGGTACAAGGAAAATGAGAGTGACATGAGGGGCATAGGAACCACATGAGCTTTTACCTTCTAAGGTTGGACTTGTTACTAGAGAACAAGGTATTCTCAAAACCAAAAGAAACTCATTAGAGTAATAAAAATATCAAATGATCTTTTTCTCTCATGCCAGACCATCTCCTAAGATGAATATGTGTTGATGTCCATGTCAACGAGGATTTGTGATGCAGTGAAACTGCATATTTTCAAACTGCCTGGATCATGTGGGTTATGGGCCGAGGTAGATATAACGAGAACAAACAAAACAGAGGATTTTCATTAACCTTGACCAACCAACGTCGGTTTAATTCAATTATGGGTCACTAATAAAATAATTAAATATGGGAAATTCATTGACACATCTAATTCTATCCTTCCCATAACACCATCAGTGCTCCATGTTAACAATAAGTAGTCAAAACATAACAACAGTCTCAATGCACGACATGTTCAACCTGTCATGAAATTAAGCCAACTAATCTAGCACTTGATAGGCAAGACTATAAAATTATCCTGGCAGTTTCCATTTAGACTTTGTCCACTCAAACAATCCATGAAATAGAAAATTGTATCAAATCATTAAGTGTAATCAATTCATCATTTGAGTCAACGTCCAGGTCGTAGACTGTTCTTCATGTCAATGGTGCAGGTCACAACTTCCTTATATCGATCTATGGCTATACCAGTCGCACTTCTTCCTCATGTCATCATCTGAGTTGGTGCATCTCTCCCATAACTCCATTAAACTGTTCTATCAACACTTCACTACCTACACTCAACAACGGTTTCAACACTTGTAATCTTAAAGAGCTAGTGAAATCAAAACACATAAAAAAAGCATGCAAAAACACATTTATAATACACTGAAACTCTCCTTCATTTATAAAACTATAATTACATAACTCAGAAGCTTTCATTGCCCGATTTATTCTCTCCAATCTATGTTAACACTAACACTCCTCCCCCTTCGTCATACGCAGGCCCATAGTTAAATAATATTTACACCATTATGTATTATCTTAAATCCATGATTTTTTCCATAATTTACTCAAGTAACTTCTATTTGTGGATCTTTTATCCCTAATATCTCTATGAGATCTTCACACATCAACCATCCTTGATATTATCACATAGTTGAGAATATTTACAATTAAAAACCTCACACATAGATTTCTCACACAAAATTCATAAAAACATCACCCCCCTAATCAACCAAATGAACAATAATACTTTGAGCAGGATGCTCCTCCATCAGACTCCCGATGTAGAAAAAAAAATCATAGACTCCTGTCTATGAGGTCTGTCACTTTTCTGTAGTAATGTGATAGCTACAAGTCTGAATGACTTGCTACCTCTAGCATTCCAAAGTCTGGTTTGCTGATGATCCTTCAAAGGAATAACTTCATTAGGTAATCTGGCATAAAATTCCCAAAATAATATCTTCAGAGAAGTTTTAAACATGATTCTCGATTTTCCATACCACATCATCCTATGTTCTAGAAATATAGACTTGTGAACTATGCATGGAAACTTGAATACCCATTTTCCTGGTTTCCAAATTTTGAATGAGTCTCAAACTGGTTCACCGTCATCATCATTACTTGAACTGTCAATCAAATTATGTATATCTTTAAAGCAATTATCTTCAACATGCTCTAAGAGTAATTCCTCTTCGTCAATCACATCGACACAGTTGATGTTCTCTATGGTGTCCTTTCCTCCTTTTGTTACAATTTCTCTCGTCTCAACTTCTTTGGCTTCTATCTTTTTGGCTACTGCGTCCTTTTCTAATGGTACTGCAATCTCAACTTCATGGAATAAACAATCATCCCAATTTCCTTCATGTTCACAAAATACTTCTTGATCATAATGATGGTCATTAGTTGTCTGTATAGCAACAAATTCTTCATTTATTACCATACCTGCATTCACAGACAAACTATCAGCTTTAAGAATACAAGACCTCTTGGTCTCTTTTGATGCTTCAAGCACCAATTTCCCACCATGGGATTTCTACGTTTCAACAAATCCTCTTTGCTGTGACTCAATTCCTATGAGTCTCTCCTTCTCAATCAAAGAAATATGTATTTGTTCAAGCTTGTTCATTAAAATATCATTCCACTTCTGTTGTAATAGATTCCACTTGACCCGTTTCCTTATTTTCCATCCATGTCTTATGGCTTTATTCACTTTCTCTTGGAACCATTCCTGTAATATATTCAGCTCTGCTCTCATCACTGCAATACTTTTCCTACGCTCTTCCTGACTCATCTGACATTTATCTGGAAACTTCTTCTAACTCTGAAGCAGAATCTTCTTATGCTCTCATACCACTTTGATGCGGTGAAACTGCATATTTTCAAACTGCGTGAATCATGTGGGTTATGGGCCCAGGTAGATATAACGAGAGCAAACAAAATAGAGGATTATCATTAACCTCAACCAACCAACATCGGTTTAATTCAATTATGGGTCACTAATAAAATAATTAAATACGGGCAATTCGTTGACACATCTAATTTTGTCCTACCCATAGCACCATCAGTGCTCCACATTAACAATAAGTAATCAAAACACAACAACAGTCTCAATGCATGACATGTTCAACTTGTCATGAAATTAAGCCAACTAATCCAGCACTTGATAAGCAAGACTATAGAATTATGCTGGCACTTTCCATTCAGACTTTGTCCACCCAAACAATCCATGAAATAGAAAATTGTTTCAAATCATGAAGTATAATCAATTCATCGTTTGAGTCAACGTCCAAGCCGTAGACTGTTCTTCATGTCAGTGGTGCAGGTCGCAACTTCCTTATATCGATCTATGGCTCTACCAGTCGCACTTCTTCCTCATGTCGTCGTCTGAGATGGTGCATCTCTCCCAGAACTCCATTAAACAGTTTTATCAACACTTCACTACCTACACTCAACAGCGGTTTCAACACTTGTGATCTTAAAGAGCCAGTGAAATCAAAACACATAAAAAAATCATGCAAAAATACATCTATAATACACTGAAACTCTCTTTCATTTATAAAATTGTAATTACAAAACTCATAATTTTTAGCTATCTGGTTTATTCTCTCCACTCTATGTTAACACTAACACTCCTCCCCCTTCATCATACGCAGGCTCACAGTTAAATAATATTTACATCGTCATGGATTATATTAAATCCATGATTTTTCCATATTTTACTCAACTAAATTCTATTTGAGGATCTCGTATCCCTAAGATCTCTATCAGATCTTCACACATCAACCATCCTTGATATTCTCACATAGTTGAGAATATTTACAGTTAAAACCCTCACACCTAGATTTCTCACACAAAATTTATAAAAACATCACCCCCTAATCAACCAAATGAACAATAATACTCTAAGCAAGATGCTCCTTCATCAATTTGTTGTTTTCGTTAAGACAACTTATGATACACAAGCCGAAACAGGCTATTGAGAAATGAAAAACTGCATTGGTGTTGTCAGTATAGTTTCAAGAGCTGGGCAATGTTTATTTATCGTCAAAGGTTAAATTAGATGGATATTTATTTGTATGTTTCTTATTTAATCATCAAATACTAATCATCCCATTCACTCACACCATGCGATCTTACACTTGGTGATGTTAATCTATCATTTGATGGATATTTTTTTATTTAATCATCAAATACTAATCATCACATCATGCATTGTTACACTTTGTGTAATTAATCCTTAAGCCCTAACACTGAAGTGTAAATCTTAAATGTTACATAAGTACACCGAAGGGCCATTGGGACGCTATGTAAAACATTAACCTATGGAGGTAGAGTAACTGAATTTAAAGATTTCTTATTCGTCACTTTTCTTATTTGTCTACGTGAAATAGCAGGTTTATTTTGAGCATTTTTAGGTAGTTTCTTTAGTTGTGGTATATGTTGATGATAAATATTAGTTTTTACAAATAGGTTTGATTAGTAAATACATTGGATATCGAAATCTCAAATATGTGGTTACCAAAGCTATGATGTGTTTCATACATTCATATTTGAATTTAAAAGCAACTAGGTTTGAGTCTTTGATGTGTCCGGCTTTCTTACTTGTTGAAAGATTATGAATTTCTTCAAAATGCAAGCATGTATATTTTTATTGTTTGCTTGAATGTTTGAAAGTTGTGATCGATTTTCTCTTAAAAAGACATTATAGTCAAAATATTTGACCAAGGTACTTAACAAAGTTTGAAGAATAATAATAAGTAGTTTATAAAATCTTTGAAATTACATAAATAATGATGATATATAAGCACACCAAATCATTAATTAGTTTAACAATAGAAATTAATCCAAATAAATAAAGCATACACATTTATAACATTATTTAATTAAAATTCATATTATTTTAAAGTTAAAATAAAATTTGAAATTTTATTAATAAAAGAAAAGTAAATTTTGATATTAAGTAAAACATATAATAAATGGGAAAAATATATATATCAAAAATAAAGAAAAAGATAATCTTTATTTTCAAATTATAAAATAAAAAATAATAATAATAATATTAATATTAACAAAATCATTATATTAGAGACAAATGATCACTAAAAATAAAAATAAAAATAAAAAATTATACCAAAATTATTTTTTTTAAATATTTCATCCAAAAATTTAGTTGATAAATGGATTTAAGATTGTTTCAATAGTGAGCCCTCAACAAAATTTGTTTAACATTTAATTATTTTTATTATTTTAAATATGCTAAAGATGTGTAAGATTACACTATTCATTTTATTTTAAATTTGTTCCATTACTCGCTTGTTGAGATTATAGACATTTAATAACTTTAATGATGAAAAATGATGAAATAAAAAAATGAATGCAAAGTGACAATGTAATAGTGTTCAATGATAGAAAATGTGAATAATAAGAATGTAGTCACTCACAAATAGTCTTCATTCATTGTGATCAATATCAAACTATTTTCATATATTGTTCTTATTGTCGCACCTGAAATCATAGGCCTGGACACCTGAAATCATATAGACCATTAAAATATTTAACTAGAACTATTATAGTAAACACCATACTTTGTCTCCCTTGCTCTCCAATATTCATAGTAATTTTCTCCAAAGTCAAACATTGTGCCTTGTGGAGTGTTAAACTCTTTCAATAGTAGTTGTTTTTTATTACCTTGCTTGAATGGAAATTTACTAACAATGATGAATGGTGGAAAATGGGAATAATAAGAATGTAGTCAATTACAATTAGTTTATAATTTCAAGAAGCAAAGTTACTTAACATTTTATTTAAGATGAAAATTCAAGTATTTTATTTATGATTGAATTATTGTAACACATAAATCAATGCTTATTTTGTGCTTCCAATGAAATCAATGCACACTTAATCTGACTACTTTGAAATTAATGCACCTGTAAATACATCTAGTGCAAGCAATCAAATAGAGTAGAAATCAACGTTTACTTTGAAATCAATACATTTAGTTCAAGCAATCAAATAGAATTAGAAAAAAAATGCACTAAAATCAATACATCTACTGCAATCAGTGGAATTAGGAATCAACAACTATACTTAATCAATGCATCTTTTTCAATCAATCAAATAAAATTAGGAATCAACATCTGCACTGAAATCAATGCATCTGTTTTAGTGAAAACCCAAAAAATAAATTGACATAGAAACTCATATTTTCTCATATCGAAAATGAAAAAAAAAACAGAACACAGATTTCTCCCAATGTTTTCTCTGATTTCCCTGATTGAAAATGAAAGCATAGCACCGGAGGCAAATTTCTCCATGTTTTCTCTGATTTCTCTGATTGAAAATGAAAGCATGGCACTGAGGCACATAATTCTGTCATCGATTTCGTATGAAGGACTACAGTAATAATGTCGGGATTTAAATTATTTATTGAGAGAGAATATACCAGAGGCTATCGGATCCCACAACTGTGTCACATGAGTATCTCATGGTTGTACAAGAATATCTCAGCCTTGTTCCATCCTTAGTAGCAGTTTAATAGAGCTGTTGTGTCTCAATATGAGAATCTCATTCGTGCTTCATCGGGAGTAATTTTCACCATATTTTAAAGTTGCAACCTGAATAGCTCATACTTGTAATTTTCACCATATTTTAAAGTTGCAACCTGAATACCTCAGACTTGTTCCGCCCTGAGTAATTTTCAACCTATTTTAAAGTTGAAACTTGAATATCTCAGACTTGTTTCATCATTAGTACCGAGGTGATTTACAGTTTAATATAGTAGATCATGTGACTTTATGTTCAATAACAAATATAAAATAATTATGTTTAATTTAATATAAAATATTAATAAATTTCATCAAAGGATGAGTCATCCTTAGTACCTAGGTGCTTTACGGTTTAAAATAGGAGACCATGTGACATATTGTTGAGTAACCAATATAAAATAATTATTTAACTTAGTATAAAAATTTAATAAATTTCATGAAAGTTGTTACATATCCCGATTAATTGAATTAACTTAGATTCATTTAACAAGATATATTGAGTTAACTTAGATCCATTTAACAAGATATTCCAACCATATCAGCTTGAAACCCTAAAAATAAATATTTATTTTACCACATCGTATTCTTAAACAACACATTAAATGTAAGAGCATTTGGTATTATGATCAGTAATAATGAATTAATAGACATAGCTCTCGAAGATGTCGATTCAAATCTTACCAGTTTCAACAAATAAACATAACAAGAAACATAAGTATTTTGTCAAAAGTCTCAAAACAATGTGTATAAGGATACTAAAGAGGGCACTAAAATTGAGTAATTTTCACCATATTTTAAAGTTGCAACCTGAATACCTCACACTTGTAATTTTCACCATATGTTAAAGTTGCAAACATGAATATCTCAGACTTGTTTCATCTAAAACTTTCCATACAGATTTTGAAAGTGTGAGGTTTTGTAACATACACCGTTAACTTCACATGGAAATGTAAGGAGATAAAAAAAAATTTATACAAGTTACTCATGGATAACTAACCATTTACCATTAAATATTCCTTACTCATCCTTACATAGAATGTTTACCAGTTCATAGTGTAAATTTTAGAGTAGGAATAGTAAGCTCCTTAACCATTAACAACCTTCATTATAGTACATTAACACAATTACTATATGATGTAACATTCCATTCATTTCATTACTCATATAGTCATCACATACTTGCCATTATGAACATCATAACAAGAAAGGAATCAACATCATCAACTTGACACAATAATCAATCACATCATTGGAAACCCCGTAGGGTGAAAACCAGCAAATGTTTAATTTTATTATTAAATTCTCGTGAGGGTGATCAGCCCACTCAATGGCTTATAAGGGAGACCATCCCTTAACCATCGTTTATAAATCTTACAAGGAAATATACAAAAATATCTAGCTTTAAGCCATTCAATAAATATGATACCATTTACCTTATGGTCTGCATATCTTCATATCTTCACATCTTGGTGGCATGGATGTACCTACAATGGACCATCATACATTGGACCTTCTCGCAACTTGCACTCATCTGCATGAACATTAATCATTTACCTGCCACCAGGACAAGCATAATTTTCCTTTGTACATGACAAGCATAATATTCCTTTGTACATGTCACCATCATTCCCTGCTATGATGCCTTCAAAATAAAATGATGGTCAAGATTCATAAAGTATTAATCAATCATTTCACATATCTGTACTATAGTAGCTTCTCCATCTACTCATGTATATTCATGACATGCAAGTAAAATACCTTGTCATTCTCTCTTTAACGACACATACTTCATATGTGCTGGTTATAAGTCATCACAATAACTAATGCTTCCGTCGCATAAGTAACATAAAAAATGTTGCTCCCATGCATGCAAATGCATATCAATTCCAAAAGAGTCTCCCTAAAGGAGTGCTTACACAACGAAGCACATAACCTCCTTCACGAGTCTTCGCAAAGAAAATCGCAATGCTAGTGAGCATGTAAACATATGTTTTCTTTTTTGTAAAATTATGCAAACAAGCATACAAATACATGTCTTCTTTTCCAAGATTATTCTAACAATCATATTAATGTAGTTTAATACTACAAGCTATCTTTCTACATACATGTATATTTTTTTTCAATAAAAGATAATACATATATTGCATGCTTATGCATGATCTTCTTCCAAAAGGAATTAACATCATAATCATGATAATATAAAAGTAATCACTTAATTTGTTCATCTAAAGGAATATAACTGATTAGTTCATTTAACCATGAATTTATTAAATAACTTAACTTTACCAACAACATGGTAATCTATTCATGGAATTATGAATTAACTAATATTTACAAACACCATGGTAATCTACCCATGGTTTTATGAAATAATTAATCTCTATCAATACCATGGTAAACTACCCATGGATTTATTAATTCATTAATCTCTACCACTATCATGGTAAACTATTCATGGATTTATGAAACTATCCATGGATTTATGAAATAATTACTATTTACAACATGGTTAACGTATTGAATTTTAATGTGAGAAGCTTTTCTTTTCTTCTTCACTACACATGAAAATATTTTAATCTATATTCATTCTCAAGAAAATACCTTGGATTTGTTCTCATTTTCTAAACTAAATGAGTACAAAATCCCTTTTTAAAATAAGGGCATACGTCTTCTATTTTCTTGCTTATACAATATTATGTAAATATTTTTATTAAAGAGTTACCCTCTTTAATCTAATCAAGAAAATCTCTTTCAAAAAAATAAAGTACCTTAACTAACCCTTATTTGGGCATAAGAGCTAGATAGACCTTTAAAATAATAACAAATTTAACATGTAACCTTTGCAAACCCTTGCAAAGGAATTAACACAATGGGCTTATCTTCTACTCCCAAGATAAACACATTCTTTCGAAAATAGTCAACAATGAAGCTTTTTTCAGTCAAATCCCAATAAATTAATGAAATACCATTTTCTTGGTATATGTAATTTATCTCAAGAAATATGAGAAAAACCATTAGTATTTTTTTCTATTTTCTAATAATCTTTTTGCAGAAAAATTATATGATATATATATATATATATAATCTTTATTTATATATTTCATCTCACAAAGAAAAAGATTATATAATAAGGAGATTTAGCCAAAATTACTTATCTCCACAACCATGATTGTTGTACACTGCCAAAACATCGATTCCACATGCATATGCACTGTCCGGCAGATGAAAATGAAACCTCCAACTCTGAAACCGCCAGCTCCTTATAGGACGCAAATTTCAGTGAGAGGCTCAGCAATATGTTTCTCGGAATGCAGCAGACTTGGAAATTTCGTTAACTCCCTTAGAACCTATCGGGTCATAGGGCAGTGAACTCTCGGATAATAGTTAATAGTGGCCTGCTGTCGAAACCTGGAAGTGAAACGCTGCCATTGTTCTTGGCGAGAGAAAGCTATGTAATTAAAAAAAAACACACCACTGTTAAACATACTCCGATGAATAAGAAGAACGGCTAGCGTTCCTCAGGACGACTCCATCTCTAATGTTTTTATACCCTTCTATTGGCTTGGTGTTTTCAACTGATTCAGGAATTCGTTCCCTTTTTTTAACCGATTCTTTATAAAAATAGTTAAAAGACAGTAACGTAATATTTTATTATTAATTATGTGGTTATTTTTAGCGATGTTACAGGTTTCAATGACATACGGGCTATCTCCTCGCCAATTGTATTGGAATCAATATATTTGCAGCAGTAATTGGAACGATAAAACCTTTAAAATCATTTCATTGGGATTTTTATATTTAAGGGTTGTTTAATTTTGGTAAAAGCTGTCCTGCGCTGATGCTAAACCTGAAGAACCACAAAAGTGGTCATTTTAGAATTGAAAACATGTTGTACTTGGAACTTATATATTCGAGTAAAGGCCTTTGGGCTTTTAGAACCGCAACAGTTCTTAATGTGACCACTGCTCAGGATATGCACCAACAATTATACTCCAAATAACACATTCTCTGGTGCGGTTCCTGACAAGAACTGATGTGGCCATTGACATGTAATACACAAACTAGTTGAGAATGGCAATTGAAAATTTAACAGTTTGATCAAATGAGAAGCGACATAGAGGCATGGACGTTGTCTAGAATTTCAGCAAAAATGTATATCGACTCTCGAGGATACTAATAAGAAGCGTAATAATTGGGTGAACAGATGATCAATCTGAGTCTGTGGGTATGGATGATGTGAAAGGAACAATAATGGTTCAAGAAAGGAGCTTCATGAAGACGACTTCCAGTTCAATTGCCAACGGTAAATGTAACTTTTACTATTTTCTCAAATCTTTGGCTTCCTAGATCTTTGTTCGCTCCTCTTTCCTTCGGAAATTTCATGTATGAAAATTACAGGAAGATCAAATAAATATGAAACTACTAGTACTTGAACAGTTTTTAAAATTTCTTGCAATAATGATTTTAGCTAATTTGATCAAATTGCACTAAGTTAAGATTCAGATGAATTTTGACAATATACTTAAATGTTTTAACAAATTGTATACTTTACCAGTGTTTTGTGTCAATGAAACGCCTTGGAGCTGCGTACGCCAAGCAGGAACATTAGTGGAAAAGCAGAGGGAATTCGATGACTGCATTGAGAAACCTACAATGTACTTCAGTCCAAGGTTATGAGACCGAAAAACTTCGTTTCCTCTCTGGGTCAAAATGACACCTTCAAGCTCAGACTCTATGCAAAATCATGATCTGCAACATATGTCAATTTAAGGTTATGAGATCGAAACACTTCTTTTATTCTGTCGTATCAGATGAAATGATCATGATGAGTTAGTTATCTATCTATCTATCCGTCTAACTGTTTACATTGTCAATCCACAATAAATTAGGTTGGAAGGAAGTAAATGGTAGCATACATTTACTTCTGCACTAAAAGAGGGTTTCTGTTATAGAATTTATGTTTTAACATTATGTTGCTATGGATCACAGTTTTAAATGTTAGTAATGAGAAAATGGAAATAATCAAGAAAGCTTCACCATACGAAGGCTCCTCCCCTATAGCTTCACTTCAGGTTTTCGCTGATCTTGGAAGTTTAATTTTCTTATCATCGCATTATACAATCAAGTTCAGTATGATCAATCTACTTCTAAATCTATTAAACGATTAAATACTAGAATAGATATTTTTTTTACTTCAATCCATTTGAGAGATCATGTAGGCTCTATTATTAAGAACTATACTTTACCTGTCTAGATCCTGTAAGCTCTATGAAATAGTAACTAAAATTTACCTTTTTATTTACTTCAATCCACTGGAGAGATATGTAGGCTCGATGTATAGGAACTAAAATTTACCTGTCTAGATCTTGTAAGCTCTAGGAATAGTCACTAAATTTTACTTCTCAAAAGAATGTGTGAATTGCAATTTTTCTAAAGATATTTTAAAACATTTTTAACATGTGTATTTTTCATAAACTTAACCAGCTATGAAAATTACTTAAATCTCTACTTAATTTTAAGTGTCTCTCTCTTACTTTTAATAGATATGATGATTTATCATCACATGCTCCGTGAAATAAATTTATCTACGTTTCCCATATCAGCATAAAGGCCCAATTTATTCTTGTTTCCAACATAAATTTAAGTTCTTTGTATTTATATGTTTCTCTATATTTATATCTTTTCCATCCTAATGTTTCTACTGACCAATATTTGGTCAATAATGGTTTTCCATCCTAATATGCCATTAAAAAATTCTATACAATACAGGAATCCTAAACTAATAGTCTGTCATCTTTATCATGGGACTTTTGCTGCTTCCTCAACTTGGGAAAGACCTTCAATATGATGAAGTGACTTCAATAGTGTTGACTAACAATGGCCAAATCACAATTCATATCTTAATGTTTATGATGGTAAAGGGTGATTGAGTCACGCACATGCAATGTAAAAAGAATTGAGAAACTGAAAAGTAAAAATGGAGCAGAGAGTTGCTCATCTCAATATTACGAAATATTTAAATAGGATTACATTGGAAACATCAGTAACAAATGACTGTAGTGTAATTGAACTAAACTAGAGAACCTTAAACTAAACTGGGACACACTGACGGTTTTGACACCTAACAGGTGGTTGGGATTACAATCTTTAACACTCCCCTTTAATTACAACCACATAAAAAACACCTAGGAGGTGGTTGAGATTACATTCTTTAACACTCCCCTTTAATTTCAACCACATAAAAAATTTAATTAAGATACCTGCTGGTCTATGTCTCAACGAGCCTTACAATTAAAAAAAAAAAATTTGACTTCAACTAGATTTGGTTTTCTTCTTCTCTTTTTCCATATTCTGTAGCCTCTAAATTGTTTCAGATTTTTCACTTGGTTGTATTCTTCAAAACACAATTTATTGATTTGCAGGTGCAAGTCTTTTACTGTTTCAGACTGTCTAAGCATGTCCTGGATTTCTTCAAGAATTGTGGGTTGCTTCCACATATTGTCTTCTTAACTGCGTTTATCATCATCAATCTGCTGCAACATAAGATTAGAACAATATCTTATCTCTTCAAAACTCCAATACCTGAAAATTTCATTGACATGTTCGTCATACATGTCATCTTCATCATTCATATCTACATCTTCTGTGTAGATCTCATCCAGACATGGTGTTGCAAGCCATGTTTCAATAAACTTTAGATCTTCTTCATAATTAATCTGTGTACCTGTACACTGAAAATCAATGTTAGAATAAAAAATATTTTCTGAATAACATCGGTTCTGGTCTTTTTTCTCTTCAGTGAGAACTTTCTCCTGTTTTGTTTCATTTTGTGCTTCTGTGTCTATCTCTGTTTTTGCATTCCCTTTGCAGACTTCTTTCTTTGCTTCTGTCTCTGCTTCTTTCTCTGTTTCTTCCTTTTTCTCTGCAATGGGAGATTTCTGCCGTGTCTCGTCCTTCTCTGCCTCTTTCTCTATTTCTGCTTTTGCTTTGCAGACTGTCTTTATCTCTGTTTCTGTCTCTGTCTTTGTCTCTTTCTTTTCTTCACTAACCTGTGCTAGTGAAATCAGGTTGTCTTCCACTGATAGAAGTGGGATTATCTCACCAAATAACATTATGTCAATGTCATATTTTTTTTGCATCATCTGCAACCAATCATCATTAGCCAAAAATTCATTATCAAAGTTTACATCTACCATCAAATTTTCATCAACAAGCTATGTTGTTGGGTTCGTCATATCTTCATCAACAAGCTGTGTTGCTGGAATCAACAAGTCATCATCAACAAACTCTGTTGCTTGAATCATCAAGTCTTCATCAGCAAAATCTGTTGTTGGAATCACTATATCATCAGCAAGCTCTGTTGCTGGAATCATCACATATTCGTCAGCAATCTCTGTCGCTAGATTTATCACATCTTCGTCAGCAAGCCATGTTGCTGGTATCATCAATTCTTCGTCAGCAGACTCTATTGTTGGATTCTCTTCATCCACCTGTGGCTCTGCACAGTGGGGTTCACAAGCATCTTCATGCTCTCTCTCTGCTACTTCTGCACTTTCTTTGCAGACATTATCCACTTGTGGCTGAGCACAGTGAAATTCAACAAAATCTTCATCTCGTTTTAAATTTGCTGCTACAGATCAACCTTGATCTTCAACTTCAATGCTCTCCTTTGCACCAAAAAATCTCTCAAGGGTATCTCATGCCTCCTTGGCTGTCTAGGCATCTGAGATCAGAGGGAGAATGTTGTCATCGACAGATTATTTTATGCATTTTAACGCATAGGCGTCTTTTTGTCTTCTTATTTCCAGAACTAAAAAGATCTCGAACATCTTTTGTTTCTGCTTTAGCCTCTTGGCTTTTCCCATGAACTCGTTGCTTGACTTCCACAAACAGACGAGTCTACATATGCAACAAATATCTTGCTTTTAAAATTTTATTTTCTCAAAAAATATCTTTCTACAAATTCACTTTCACAAGGCTCTCACAGTTTGTAAGTTTTTTTTTTTTTTTTTAACTCCAAAAAAAATCATTTTCTCAACTAAATCTCATCTCTTTGAAAACTTAAAAATATCTTTTAAAAATTTCAGCCCTCTTTTAAGTCTCCTTTTCCAAAACACTTCACACATGCTCTCTAAAATTCATGACAAAAAGAATTAAAATCCCTTTTTTTTTAAATGGGCTTCTTCCCTTTGCAAAATTTTAAGTTTTTTTGTTTTAAAAAAAAAACTTTTAAAAAAACTCTCATTCATATAAAAGGGCTAACTCCTCTTTCCCAAATCACATGTAAGTGTAAAAACAACTTACATGGCTATCGTTTTGTGCACGTAGCTTAATTTTTTTTTACCTTTGACTCATTTAATCAGTTTGAAAAACGTCCTTCATCTTTTTGTAAAATATGAATAATGGCTTAACGTTTTGTGAAGAGATACCTTAACACATACGCTCCACAGCGGATTTGGTTGATGGTTCCCATCTCGAAGCACACGACCTGCGGAGGAAAGCCGCAGATAGACTCTTCACAGAAATACGGGGTCTGCATCAATAGCAGCGCAGCTTAACGCAAGTAATTCAATTTTTCACCTTAACGTCATTTTTGCAGACTGGCGCGGTCCCGACACTGAACAGCCGCGACTATTGAAAAACAAGTTAAAAAAATGGCGCGGGTATGGCTTGCGTTCATGCGCCAATCCCTTGTTTCGGCGCGTTGGTGTGAGTATTAGCCTAACAATGGCGGCAACCAAAAAAAATTCTTCGGCTTTCTTCGAACAGTCTTTCTGCAATTCGTAGGAGGCTTTTTCTTCAAAAAAAAATTATCCTCTTCAATGAGTCTTATGCAAGCTCACTTCTCCTCTCTACTGCTCCTTCTTGGCTCTGTTGCTGCTCTCCAAGGAGGCTTATGCAAGCTAGCTCTGATACCATAAAAATAATTGAGAAACTGAAAATTAAAAATGGAGCAGAGAGTTGCTTATCTCAATATTACAAAATAGTTAAATATGATTACATTAGAAATATCAGTAATAAATGACTATAGTGTAACTGGACTAAACTAGAAAACCTGAAACTAAACTGGGACACTTGGACTGACGATTTCGACACCTAACAGGTGGCTGGGATTACAATCTTTAACACCATGCATGATTTTGGCTACTATAAATATAGACATTGTCTTACATATCGAAATTTTACACTGACTCCCATATTCAATATCTTATTATGCTTACATTGTTCTCACATGACCATATTGTTTTGCCTTCCGATTTACCCTTTTGTTGTGAACTTATTTCATATTTCTATTTACATTTTCAAAGGAAGTGCAGTTATTTTGTTGAATGTAAAAGGAATTTCTTTCCAAATTCACGGATATTGTAACTAGTACATTGTCTATTGAATATCGATTTTCTCATTTGAACTTTCAAGATAACCACTAAGATTTTATGTGGTGAATTTCTCTATTATTGTGATTTTCGACTTTTGAGTTTAAATAGCTTATTTGATTTTGTAGGATGATTGTGTTTAATGAATTGAAAATACATTCTCATTTTCTCAATTTATATATAAATAAAACAAACTAACTCCAATATTTTATTAAAAAAAATAACTCCATTATATGTTTTCTTAAACAACTCAATTTACATAAAATTGTTTAAAAAATAAACATAAAAATAAACAAATTACAATCAATGTGTTAATCACTCTTTGGTTTGGGAATTCACAGACCTAGAAAACTTATCTGGAGGCTTCCTTCATTTTTTGTTGGCAGGGACGCAAACTCATAAGACTTGTGGTTTCAGGAACCTCAGATAGAGTTCGTTCAGGAACTGAGAATTGAAACGGGTTAACTGTGATAAACTCCCAATTCATTGGATCACACCCAACGGACTTTAAGCTTTAGAGTTCGTGTTTATGAATTGTGTGTATGAACTAACTATTTAATGTATAAAGAAATATATATTATTATAATTATATTTATCAATGTGGTTGATATAAGCAGATACAAGTATATAAAACACATATATAACCATATTAAAAATTGTGGCTAATAAATATCATTAAAATTTATCAAGCACATTAATAATTATTAGATGTATAGTGTTAATGTAAGTATTAAAATTTGAATATTTATACTTATTAATAACAACGGTATAAATAATAACAAACTCTCATATATATATATATATATATATATATATATATATATATATAACAAAAATAATATAATATAATAATAATACTAATAATATTTATTCATCTTGCACTCTTAATTTAATGAATAATATACATTTATTAACCTATTAATATAACTATCAATATCTTTTTATACATAATGAAAAATTTATGAAAAATTCCAACATAACAATATTAAACTATAATATTAAATCAATTACTCTAAGCCCTAATATTATAAAATCCAACATTATAACTCTTAAGATTAATAGTATATCCCTAATATTTAGCATTATAAATCTTATAATAAATTTTTTAAACCATATTATTAATATTATAAATGACACAATTAATGTGATAAACCATAATATTAAAAAACCCAATAGTATATACCCCAATATTAAAAACCAAACATTTAAGATCCTAGTTCTAAATGCAATATTATAAACCCAAATTTAAAAATCTCAATATCGCCAATCTAAGGGATTAATATTATAAACCAATAGAGAAATAAACACAAAGGTTTAATATTATAAACCCAAGGGAAAAGAGAGAAATAATATTAAAACCTAATATTAATGATAATAAACCCAAGGTATTAATAAACCTAAGTAAAATAAATCCTAGGAATTAATATTATAAACCGAAGTGAAAATAAACTTAATGGAAAAATATTAAACCTTAAGATTTATAAAAATAGATTCAAAAGATTAATATTATAAATCCAAATGAAATAAATTAAATGAGAAAACATTAAACCCTACTATTAAAATGTTACGTTATTAATAGGGACAATTTGATACATGGTGAGATTAAACTTTAATATTAAATTAAATATTATAAACCCTAACACCATCAAATCCATATAAGCACTGGATTAATATTATAGACCCTAAGGTTTTAAATTCTAATATTTCTATCGTAAACTTTAATAATAAACTGAAGATATTAAAGATATAAATGAAATTGATTAATTTAAACTGTTAAGAATAATATACGGAGTTAATATTTAACATTATAAATCCTCACCATTAATAAACCCTTAAAATTAATATTAATATTATAAACTAAAAAATATATATAGATTCAATAAGATGATATTGATATTAATGAAATAATTATAAATATTAATATTAATAATTAATAATTAATATTAATATTAATATAAATATGAATAATTAATAATTATAATATTAATAATATTAACCATTAAAAAGAATAAAAGTAAAAATAAACAAAATACAATCAATGTGTCAATCACTCTTTCCTTTGGGAATTCACATATATCTCAAGGCTTCCCTTCCTTTTTGTTGGCAGGGACGGAATTGAAACTCACAAGACTTGTGGTTTCAGGGAACCTAAGATAGAGTTCGTGCAGGAACTGAGAATTGAAACGGGTTAACTGTGATAAACTCCCAACCCACTGTATCACACCACAACAGACTTTAAGCTTTAGAGTTCAGTTCTGTAAAGTGTTCATGAACTGTGTGCATGAACTATGTAATGTATATAGAAATATATATAACCAGAATAACAAAATCTTTTTGTTAAGAATCCATATCCACATAAATATTCTTGAGTTCAATTTTAAATCCCAGTGCGTAGGTTGATAACAATGGTGTTTTAGAAACCAAACTGCACAGATAAATGGGATCAAAATAGCTTTATAACAAGCATATATTAATTACCGATCACCATAGAACTGGGAATGATGTTTCAGAACTATCTTGTCTAATATTAGGATAACATCGGTTGGTTGATTGCTACTGTCCATAAATGTAACTCTGTAAATGTAGCATATGTGTGTGAAGTTTTTGCTAGAGTTTTTCAATTCTTTTTACGGAGTTTTCAATTCACTTACAACCGATTGCTAATTTTAACAAGTTCTTCAAACAGAATGGATTGTTTGAATAGTACCCGGTTATTCCTATAGGAAAGGCAGAGCTATAATTTTTTTATGACGTGGACATCTTATTAATTTTAACCTGTCCGTACATAGTTCCGCTCATCTTTGAACAACCGTACTTACAAATCTACGTAATACTTTCACATTGCCACTTTACATTTACAAAAAGGTTAACATCTGTTCGGAGCTATGCCATCTAAGACTCTAGTTACAATGAGAATTCTCTTAATTGACGAACGAAAAGCCGAGAGAAATGACTAACAAAAATGCCTATGGAGAAGAACCTTGTTTAAGGGCATTTCATTTTTGTGGATTACCATCTAAGCCCTTGAAAGTCTTGCATGGTATATTTCAGATGAATACTATAGGAAACTCTCCAGGATGGAAAAGACAACTCTAAGGATGGAAAGGAAACTCTAATCTTTCCTCACCATTTTAGAAATCAACATAGGGGTTTCCTAAGGCCATATATGGGAAATAATAGTGTTTTACAATCCCTCCCACTAACAGAAACTTCAAAATGGGCTACTCATCCTTGAAATCAAACAACTTTGGAGCTTTATGGATGAGTTTAAGTTTCACTTGAATGGTTAGTTTAAAGCGAAGGCACGGCATACCTTATACTAAGTATTTTCTAGCATTCATTTTTATTGTAGCATGGAGTTTGTAACTTTATTTGAAAATAGTTTTCACAATAATTTTGCAGATTATCAAAATTGCAAAAGGATCCATGTTGGTGAAAAAAATAAACTATGAGCTTATTATTTATACATCATATTTTATCAAAACACAAAGGATATGTTTCGCAACCTTGTATGGTAAGTGCCCTAGAGTGAGTACTAAAAAAGTGTACAACGATCATTGTTAGAAAATCAAAGAAGAAAAAGACTAACAATGATATCGGGCCATCATCAAAAGACAGAGAGAAAGATTGTAAGGTTGGATTGAATTGGTTAGTGCAAAGCATTGTAGACTTATAGTGACTATAACATAAATGCTAGTATTGAATGGGATGGAAACATCTTCAACATAGAAAAATCATGAAGAAAGAAACTCTAAGCTAGAAGAACTCAAGAAATAAGGATAAATTATAGTTAGAACTTGGACGAAGACAAAGATGGGAGAATGCAACTATAGCAAAATACTTGTTCCTTTCCGTGTAGTGGCCAAGCTGGCCATCAAACCTTATGTCCAAGAATTTGATACCATGAAACTTAACCAATTGCCACAATAGATGGAAAAGTACTGCAATGTACATGAATTCACCTGAAAGAAAAAAAATTGCATTCAATGCATTAAAGCTTGAAGGCCAAGAGCAATGGCATTGTGGGAGAATGATGTAGTGGGAAAAATAGTATGAGTCACTGATGATCAATTGGGATGTGTCCTAAAACATGATTAAATGCCAATTTTACCTGCTTGAATATGAGGACCACCAACTGATTGTGTGGAAATACTTCAAGTAAACATTAGGGTAGTTAGTCCAAAAGTTCACTATAGAATCAAGAATAGTGATATAGATGAGTGACTCTAAAAAATCCATGGATGTTGATAAAATATTAAAGAGCACATCTTCCTCAAATTGAATGAAAATTAATGTTGTTTAAGCCTAAGAAAATGAATGAAGCAAGTGTTCTGTCACACTACCTTGAATTCAACGAGTGAAGGAAATAGTTTGACATGCATAAACAAGTATAATCACAAGGGTAGCCTAGAAAAGGGAAGAAGAATAGGTGTACAAACAATATTATGGAAAAACTTCTTGAAGCAACCTTTTCTATTAAGAAATATAAGGCTGGTGAGAGAAAGGGGCACACTAAGAAAGACTACAAGAAATTGCAACTGGGGAAGGCACCAAACACTTTTAAAATAGGAATTGTTGCAGCTTGAGAAGTGCCCTAGGCTCAAAGTTGGAAGGAAAATTAAGTTATACTACTCCTCAAAAGGGTGTAACAGTAGTTGGTTGTATTCATAACGTGGAAAAGGAGGGAAAAGTTGTTTTTCATGAATATCCACATGAAACAATGTAAGGTAGATTGTTTGTTTGATACTAATTCAACATCTATCTTAATCTCTACATAGTTGGTTGAAAATCTCAATGTAGAGACTCATGACCATCTACACCATATCCTTTTTGTTGGGTAATATGAAATGTAGAATTAAAAGTGGAAAAATAATATAGATTCAAGTTTTCCATCACTTGGGAGTTTAGGGATGAAGTGGTGAAAAATGTGGTTCCATTGGACATATGTGGAGTCACTTTGGGTCGCTCGTACCTATATGTAAGAGATTCCCTATTTCAAAGGTTAGTAAACTAGTATATGCATGTCAGGAATTGAAGGAATATGACATAAATACATGCACGAACAAATCCAAACTCTATTTGAACAATTATCATTAGGATAGAAGAATAATTAGTAGAATGAACACGTTTTCCTTGTTTTATTCGAGAAAAGGGAAGAAGAACGGAGAAAGCCGAGAACCTCAAGGGTTTCCAAATGAATGAAAGGTTGAACGTGACATTCAATTGTTGTAAAGCAACTCTTTCCAAGCATTGGGTTGTATAAGTAGTCCATCATTCATGTATATGGAATGAAGAAGAAATTGTATTAGATTTGTTGGAATAAGAAGTCATTAGGCCCAATATGTTGTCATGGGGTTCACCCATCACTACGATGCCACAGAAATATAATAGTTAGACAATGTGTAATGAGTAATCTAACATGAACAAAATCGCCTTCATGAATGTATATTTTCTACCAAGGATTGATAACTTATTGATTAAGCTGTAACAAGCTAGGTTTTCCTTGAAGCTAGACCTCAAATCAAGTTACCATCAAGTGAGGATCAATGCAAAATATGTGTGGAAGACATCAGTCAAGACAAGACAACATTTATACATGTGATTAGTGATGTATTTCAATTTATATAATGAACATAAAACTTTCATGAGACTAATTAATGACATGCTACATTCTTTTATTGACTCAATTATAATAGTATCACTGGATGACATACTAATTTTTGGTACTATTTGGACATATCACATCTCCATGTGTTGTGGGTACTAGAAACATCATATAAGAATCAAGTGATTACAAATTTGAAGAAGCATGATTTCAAGGACTCCTTGATTTATTGTGAACACACACTAATCACCAACCCCTACAATACAACAAGATGCAATAAGTGAGACATTACATTGCCATGACAATTTGAGTCACATTGTGATTTATGTTTTTGTTTGTATATTTGATGTTGATGCAGATAGTTGGTATGCTTATATGGATAACATTGACAGGTTTTCTTATAATTTTGTAAGCACTAATAAGTGTTGACCGAACAACCACATATGGGTATCAAGGTTGTTGGTGAAGGAGATTGGGCGTCTTTCGAGGGGTATGATTAGTGTCCCTCGTCATACATTCTAGCACTCCAGTTGTGGCTCAAGATGCGGCATGATGGTTACTTATCCTGCTAGTTGCACAATGTTATGAGGGCTAAACCATGGGTATGCTTGGTCATGATGCACCATTGAGGGGTGTTCATCAAGTGGAACCTTGATTCATAGTTAGCATGAAAATATCAAGAAGGGTGGTGAGGACACTATTGAGTTTTCATTCTAGTAATAATTCTTTCCTCTTCTCAGATCACAAGTGTTTGAAGGGGAACATGTTCCACCCTTCTAACATGAGGTTCTTGAAGGTAAAGAGAGTTGGCACCCTTGGCACCAGATGGAGGATAATGAATTCTTAGATAAAAGGTGTTTAAAGTGCAACATGTGGCACCCTTGCAATGTAAGGTTCTTAAAGGGCATGAGAGTTGGCACCCTTGGAACCAGATGGAGTGTTAGGGCCCTATATTACTAGTGTAGTCCCTTATTGTTGCTAGTGTAGCCCCCTTTTTTTTATTGTTGTACCCCTGTAGTCCCTATATTGTTATTATTATGCTCTTACATTATTATTGTTAGGTCGTCTAGGATTATATTGTGACCCCATGGACTCCTATATATAGGAAGGAGGTTTTGACATTTATGTCATCCAAGAATAGTTCATTTATGTAATTTAAAGGAGGTTTCCCCCTTGAAGAGGTTGATTTCTAAGGTGTTGATCTATCTTTTTCTTCTATTTTGTGAGCTGGTTTCATAACATTTGGTATAAGAGCTTTGGATTCTAGGTTTTCGTTGCTTCAAATAGTTCATCGGGGCATTTTCGCTATACCGTTTTTCTTATGAAGGTTCATAAGCTAAACAAAAATCCCATTCATGAAGAAATTCTAAGAAACTTCGTGTAAAAATTTCATATCCTGGTTCGTAATATTTTCGGAGATATGATCTGTGGAATTTAGGGTTTTTTGCAAGTTGTCAAATTTCAACGCAGAGGTGACCTTGGTAAGATCATCATAACACTCTATCTAAGCATTGGATTGGAATTCTGTAAAAAGTGGCCGAAATTACACAGAATGTAGTTTCTTGTGTATCAATTTCAGAGCCAAAGGAGGAAACAGTGACATGTGGCATGTTGTACAAGTTCACTCTACTGAACCAATCCATAATTAGGTCACTATGGGAGATTGGGCATAAATTTGTCTTGAAGAATCCAAATCATGTCTAACCTGTGGCATTGGAAAGACAATTTAGAGAGCTACTAAAGGACAGAAATTAAAATCTTAGGGATCCGAAATTACATAGATACATTAGTTTCAATATCAAGCTCCATGTTAGCTCTTCATAATTTGTAAGATTGTCAAGAACAAACAAGAGAGGACAACATCAAACCACTTTGTAGTCTAGGACCTAGGCTTCCTAGACTCAGATAGGGCTCTCTCTGTTCTTTATGATTTATGATTTAGCTTGATGATTATAATTGTTGATATTAGGCTAGTTATAGAGATTACGAGAACTATTGGTTTTGAATGGTTGGGTGGTTCGACAGACATAACTATGAAGCTTAATCCATTGGGCTATCGAGTCACAAGAGTTTGAATTGTGAATCAACTTTTTCAAGGGGCATTCATAGGGAAAGCTAACTATGTAGACTGGATCTTACTAGCAGTGTGAATGCAAGATGAAAGAAGGAAGTGAGTTCAGTAATAGCTAAAGAGCAGTTAAGAATTATTTAACTATACTTCAGAGGAAAATATTAAGATAACAAAAAAAGATAGAATTAAGGTGCTCTCTTAGAAAATCTTCATCTAAAAGGCTCACTATGTTGTCCTCGAGCACACATGCTATGTCTTGACTGAGTTGATTGAATTCTCTTTGAAGGCCATCATTTTGATGAATAGGAGTACTCTTTGGCAATATGCCTTCTTGAGAAGGTAGAACAGCATCAGTATGAGTCTGTTCTTTTGTTTCTTCATGAGGAAATTCTTTAGTACATAAATCAGTAGTAGAACTAATAGAAATAATCTCTTCATTACATAAAAATTTAGAGGTTGGTTGCATGCTTAGAATCTGATTGATTTCTTCTTCAGTTAAAGGAGGAGGGATTCTTTGTGTTCTTTGGCTTGAACAACAATTTTTTTCTTTCTCTTGTGAAGACTGATCATGAGGCTAAATGTCTTCTATAGCCTCACACTAAAGAGCAGATGAATTATCATTTGTCCCCACAGGGAGATCTTGTGGATCTTCTTTCATTTCCTAATTGCTTTCAATTTCAACCAACTTCTCTTGGTTATCATGAAAGCTAAATTGAGAATGAAATTCATGAATTGCTGCTAAGAGATCCTCAGGATGCTAATTTCTTAAATCTTCATCAATATTTACAAGGTATTGTATGATATCCTCAGATTGATCACAACAATTTTCAGCTAATGATAAAAATGGAGAATTTTCTTTATAATGCTCATAAAACACCTTGTGGAAATATTTTAAAGAAAACAAACTATCAGTCACCTAGTGATACTATGAAATACAGGAGTCTAACACTGGCTCCAGCTGGGGATGGAAGCTACTTCAGGAGGTTTCAAGAACATTGTAGACTAGTGGCCTGATCCATTGGGCTAATCCTAACCCTGCAACCTGATCTGCTACAACTTCCGTGGCTGAAACCTTCAAGCCAAAGTCAACATTCTCTGCAAACTGAAGTCTATCACATAGTTGATCTCGAAACTAGAAAGAAATCTAAAACTAAAATTTGAAAGATGCTCAGAGTGTTGAGCTTATTTACACACCTACCTACCCCTGCAACCTGATCTGCTACAACTTCCGTGGCTGAAACCTTCAAGCCAAAGTCAACATTCTCTCCAAACTGAAGTCTATCACATAGTTTATCTCGAAACTAGAAAGAAATCTAAAACTAAAATTTGAAAGATGCTCAGAGTGTTGAGCTTATTTGCACACCTACCTACCCTAATCTGACTTGGAGATATATATACATTAAGTGAACTCCTTTCTCCAATGCAACCAATCAAGTAAATGACTGCATGATTGATTCATGTTCACCTTTTTTAGTAGGCTGGAAAAACAAAATGGTCACTCCCATCTTACTTGCCTTTGAACAATAGTGCTCAAACTTTTCCTTAACTCTGCAACAAACCATTCCTGGCATAGCATACTTCTTCTTTAGATGATTCTAAGAAACTCGCAAAAGGATCTTGGAACAATACCTAGTCCTAAGGATTTAAATAACAAAATTCATCTAGGGTTGCTCCTTGTTCCACTTTGTCATGCTCAAGATCCTTCTAAAAGAGAATATCTACACATTCTTCGTGGTCATCTAAAATGGCATCCTCATAATATACCACTATGTTGTCTTCAAGCAAACCTGATATATCTTGAATGAGCTGTTGGCTGAATTCTATATGAAGGCCATCATTTTGATGAATAGGAGTACTCTCTGGCAATAGGCCTTCTTGAGAAGGTAGAACAACATCAGTATCAATCTATTCTTCTATTTCTTCATGAGGAAATGCTTCAGTACATAAATCAGTAGTAGAACAAATAGAAATAATCTCTTCATTACATAAAAATTTAGAGGTTGGCTGCATGCTTAGAATTTGATTGATTTCTTCTTCAGTTAAAGGAGGAAGGATTCTTTGTGTTCTTTGGCTCGACAGCAATTGTTTTCTTTCTCTTGTGAAGACTAATCATGACGTTGAATTTCTTCATTAGCCTCACACAAAAGAGCATATGAATTATCATTTGTCCCCACAGGGAGATCTTGTGGATCTTCTTTCATTTCCGGATTTCTTTCATTTTCAACTAACTTCTCTTAGTTATCATGAAAGTTAAATTGCGAATGAAATTCATGAATTTCATCTAAGAGATCCTCAGGATGCCAATTTCCTAAATCTTCATCAATATTTACAAGGTATTGTATGAGACCCTCAGATTGATCACAAGAATTTTCAGCTAATGATAAATATGGATAATTTTCTTTATAATGCTCATAAAACACCTTGTGGAAATCTTATAAAGAAAACAAACTACTTATTAGGATATTCCGACACATAGGAAATAGTTAAGAATAACTTAGTCTAGTGTAGAGTTAGGTAAAGTGTGCTTCTTTACCATGTACATTTGTAACTTATAATCCGACGGTCATGATTTGTAGTGATCCAACGGTTATCTCTCACCTTGATATTAATGACACTTGATCTGTGGCTTAACACCCGATTGGTCCATGATCTCTATTTAAAGAGCATGGAGGGTCATTTTTCCGATAACCGTTTATGAGAGAAACATATCTAACTTTCCTTTTATATTAATAAAATACTTGAAGTGGCTGTGTTGGCTCAGGCCGTGGATTTTTTCCCTCTTTGAGGGTTTTAACCATGTGATTATACTGGTGTACTAATTTGTGATGTATTTGTGAGCGGTGACCTTTGGTTCTTGATCTAAGGAACTTAACCTGTAAATTCCTACATGGTATCAGAGCTCTTTTGAGGGCCACATCCGATGTTGATCAAAATCCAAAGCCGGTTAGACTACATGTGACTACTGTTTTCTAGATCTACTATTTCTGAACATTTTCGGGCTTGGAGAACCACTCTTTTGTGTCCGAAGCGTCTGTTACAGTGAGGAACATCTTTCGTTTCATGCGAAAAGGTTTCCAGTTGCCGAAGTTATGTCAGGTTAGATCTGGAGGTATAAAGTATCTGTTTTGCAGTTTTATTTGTTAAAAGTTCTGCTTATATCTTATTTCGGTTCCCTCTATTTATTTCAGTTTTAGGTTTGATTTATTTGTCGGATCTATACCCTCTTCTCTGTTTATTCTCTTTGCTCTGCACTGTGTGCGATCTCGGCAAATCAAAAACAGGAGGAAGGGATTTTTTAGCTACATATGCTCTTTTCCCGCATCTTTGTGCAATCTTGCATTACTTTTTCTTCGCTTGGATTTTTGTGTTTTTTTTGTGCAGGAAAAAGCACACACACTGAAGAGTAAAAAAAAAAAACAAACCCCCTTCCTTTCAAACAATTATAGAATCTTTTTATTATCTCACTTGGTAAGAAGTTAGTTTATGAGAATAGAGGTCTTGGGTTCAAGTATCTTTCTCAAGCTTCTTTTGTTAAAAGGAGCAGAATTTTTTTTAAAAGTCACACTTCATCATCAAATTTCAAATCGTTCCCATAACTATTCGGCATCTTCAACTCGTTTTTTCAAAAAGGCATAACTTCTTCATCTGGAAGCTATTTTTCGAGCCATTTTTTTTAATCAGCTTAATTTTTTGAGATCTTTCAATTGGAGCAATTAGTTTCAGCTTTTATTAGCTTTAGTTTTTTTTAAATGGAAAGTGCATGCTTGATTATTCTTAATAGCACCAATTATCTCCAATGGCTACCTCACATGGTAGATATACTTAGAAGTAAAGGGCTTTATAAAATAGCCACAGGACTAGAAACTAAACCTACTGATGATAATAAAGTCACTAAATGGGAAAATAAACAAGATCAAGCACGATGGTTGATAGGAATGTCCATTGTTCAAGACCTTCGATTTCATATCCTTGACATTGACACCCCTCATGAAGCCTTGGATAAGCTAAATACTGTCTTTGGCATTCAAAATCAAATCAGGGCCCACCAGCTTGAAAATGAGCTGATTACTTTGGACCCCAACAATTTCTTCTCTATTGAAATTTTTTTGTCCAAATTCAAGACCCTTAGACTTCTTTTAGAAGGTTTTAAGGTCAAAAAGGAAGATGGTAGCCTCATCTATTACATTCTTGCTAAGCTTGGCCCTGCATACTCTGTATTTGTTTCCACCTTCCATTCCACTAGAGAAGCCATCATTTCTTCCGGAACCACCTATAAGAACCCCTCTTCTGATTCCTTTCGCGATTATTTGATAAGAGAACAAGAAAAACTCTTACACCTTGGTCTTATCACTTCTGGAAAAGCTTCTAAGAAAGCCTCAGCAACCCAACAACAATCATATCAAAAGAATCCCAAGAAGTAGTATCCTAAAAAGTATGGTCTGAAACCAAACAAGGGTCCTAATAAATTTCAGTCGCAAACTAAAAAATTATAAGGCAAATAAAAACAAAGGGAATAAGACAGATAGACATTGCAACTTTTGTAGGCCATATAGAGTCCAAATGTTTTAGGAATATGGAAGCCTTAGAAGCAACAATGAAGAAGCACAACATCAATTTGGAGCACTCTTCACCTTCATCTTTAGAAATGGCCCTTTCTGCTTGTGGTTGTCAAGCATCAAGATCTAGCTATGCATTAAATGTATCTTATCCTTCTCATTCTCATGAGTGGCTCATTGATTCTGGAGATTCTTACCACATGGCCAAAAATCAAGCCATGTTTTCTTCTTTAAATGATTGTAACACCGAACATATTTATGTTGGTGATGATAGATCTCTTAGTGTTGTAGGATTTGGAACCATTCATCTAGATAATGGTCAGTTTAATGATGTACTATGTGTTCCTACCTTGTCATGCAACCTTCTCTCTGTTTATCAGATAACTCATTCAGGTGAAGGGAAAATAGTAGAATTCTCACCTCATGATGTTGTAATCAAGGACCTCAAAGATCATAGACATTTTTTAGCTACTGGAATTGTTGATGATTCCACAAGGTTGTATAAGTTTGACAAGTTTGGGTCATCATGTCTTCCCTCCGTTTTCGTTGCTCATAATGATGAAGTGAGCAAACTTTGGCATGAGCGATTTGGTCACTTAAACTATCGCTCTCTTCAAACTCTATGTAAGGAAAATATGGTGACGGGTCTTCCTATGGTATCTTGCCGAGATGGTGTTTTCTCTGGATGTGTACTCGAAAAGCATCATTGGGATAGTTTTGACAAACGTGGCTCTCGGCACGCTTCAGCCCCTTTGCAGCTTGTGCACAATTATTTATGTGGTCCACTTCCTATTGTTTCTTTCTCTAGTCGCAAGTACTTCTTAACTTTCATTGATGATTTTTCCAGACACACTTGGGTATACTTCTTAAAACTCAAGAGTGAATTTTTTAACATGTTCTTGGCCTTTAAGCCCCTTTGTTGAGAAACAATCTAGACATCAAATTCTTAAGTTAAGATCAGACAATGGAGAAGACTATGTTAACAAAAAATTTATCAACTTATGCACTAAGCATGGCATTCAATTGCAACATATTGTTCCATATACTCCACAACAAAAGAAATGGCTAATTGTATTCTTCAATCTAAAGGACTCGGTCTCAATTTTTGGGCAAAAGCCATTAACTGTGAAAATTACATAGTAAATTTCACTCCTACTAAGGTTTTAAAGAATATAACTCCAAAAGAAGCTTGGAGCTTAATCAAACCAGATGTAATTCACTTTTGTGTTTTTGGAAGTGATGCTTGGGCCCATATTCCAGATGCGAAACATAAAGCCTTAGAACCTAAGAGTGAAAAATGCATTTTTGTTGGATATTCTAAAGATGTCAAAGGATATAAACTTCTTCAACCAAAATCCAAAAATATAATCATTAGAAGAGATGTAAAATTTGATGAAAATATATCGTCATGCGAGCCTAGTTCGGCCGGTGTGCCACCTTTGGCCTGCGAGCCTGATTCGGCATATGTGCCACCTCTCTCTCTCTCTTCTATTGTTAATAGCATTCCTTCTAGTTCAGATGATGACAGTGAGGATGACAGTCCTCCTCCACCTCTTGAAATGATTCATTTTACTCCACAGCTTCCAAGATGGGTCTGCTGTACTCGGGATGCAGTAGGTTCTCTTGCAGGTGACCCTGCTGATCGCCAACGTACATGTTCTCAGTTCAAAAGAACCTCTTCATTATTGGCTCAAGTTCCAGAAAATCTTGATCCAAAAACCTTTGAAGAAGCCTTCGGTCATCCAGATTGGGATGAAGCTATGAATGAAGAATATCGTTCCTTATTGGCGAAGGATACTTGGGATCTTGTTCCTCTTCCAAAAGGAAGAAAACTTGTCAGATGCAGATGGGTTTACAAAACAAAGTTTGGACCAGATGGAAAAGTCGATAGACATAAAGCTCATCTTGTTGCTAAAGGATTTTCACAAGTTGAAGGCATTGACTACACTGAAACCTTCTCCCATGTTGCCAAAATGAATTCTCAAGTTCCAGAAAATCTTGATCCAAAAACCTTTGAAGAAGCCTTCGGTCATCCAGATTGGGATGAAGCTATGAATGAAGAATATCGTTCCTTATTGGCAAATGATACTTGGGATCTTGTTCCTCTTCCAAAAGGAAGAAAACTTGTCAGATGCAGATGGGGTTTACAAAACAAAGTTTGGACCAGATGGAAAAGTCGATAGACATAAAGCTCATCTTGTTGCTAAAGGATTTTCACAAGTTGAAGGCATTGACTACACTGAAACCTTCTCCCATGTTGCCAAAATGAATTCTATATGCCTTGTTCTTTCCCTTGCTGCCTCCTTTAAATGGGAAGTCCATCAAATGGATGTTAAATCCGCCTTCTTACATGGATATTTACATGAATAAATCTACATGGAACAACCCCCTAGCTTTATCCAAAAAGACTCCAGCCTTGTTTGTCGCCTTAGGAAGTCTCTCTATGGTCTCAAAAAAGCTCCTCAAGCTTGGTATGCCAAAATGGATAGATTTCTATTAGATAATGGCTTTTCTAGGTGTCATTCTGACAACACTGTCTACACCAAGAAAGTGGGTAAGTCCTTCACCATCCTTGTTCTTTATGTTGACGATCTGATCCTTACTGGTAGTCATCCAAACCATATAAACCATGTGAAGTCTAGCCTCAAAAAGAAGTTTGAAATGACATACTTAGGACACCTGCATTATTTCCTTGGTCTTCAAGTCTTGCAATCCAAGGAAGGCATTACCCTCTCTCAATCCGAGTATGCATGTGATCTTCTACACCATTTTCACATGGAAGACTGTAAGTCGGCCCCTTCTCCCTTTTAGTCTGGAGTCAAGCTTTCAGTCACTTGTACTACCCCTGAAGTTGATGCTACCTTATACTGTCAACTTGTTCGTAAACTTTTGTATCTAACCCATACCCATCCTGACCTTTCCTTTATCGTTGGTCTTGTCACTCGGTTTATGCACCAACCTCATGAAAGTCACTGGAAAGCAGCTAAAAGAATACTTCGATATATTCGAGGTACAGTTCAGTTCGAGATTCATTACAATGCAAGAGCATCTCCATTGTTGATTGGTTTCACTGATTCTGATTGGGCTGGTGACCCTGATGATCAAAATTTTACTGCAGGATATGTATTCACTCTTGGTTCAGGACCTATTACTTGGTATTATAAGAAACAAAGTGCCATCTCTCTTTCTTCAGCAGAAGTAGAGTATCGTGGTGCAGTTGAAGCCAACAAGGAATCCATGTGGCTTCGTTAGATCCTGTATTAATTTGGTCTTCATCAGCAACATCCAACTACACTTTGGTGTGATAATCAGAGTGCCATTCAGCTATGTAAAGATCCAGTTTAGCATCAGCGTATGAAACACATTGAAATCCAAATACACTTCATTAGAAAGCTCATTCATGATCGTGTTCTTGAAGTGCAGTACTGTCCAACCAATGATCAAGTAGTCGATATCTTTACAAAGCCTCTCACAGAAGCTAGTTTACCAAACTTCGATCCATGCTTGGAGTTCAGGAAAGTTGTCATTAAGGGGGGATAAGCTCTAATGCCTCCTGCCTTCTCCTATTGTGTCACTTATGTAAATCCGTCATTCCTATCCCAAGTTTTTCTTAAGGGGGGATGTTTGGATATTTCGACACATAGGAAATAGGCTCCTTTTGTGTCACTTTTGTAAATCCATCAATCCTATCCCAAGTTGTTCTTAAGGGGGGATGTTAGGATATTTTGACACATAGGAAATAGTTAAGAATAACTTAGTCTAGTGTATCTGACGGTCACGATTTCTAGTGATCTGACGGTTATCTCTCTCCTCGGTATTAACGACACTTGATTCGTGGCTTAACACCTGATTGGTCCATGATCTCTATTTAAAGAGCATGGAGGGGTCATTTGTCCAGTAACCGTTTATGAGAGAAACATATGTAATTTTCCTTTTATATTAATAAATTGCCTGAAGTGGCCACGTTGGCTCAGGTTGTGGACTGTTTCCCTCTTTAAGGGTTTTAACCACATGATTATACTGGTGTACTGATTTGTGATCTATTTGTGAGCGGTGACCTCTTGTTCTTGATCTAAGGAACTTACCCTGTAAATTCCTAGACTACTGTGGGTAGTGTATAAGAGAAAATATTTCTCCTAGATGGTCCTCAACCAATAGCCAGCAACCCCTCTGAGCCGTCAGATAGCTCAATGTGTCCTTGCCTCTGCAACCTAAGTCATCCATGTGATCCCTCGACCACTTGTCATGAATGTATGTTTGAAGGTGGGCCTCCTGACCCCAAAGGTATGGCTTTCATTGGTGTAGTTGAGTCAATTTCCTTACTTGTCAGGTGTTAGCCCTCCATAATTTATAAGATTGTCAAAAAAAAATGACAGAGGACAACATCAAACCATTTTGGAGTCCGGGACCTAGCCTTCCTAGACTCAAAGAGGGCTCTCTCTGTTTTTTATGATTTATGATTTAGGTTGATGATTATAATTGTTGATATTAGTCTAGTTATAGAGATTATGAGAACTGTTGGTTTTGATTGGTTGGGTGGTTTGACAGACAGATCTATGAAGCTTAACCCATTGGGCTATGGAGTCATAACAGGTTGAATTGTGCATCAAATTTTTCAAGGGGAATTCACAGGGCAAGCTAACTATGCAAACTAGATCTTACTAGTAGTGTGAATATGAGATGAAAGAAAGCAGTGAGTTCAGTAATAGCTAAAGAGCAGTTAAGAATTATTTAACTATACTTCAGAGGAAAACATTAAGATAACAAAAACAGACAAAATTAAGGTGCTCTCTCAGCAAATCTTAATATAAAAATTTTGTTTTGTAATCAAAGAAACTGATGCACAACATGAAAAGACAGAGGAAAAACATTAACACAGAGGAAAGAACATCACCATTAACATAGCTCATGAATCTTGTGAACGGTCCCTTTATTATTGATGCCTAGCTCAAAATAGTTATAGTTCTCCAATACAATGATCTTTTACAACACAGAGTCTAACAAGGTTCCAACCCTTGATAATGAAAATTCGAGCAGTATAAAAGTTGAGTCGGTTTCCCTAACCTACTTGGGCCGAACTTCATTTATTACAAAACACCTGAAATTAAACAGGCATGGCCACGCAAGGCTGTGAGCAAAAGATCTCTGACAACATGTTGCCTGTAAAATTAATTTTGAGCAGCTCTATGGATCTAAACGCTTTGATGGCTCTAACATATGGTCTTGCTTTTCAAAAGATCAGCGTTGGGTAATTAAGTCTGGTGCAGCGCTGGCTAATTTAATTTATTGATGTTGGTGTTGATGTGCCTTGCTACCCCATCAGTGTCTGCTGTTATATCTCTGCATCAATTCCCAAATTAACATTTTCTATCTTTTTCCTTGTGATGTACAACCTTTCCCTACCTTTTGCCCCTTGTCAGGTCTAACCCAAGTATTTATGTCATTTGTAGCATGTTTTCTAATAAATGGTGCACAGACCTTATATGCACGGTCGTGGAGGGATGGCGGTTGGTGGACGTGGACGGAATGGAGGACGGCGGAAACATATTTTCGAAAGGGGCCTTAAGTGATAAGTGGTAATATAGAAGGCGGGTGCGAAATAGTGGAAGGGCGACACGTATCAGGAAGGGTGGTAAGTGATACCACCCATTTCAGACCCCCCTGCCCATGGTTAAAGTTCGAAAGATGCGGGGAGCGCACAATGAAACAAGGACCGTTAGATGAGGAGGGGGTGAGCAGAGATGGAGGAAAGCTAGAGGGCGGTGAGGAGAAGGAAATGATGTGGCAGGTAGGGTGGGACCAGACTCAACCCTTTCTACACGAAACATCGTAAGCAACTAATTTACCAGGACCTGAAAATGTTTAGATTTCAGTGATGAAGCCGCATCGCATCCGCACCAGTATCGCACTTCGCATCCCACTATCTTTACCTTTTTCCTTAGCACTTATCCTTTATCCTTTGCAATTTTCTATTTCGGTTGGGTCCCACCTGGTATTGCACATCGCACTTCATTGTGTTTAACATTTGACATTCACACTTATCCTTTAAGTTTTGTGATTTGCAATTGCGATCGGGTCCCACCGGGCATCGCACATAGCACTTTGCGAACTTTACCGTTCACCTCCGCGCTTATCTTTTATCTTTTGTGATCTGGGATTTTAATCTCCATCATTGACCCACGCTCAGATCAACGGTCCTCACTGCTCCCTTTCTTTTTTTCTGCCTTAACTGCTTCTCTGCTGCCCTTGCTTCCTTTGATTATAATTTTTCTCCTCTTTCTTTCTAATGATCTAATGTTGTTCCTTTTTTGACTTACCAGCAACATTTTCACCATCTACTGAACTGAAAGGCATAATAGATTCTTTTGAAGCTCTTGACAGTCAGGATTTCCCCTTTCTTTCTCTGAAAATAAATGGTAGCCATGGAATATTGTTTTTAGTATGAAAAATATAAACCATAATCAGTCACCTTGTAATAATGTGAAACACAGGAGTCTAACACTTCTCAAAAGCAAGAAAAAGGTGTGTCTATTTTTTTTTTAATTGCATAAGTCATGTTTGAAAAATCAGTTTGAAGCTATTCCAAGGGCATATTGAAGCATAGATATTAGTATTGGGTTCTAAAATGCCCCCTAAAAATAATTGAACACTCATTAAGCCCTCAGAAGGCTCTACTATGAATCATGAAGAGGAATAAGTGCAACAAGATATATCAAAATTACAAGAACAAGTGCAACAAATTTCGCTCTTGCAAACAATAACAAAAAATGAAATGGAATTTTTGAAGAAAGACGTAGAAGTTAAGATGGATGGTTTGAAGAAATACGTGGAAGTTAAGATGGATGGTCTAAAGAATGGCATGGAAGCTAAGATGGATGATGTGGAAGCTAAGATGGATGGTCTAGAAGGCAACATGGACGGTTTGAAGAAAGGCACGGAAGCTAAGATGGATGATTTGAAGAAAGGCCTGGAAGCTAAGATGGATGGCTTGAATAATGACATGAAAGCTAAGATGGATGGTTTGGAAGCTAAGATGGATGGTATAGAATATTTGAAGAAAGACATGGAAGGTTTGGCAAACTTGCTACAAGAAACGCTTCGTAATGGTGAAAAGGTAGTAGAGGAAACTCATGATGAGAACAAAATAAATGTTAATCATGATTTTATAAACTCTAATGTTGGATTTAAGACCCACCATATCCAAATATAGATGGGAGGAAGTTTTATGGCAAGGATCTGATAACTTGGATACTAAAAATGGAGCAATACTTTTAGTTCCATAATACACAAAACACGCAAAATGTACGCATTCCAACTTTATATTTAGAAAAAAATCAGTTTGTATGGTATCGATGGCTTTGTTCTTGTAAATTACTGGTCACTTGGTCAATTTTTACGGAGGAAATTATAGCACATTGTGAGAATACAAAGAGCAACACCTTCTTTAGCAAATTGATAAATCTCAAACAAAAGGGCTCAATGAAAGAGCACATTGAGGACTTCCAAAAATTGAATATAAGGGTAAATAATATTCCAAAGGAACATAGGGTTGATGTTTTCATAGGGACTCTAAAGGATAACATCTAGCATAAGGTTTGCCTTTGGGAACCTGATACATTGCAGAAGGCATTCAAGTTGATGAGAAAAATTGAAAGAAAAATTATGGCGACATGGAAGCCTACCACTCACAACTATAAATATTTAAGTGTGGCTACTCCTAGACTTCCACAACCTATAAGGTTGACACCACAACAAATGGAAGAAAAAATATCAAAAGGGCTTTGCTATAGTTGTGATAGAAAATACACTAAAGGTCATAAGTGTGTTGAGAAGAAATTATTTTACATAGATTGTGAAGAGGAGGAAGAAAATGAACAAGAAACTTCAAAATAAGAGGATATAAAGTAGGAGCCAACCCTAGACGAAGAAGAAAGGAATCCGACCATATCCTGTAATGCATTGGTAGGAACTACCACTCCTCAAACTCTCAAGATAAAAGGACATATCAAGAAGAAAAATGCAATGGTGTTTATTGATTCAGGTAGCACGCATAATTTTATTCATTGTAAGGTAGCTAAGGAATTGAATTGCTTCCTATACCCATCGCCAAAGTGTCAAGTGGTGGGGGGAAATAGAGGAACTATAAATTGCTCTGGAAGTTCCACAATATCAAGCTAACCATGGGGGAATGTGTATTGAATAGTCCAATTCCTTCCATTCCAATGGGTGGTGTTGATGTTGTACTAGGAGTATAATGGTTACAATATTTGGGGATGGTAGCTTTTAATTTTCAAGAACTTTTCTTGAAATTTTTTCAGAAGGAAAGGAAGTTGAATGATCATGATCATGCTACACATTTGATTCCAGGAATTGTTCCTCCAAACATCAGGCCTTACAGATATCCTTATGTCCAAAAGAGAAAAATTGAATGTATGATTGCAAAAATGTTGAGGTTGGTATAATTCAACTTAGTCAAAGTTCTTTCCATACTCTAGTAGTGTTGGTGCACAAAAAGGATGGATCATGGCGCATGTGTCCATATTAAAGGGAGCTCAATAAGCTCACTATTAAAGTTAAATTTCCTATTCCTGTGATTGATGAATTATTGGATGAATTACATGGAGCATTTTATTTCACCAAGTTGGATCTCCGTTCGGGATATCATCAAATTAGAATGATGACTGAAGACATTCCGAAAATAGCATTTCCATTTTCGAACTCATGAGGGTCATTATGAATTTTTGGTCATGCCTTTTGGCCTTGCCAATGCACCTTGTACATTTCAAGGGTTGATGAATTCCATTTTCAAACCCTTCCTTAGAAAATTTGTGTTAGTTTTTTTTTAGGATATATTGATCTACAACATGTCTTGGAAGGATCATGTTCAACATGTTGACAAGGTGGTAAAACTATTGAAGGAGAAAGAAATATATGCAAAAACCTCCAAATGTTTCTTTGGAGTACAAGAGGTGGAATATTTGGTTCATATTGTATCAAAGGAGGGTGTTAAGGTAGACCCTAACAAAATTAAATCCATTAAGGAATGGAAAGTCCCCACAACCATAAAGCAGTTGCGAGGATTTCTCGAGTTAACAGGGTATTATCCCAAGTTTGTTAAGAATTATGGGAAATTAGTAGCACCTTTAAAAACATTAGTGAAGAAAGATGAATTTTCATGGACTCCTGAAGAAACTAAGGTCTTTGAACATCTTAAAGAGGCAATTGCCAAGCACCGGTCTTAATTATGAAAAACTTCACAGAAACCTTTATTGTGGAATGTGATGCCTTGGGAAATGGAATTGGTGTTGTTTTAATGCAAGAAGGAAGACCCATTGCTTTTGAAAGTCATCCAATCAAAGAAAACTATTTTTAGAAAGTTATTTATGAGAAGCAAATTTTGGCAATAATACATGCGTTAAAGAAATGGCGACCTTACCTAATGGGAAGACACTTCAAGCTAAAAACTTATCATGATAGTCTTAAATACTTTTTGGAACAAATACTATCTTCAAAAGAGCAGAAAAATGGGTCACAAAGATGTTGGGCTATGACTTTGAAATCATCTACAAAAAAGGGAAGCTAAATGTTGTTGCAGATGCATTCTCAATAAAGGATGAGGATGTGGAAGCATTGCTTTGTGTCATTTCTATTATCCAACCGGCTTGGATAACTAAAGCAAGGGAGGAATGGAAGAATGACGAAGAATGACGGACACTAATTCAGAAGTTGCAGCGAGATCCCAGTACATCTGATACATTTAGTTCGAAAAATTATTCCTTATGGTAAAAAGATCGCTTATATCTTTGTAAGAATACCAAACTAAAGCAAAAGATTCTTTTGGAATTGCACATCTCTCCCTTATAAGGACACTCGGGATTTTTAAAAACTTACCACAGGTGAAGAAATATTTTTTTGGGATGGCCTTAAATCTGATATTCAAAAGGTTGTGGTGGAATGTTTGGTTTTCCAACAAAGTAAAGTTGATACAATTAATACCCCTAATCTGCTACAACCTTTATCCATTCCAAATCAACGTTGGGAGGAAGTTATAGGCGACAAACTTCTAGTTCAAATAATATTTCCAAAACTTGATGAGGAAGGAAAAATCGCAGTGGAACCTAAAGCAATCACGGAAACAAGAACTCGACAGCTGCAAAATCATTCAATTTTAGAGTATCTCATCAAGTGGAAGAAATTACCAACTGAAGATTCCACATGGGAGGGTGAGAATTTTATACATAAGGATCTAGAACTACTCAAATGTTGCTCACAACACTTTTTTAAATGAGAGGGACATGTTAGGGCCCGATATTACTAGCATAGTCCCTTATTGTTATTAGTGTAGCCCCCTGATTGTTATTGTTATTAGTTTAGTCCCCATATTGTTATTATTGTGGCTTTACATTATTATTCTTAGGTCGGCTAGGAATATATTGTGACCCCATGGACTCTTATATATAGAAAGGAGGTTTTGTCATTTGTGTCATCCAAGAATTGTTCATTTATGTAATTTGTAAAGGAGGTTTCCCCCTCGAAGAGGCTAATTTATAAGGTGTTGATCTATCTTTTCTTCTATTTTGTGAGCTAGTTTCATAACATGGAGGATAAGGAAATCTGTTCATTGGGGTTAATTAATAATATTCTTAAGCATTGATATGTTATGAAAGGTAAAATTGAAAAGAAACTTACTAAGTTATTTGAGTATCGTCTTAATATTAAATTTTATACGTGCTAACTTCGAAAACTAAACTTATTAACAAAGCCTAATGAATGAAAGAAATGGCTTGGCTAATATTAGTATACTAATATTTAAAATGGGGGTAACGTAAATTGGAGTTAATTAGGTGTGTGTGTGCATGTGTGTGTAAGTGTATTATAAGTTATCATTTTTAAATGGATGATTAACTTAAAATTTCATGGATGTGAGCTTAAGTGAATTGAATTCTAAATATACATGTGCAAGAATTGATATTTTTGAACAAATAATCCAAAGAGATTAAAATCAACAGAACCTTACGTAGTTCAAAGAATCCTAAAAGACAAGAAATTTTGAAATGTAAAAAATTAAGCAACTAAAACTAACTTGGACTCATGGTAGGTAACAATGAGTTAACTAAAACAAATTTCAAAAGTTAAGGTAAAAAGGGAATAATGGAACAACTAGGAGTAAATTTAGGTAAATGAAACTGTTTGCTAAGAAAAAAAAATTACTTTAAATAAAATAATATGAATTTACATGAGAGTGATTTGGGGATAGGATATGTGTCTTGGTGAATAATTAAATTTATTGAAATAAATAATTAATTATTTTTCCGTGTGAAAACAAGTGTCACATTTAATCCTCACCTAAAGGAACACATTCCTAGGTAGGGGGGTATTCTTTTTAGCTCCCTAATATTGGATGCAGGTCATAATGACATTATATGTATTCTTGTGAGAACTTGTTATATTGTATTTGTGATTACGAAGTTGTGATAATTAGTACTTCTTGGAAAGTGTGGTGAATAGGAACGGGTTGATCAGGGGAGATCAAGGTTGCAACTCAGTTCCTATCAGATAATTTGGGTCTCTATCCTTCCTACAACCTTGATGCAGCTCGGTGGGCCAAAGGGAAGGCCAGTACCTTGGGATTAGTTGGATGTACAACTAAGTGGGCCATCAATTTCAATCTAGTGCGCACTAGGAACTGTGGAAGAATCGGTCATTCGAGTGGCTTCAAACTAGGAATGAGGATCGTGACTAGCTTTGCATTGAATATTATACACTCACTAGGGTGAACAATACTTCAAAGTAATTAACTAGCTCAAACTTGATGCTCTTTAATGAGTAAATTTTAAAGGTTGATGTTCATGTATAAACTCATAATGTTATTGTATATTGGGGCTATAGACTACAGATGCTACAACTTGGGATTAAATATTGGTTTACATCTAACATTCATGGAATTAAACACTTCAATATTCCAAGAACAAATCACCTTAGAAGTGTTGTTTAAGCTATATATCTTCCTCACTATTTGACATTATGTTTGGAAAATAAAGAGACGAATTTGTTGCAAGGAGATGAGAAAAAGAGACGCACATTTATGGAGAAGATAAAGAAGATATATTTGAAGGTACAAGTACAAAACCCTATAGTAATATAAGGCCAAATATGACCATCGTGGACAACGTCATAAGTTTCATGTTGGAGATAGGGCATGAATCCACAAAGAATGGTTACAAGGAGCTGAGAAGGAACTCATGCCACTTATATATGCCAAGTGTTTGATATCATTAAGAAAGTAAATCAGAATGCTTTTAGGTTGATATTTCCACCGTATATGTAGATTAGTTCATTGGTGAATTTGAAGTATTTAAAATTGGTCAAGCCCTCCATGTACGATGGACAAGAGGAGCAATGAGTTTTTCCACTATTAAATACTTTACATTAAACATTCGTGAAGAATTGAAGGAAAGCAATATTTTGCACCAAAGAAAAATCTTCCAAGAAATTTGACAATAAATCTTCCAAACTAGCCTCAAAGGATAGAATCTAGGGAAACATAAAATGGTATGTGAGGAACCAAATTGCAAGCAATGTCCCTCATCTATCCTTGGAATATTTTGGTGATAAAAACCTTCCCAGTAAGGAGTGTGGTCTAAATTAGATCCACATGACAGTATTGACTCAAGTGATGAGGACTAACACAAACAAGTTTCAATGCTATGAATGAGGTGGGGGTAGAATTGATGGCGTGAAGGGCCCCACACCATCTTGATCACTATTTTCATATGCAATAACATAGTACCCCCAATGTAAATATAGGGATTGAAAATGCGTGAAATAAAGAAAAACTTAGAGAAATGAGAGAAGAAAACAAAAGAAAAGAAAAATGGTGTATTAAAAAAATAAAGAGAAAAGAAAGAAAAATGAAAACAGAATGATGTATTAGAAAAATAAAGCATGAAACATTATTTTGTAATGTAATTGAAGAACATAATAAGGAGACAAACCAGAGAAATAAATGTTGACCTTGTGGAAGCTAAAGTGTTGGGGATAATTAGCTTTTTAGCTTAGCCCCTACATGAGCCATGCTAGTATTTAATCTTGCATTTTAAAGGAGAATGGGTTTTTTCTTTGCGTGAGGGTGAAAGGAATTACTACACAAATTTCAAGTGAAGATCGTGAATCGACCAAAGATATTAAGGTTATTATAACATATACATTGCAAAGAAATAAAAAAGCTAGCCTAAGCCAATTGAATGTTGGTTTTCCCATTTAAATTTTTCCCATTTATGGTAAATACTAAGGTTTTTTATGTGGTTGTTTTCTTAATTGTTGTATTTTTTTTTTTTTTAATTTGAATAGTTGCTCCATATTTCAAATGGTAATTTCATGTTTACTTATTGAAAAGAACATTATTCCTGTCTATATCGTTGGGAATTTTCATAATAATTTCACTCCACATGAATCAAGAATAAGTCTATTTGCTCCTTATCCTCCTTTATTCATCCTTTTCAAATATTAGACATCTAAAGAAACCACCACAAGGCTATTTAATTTCTTTATGGAGTTCCTAATCCGTACAATGTAAACGGTTAGAAAATTGCAATTATTTGAAAGGATTAGTTCACTAATTATAGCCAAAAGCAATTCAGTTCAGACTTTCTCTTGCAATGTGAGATATTAATTATAATAATAATTTAAGTTATAATTTAGTTAATATTTGTAATTTTTATATCATCGCAATGTGAAATGTATCATGACTTAAATATTTTAATATCTATCTTAAATTGATATTTATATATTTATCTATTTTTACTAGATATTTAATTTATATAACTATTCTAGTCTATTTAAATTAGAAATCTATAACTATCATCAAAATAAAAGTTGTGTTTCTTCAAATATAAAATTAAAATAAAATATAAAAAATAAATTAGTATTTTAAACTATTACGCTATTCATTTTTAACAAATTCATTCTTCACTCATTATAACCCAAATTAGTTATAACCAAAAGTAGTTTTGTTGAACTCTAATATTTCCGCTAATCTTTCCTCAACATTTTATTTTATTGAGACTGTACATTGCCTCTATGTGCATTTTAACATCGTATAATGTCTACCAAACATGCAACACTAGGAGAAATCAACTTGAGCAATTTCTAAGGCCATATCAATACGAGCGTTTTAAGATCCCTCCCAATAACAGGAAATTCAAAATTGGCTACTCAGCCTTTCGTCAAACAATTTTGGAGTTTTATGGATGAGTTTAAGTTTCACTTGAATGGTTAGTTTAAAGCGAAGACATCACATACCTTATTGGTCTAACACTTCAGTCGGTGATTTTACTAATGTATTTTCATGGATTCAACTACAAACATTCTGCTTATATGTACATGTTCCTTTCACTTTCACATAGAGAGTGGCTATTGTCGACATCCTATGATCAATCATCGACTCATGCTTAATCCAATATGAATTTATATGGATGTAAAATAGTAGAGACTATGTATTTTTGTTGGTGTACATGCATCTAGATTAGCTTTAGTTAAACTCTAGATATTGCATGTGATGTGCATTTAGCTTAGTTAGTTAACTTACCGCTTGCATGTGGTGCATGTGCACATTAGTAGAACATAAAGCACACTTAGCTTCAGTTAGCTTTAACTATCCATAGTTATTGGATGTACAAATAAGCTTAACTTAGTTGCTTTTATGTATTTATTCCAAAACTAATATTGAAGAATCAATCTCATTCTTTTCTCTATTCTTGCTTGCTCCTTCCTTCTCTTGCAAGTTTGTTCATTGTTTTGCAAATCTAGATCTTTGTATCTCAAAATCTTACATTGCAGGGATTTGTAATCAATGCACAGCAATTTTTATTTGCAAGTTAAGAAGATTGAAGCAAGAACAAAGAATGGAGTCTAAATTTGAGTTTCCACAATCGGCAATTCTTACTCCATATAATTACTTTGAATGGAAGCCAATGATTCTACTTCATCTCAGAAGTAGAGGCTTATTTCGAGTAACCGTGGAAACAGAAGTTGAACCAACATTGGCAATGGAGAAAACAAGATATTTCAATCGCATGGACGAGGCCTTCAACATCCTATGTTTATCTATCTCTCCAGAATTGCTATTTCATGTTGAATCGTGTTCAACTCCAAATGAAGTATGGAAAACTTTGGAAGGATTGTTTCGAAAATAGGATTAAAAGCAAGGTCACATTCTCAAAAATGAGTTAAACTCATTAGATCCGAGAAATTTTGAGAACATTCAAGATTTTTTCACAAGGTATAAAGCCTTGTTGCTTCAGTGGAAAGGATGCGGGATTGACAAATCCAAGCAATAAAATCAGTTGATTCTTCCCATTTTATCAAAACTTGGTCCAGAGTATGCAGTATTCGTCTCTACATTCCACACAATAAGATCTGCAACCGGTGCATCTTGGAAGATGCCCTCACTGGATTCTTTTATTCAGTATTTGATGCATGAGGAAGATAAGCTCATCAAAATGGGCATAGTTAAAAATTCCAAAGCGCATGCACTTACTGTGCATGCAAAAGGAAAGGCAAATTCCAAAGACCATCAAAAAGGAAAAGAGAAGAAGGATCTTGATCCAAGAAAGGGAGGAAATCCCAAACCCCATGATGGATCATCCAGCTCAAAGGAAAGGAAAGGAACGAAAGGGCAATCAATGTGCTATTATTGCCACCATGGTTTTCACCCTGAATCTGCATGCATGAAGAAGACTATAGATCTTATGGCGCAGACACTCCAACAACACAATCTTGGAGACCACATTCCTGAGAATGCCAAGAAGAAGTCTGGAGAAAAAGAACCAGAGCCAAGAGGTAATGGGCATTCTTTGATTGCTCTTCATTCTGCACCGCAAGAATGGATCATCGATTCAGGAGCTTCACATCATATGGCTTCTTCAAAGGAATCCTTTTCTTCTCTACATGCATACTCAGGACCTCTTATTCTCATGGGGGATAATTGTACAGTTGCAACAACTGGACAAGGAAGAGTGCAATTCGAAGATGGAATTTTTGAGAATGTCTTACATATTCCAAGGCTTTCTATGAATCTTCTCTCAGTGTATTAGATGACACACACATGTAGCAGAAGGAAAGTGGAATTTACCCCGTATTCCATGAGAATTTATGACATGCAAACCAACTTGAAGATTGCATCTGGAAAGGTAAATGATCAATCTCGTCTGTATACATTTTCTGATTTTGTTCCTCAATCATATTCCATTTTGCTACTTATGCATGAAAATGAAGAAAGTAGGATTTGGCACGAGAGATTTGGGCACTTGAATTTTAGATATATGCAACGACTTAGCAAGCAAGGGATGGTCATAGGATTGTCGACCATTGAATTTTCAAATGGTGTTTGTAATGGATGTGCTCTTGGAAAGCATCCACAAGACAAATTCGAGAAGGGGCATGCATGGAGAGCCTCTTCACCTTTGGAACTTGTACATAGTGATCTCATGGGTCCATTTCCAGTGCTTTCAATGAGCAAAGAAAGATATGTATTGTCATTTATAGATGATTACATGATATTCACTTGGGTTTATTTCTTGAAACTCAAGTCTAAAGTTTTTCAACATCTAAATATTTTCAAAGCGCATGCAGAAAATCAGTCTAGAAAATGCATCAAGATACGCCGCACAGATAATGGGACAGAATATGTCAACAAAGATATCAAGAATCTTTGTAATGAAGCAGGCATACAATTGCAGCATACAGTTCCTTACACTCCACAACAAAATGGCGTCGCTGAAAGGAAAAATCGATCTTTGAAAGAGATGGCTAATTGCATGTTGCATGCAAGATCTCTTCCATCGAAATTGTGGGTTGAAGCTATCAATTACGCCTCATATATCTAGACTAGATCTCCTCATAAATCTGTTACTGGAAAAACACCTTTTGAGGCTTGGACTGGCATGCAACCTGAAGTCAGTCATTTCCGCATTTTTGGATCTCGAGCATGGGCCCGCATTCCTACAGAGAAGAGAAAGGCTTTGGAGCCTCAAAGTAAAGCATGCATGTTTTTTGGATATTCTAATGAATTTAAAGGGTACATATTGCTTGATATCCACACTAAAGAGCTCTTTATTGAAAGGAGTGTAAAGTTTGACGAAGATATTTTGCATGCACCAGCGGATGAACTTGTTACCAAGTTTCCATCACCACTCATTGATGAGTATGCAGATGAAACTTCAGATCAGAATTCTAATGAAGATGAGTCTTTTCCTGTGACGCATGTTGGACCACCAGTTTTTGAACATCGAGATCATACTTCCGCATGTAGTTCAGAAGATTCTCGACCACCTTCAACACAAAAATGGCGCAGCATGAGTGATATCCTTCATGATTCTGCCTCTATACCTCTGTTTGAGGAAGATCCGCAAGAACTCTTAGCTATGGAGCTATGCATGCCCATGCATGCTTATATGATGCATGGATCTGATCCACAAAATTTTGCAGAAACAACTGGGCATCCTGAATGGGAAGCCACAATGGATGAGGAATATAAATCTCATTGAGAACTAGACTTGGGATCTGGTTCCGCTACCTTCCAATCGTAAACTTGTGAGGTGCAAGTAGGTTTACCGAACCAAGAAAGTAGCAAATGGCCAAGTTAGTCGATATAAGTCACGGTTGTTAGCAAAATGTTTTCAGCAAGTACATGGTGTTGACTATGATGAGACTTTTTCTCTAGTGGCAAAAATGGATTCCATTCGGCTAGCTCTCTCCATTGCAGTAGCAAGAGGATGGGAGGTGCATCATATGGATGTGAAGAATGCCTTTCTTCACGGTGATCTCAAGGAGGAAATCTACATGGAGCAGCCACAGGGATACATGCACAATTCATCTCTCGTATGCAAACTAAAGAAGTCTCTCTGTGGCCTCAAGCAGGCACCTATAGCATGGTATGCAAAGATGGATTCTTATTTGTTATCTCAAAATTTTGTATGTTGCAAATCTGATTCTAATGTTTATTTTTTGAAGAAAATTAACTCCTTGTTGATCATTGTACTCTACGTAGATGATCTTTTGATAACAGGTAGTTCAGCTTCTATCATTACTAAGATTAAAACTACATTGCATAAGTGGTTTTCTATGACAGACATGGGCTTGCTAAATTTCTTCCTTGGACTAGAGATCAATCAAAGTGATTCTGGGATTACCATTTCTCAACCAAAGTATGTTAGAGATCTGTTGGCATGATTTCACATGAGTGACTGCAAGCCAACATCCACCCTTTTCTTATCAGGGATAAAGCTTGAGAATGGAAAAGACACACCATTGGTTGATTGCACATTTTACCGTCAGCTTGTGGGAAGTCTCCTTTATCTCACTCACTATCATCCTAATATCTCATATGTCGTAGGAGCAGTTTCTAGATACATGCAAGAGCCACATGAGTTACACTGGAACGCTACAAAGCACATCCTTCAATATTTCCAGGGGAAAATCATCTATGGGATTCATTATGCGGCCAATTGTTCTTTGAATCTCATTGGGTTCACAGATTCAAACTGGGCTGGTGACACCATTGATCGCAAGTCCACCTCAGGTTATGTACTTAGTTTGGGATTTGGCCCAATTTTTTGGTAAGCAAGAAGCAGACTGCCATTTCTTTATCATCAGCAAAGGTCGAGTACAGAGGAACAGTCAATGCCACTATTCAGGCCAATTTGGCTACAACATTTGCTATCTGAGCTTGGGATCAGTGTCCATCGTCCAACTGTCATCTGGTGTGATAATCAAAGTACGCTAAAGTTTTGCAGAGATCCAGTGCAGCGACAGCGGACCAAACACATCGAGATCCACATGCACTTCATTAGAGAACTCATTCATGATGGGATCATCGATGTTCAGAACTATCCTAGTTCCGAGCAGACTGATGATATCTTCACCAACACTTTCACTGAGCAGAAGTTTCGATTCCTGTGAGATTGTCTCGAGGTGAATGACACGACTACGTAGCAATTGTCTTTTCTCTACTTTTGCATTATATTTTGAGGGGGGGTTTTCTTCCCACTAGGTTTTCCCTCTTTCCTCCTTTTTATGCATTGTATATGGGTACCTAAAATGGTCGTGTTGCCGGGACTCATTCATTTTACATCACACTCACCAAAGTTATGCTTAAGGGGGGGTGTTGGTGTACATGCACCTAGATTAGCTTTAGTTAAACTTTAGATATTGCATGTGATGTGCACTTAGCTTAGTTAGTTAACTTACTTCTCTTGCATGCGATGTGCACTTGCTTAGTTAGTTAACTTATTGCTTGCATGTGGTGCATGTGCACATTAGCAGAACATAAAGCACACTTAGCTTTGGTTAGCTTTAACTATCCATAGTTAAAGCATGTACAACTAAGCTTAACTTAGTTTCTTTTATGTATTTATTCCAAAACTAATATTGAAGAATCAATTTCATTATTTTCTCTATTCTTGCTCGCTCCTTCCTTCTCTTGCAAGTTTGCTCAATTTTTTGCAAATCTAAGTCTTTGTATCTCAAAATCTTACAATTGTCCACCAACACTGATGTGACGTTTCACAATCCACTCATCCTCACACCAATAGATTCAGATGAACCTAAACTCTATCTATGCAAAGAAACATGGTTGTGAGACCAAAGAATAGTACCAGTCAATTGCTTAATTTCGCAGATGTTACGATAGGGAACTTTCTAAATATTTTCTCTTTTCACAATATTTTAATGGTTTTTTGGACGGAAAATTTTTAATTTTCATGCAAAAATACTACAATATTTTTATAGTTTCTCGTGTCTATTTCAGATTAGATTACATCATAGAATAAATTCATTGATGTCACTACTGTTGCATACAAAAGAAGGTCTGAATCAATGGTCAGTTCCTCTACTGGAGAAGAGGAAGTATAAAAAAACAGAGCAGATTTGCAAAGATCATTAACCTCGAGTAACACACCAAAAAGAATCACCCAAAAAACAACAACAAGAGAATAAATTTATAACTCAAACCATCCCTTGACACACAGCTCTGATCATCAGAGAATTTTTCAAAGAACAAATAGCCCGGACAGAGGGAGAGACCAAGTTTGGAGAGGGCATCAACGTTCATGTTCTGCTTTCGATAGACATGCTGGAAGGTAACCTCCGAGAAAGTGGGAATGATATTCCTGATCATCAGCATCCAATTGGAGAGACCTGGAACCTCCGGAGAACAACGTCCCTACACCCAATTGATCATAGCAAGGGATCACTTGTGATCAATACTTTATCAATGCCAAGCCATGAAGAGCACTAGAGGCACCCCACATCGCTATCAACTCAACTTTGCAATTGTCTCCCTTGCCTCAATACCAGCAAAAATGGTAGTGTATTGCTGGATCTATATGGAGAGCAACTCCACATCCACAATTCCCTCCTCAGGAAGCCCGGTCAAAAAAAAAAATCGGAAAAATTCCATTCAAATTGATAATAGAGATGGATTGATGGGAGACCTTTGGTTCCCAAGGTCCAATCTCTTGGAAGAATGCCATTATGCCAAGGGAAACGACCTTTATCACAGGGGTTTTATGTTTGAAGATAAGAGCATTTCTGGACCTTCGTATCCCCCATATGACGTAGAGAGGAACAATCCTATGGGCTTTGTCTATGCGGTTCCAAAGATTAATGCAATCATGTATGGATGAAGCATATTTGATTTAAGGGACTCCCACTAGAGAGGTCTCCTCCTTCGATATCGTGACAGCGAAGGGGCATTGAATGTTGTTCTCTGAATCGAGGCTACACAAAGAGCACTGACCAGGACCCAAGAATCCTCTCTACAAAGAGAGCACTAACCAGGACCCAAGAATCCTCTCTTATGCAAGTTTTCCCATGTCAAAGTGTGGTTGTGGATAGCCAACCATGAGAAACATTTGATATTCGAGGGTGCTTCCCACTTCCAAAGCAAAAAGGTCCAGTCTAAGTGGGGTAACGATTGAGAGGTCGATGTGATATGATCATAAACTTCATTGACAGGAATCATGTCATTCCCAATATCATCGCCCCACCCAAGCTTATCCTGCCTCAGAGAGATTTTTATGTCGGCCATACATGGAAGATTGCGATAACTTTCCCACTATGTCATCATATCCACCAATAAACCAATCTGCCATGCATGTGGCCATGAGTGAGTAGTGCATATAGGATGAGACCTCTCCCACAGTCTAGCGAGTGTGTCCATCCCCTGTGATGGGGAATATTTATGATCAAAATAGGAAGAGGATGATAGCCATTGAGAACTTTAATGGTGTCCAAACCTATTTTGATTTTCTTCTCATCTTTGACCATCTAGAGAAGGTTACTGCATAACCACTGAATGGCTAGTTTGAGGTTGCTCCAAATTTTCAAAGACCTGCCAACGATGAGACCTCCAAATTTTGGAGAGAGCATCACCCTCCATGTTTTTCTCCTGATAAACATGCTGGAAGGTAACCTCTGAGAAAGTGGGAATGACATTCGTGATCAGCAGAACCCATTGCAGAGTATTGGAACCTCGAGAGAACAATGTCCTTGCACCCAAATGATTATAGTAAGGGAGTTACCTATGATCAGTACTTTATAAATGCTAAGCCACTCTGACTGCCTCCTCCATATGAACCAATTCTGATCCCATCAACTCAAAGAAAACCGAGAAAATTTTAATAGGCCAATCATAAAGCCCAGGGATTTTTTCCTTGGCCATCTCCTTGATAGTCTACAGAAGTTCTTCCTCTAAGATTGGATTATCCATCAGTGAAGTGTCGTCTTCATTAACCATCACTGGAAACATATTAGCCATGGTCATTTTCTCTGTCAAATGGTCACCCTCTCTTTCATTGAATTGGTTTCCTAAAACAGAATGCCTCCCTTTTTATCTCCATGGATGAGGTATGAATGCTTCCTTCATCATATTTTATGGCCCAAATGAAAGTTATTTGATTTCCTTTGCTTGTTGCTCAATGTAAGAACTGTGTGTTTCGGTCATCGCCCTTAATCCATGCATGTCGACTTTTTTTATGTCCAATCCTCTTCTTGTAATTGGAGAATTTTGTCCTTCTTCATCACTAGGTTCAAGATTCCCCACTGTTGTTGATCGAAGAATATACCAAAGGCAATCAGATCCCAAAACCGTGCCACATGAGTATCTCATGGTTCTACAAGAATATCTCAGGCTTGTTCCATCCTTGGTAGTAGTTTAATATAGGATTTGTGTCGTAATATGAGTATCTCATTTGTATTCCATCGTAAGTAATTTTCACAATATTTAAAAGTTGCACCTTGAATACCTCAGACTTGTTATTATGGAGTTTCCTTGACAATACAATCTAAATGGTTTCTAAAAAATATTTCCTCTATTATTCTCTCAAACCCAATCCGAGATGTTCTACCTAACTATGGAACAACTACAATTCTAAAAGGTTGGAACACCCTCTTTTCCTAGTGTCTTAGTACTTAACATAGACAAATAACCATCTAAAGTTAGGGTTTTTACATGCCTCTACTCTCAATTTTAGACATTCTAGAATATTTTTAAAAGTCCAAACTTGAGCAATGGTTGTTGACATGGCATCAACTCTATAGCATGATGGTCAAAATGGTAGGTCTACTTGTGAGGCATAATTTCCACATATAAACTCTGATTGAAATGATTTTTGCACCATTAGATATCTATCAATGTGTACAATACCATCATTGGAATGTGGGACATGCTCACAAAATTTTGACCACATAAAATGTTGTTTAATGGGCCTCAAAAATGCTTTGGAAGGTTTTGGACCACTAAGCCTCCCACGAGGTCTCCACTTAGTAAACATGTGACATAACACGTGTCAGTTGAAGATAAGGAATACCTATGATTTCACTAGATATTGATATATTCCTTCCAAAATCATTTTGTTGAACTTCCTTCCCAATACATCTTTCCAATAAATAAAAAATCATATTTTTCCTAAATATCGTTGATTTTACAATATACCCCTTTTTATTACCTTCAATACCTACAATCCTTCTTCTACCCCGCATCTTTCCCGACCCCCCATCCCATCTAAATGCCTACAATATATTGACTCTATCTTTTAAATTTTAACTTTATGAATGAATGTAATAAGATATTGCTCAACAAAGTGAAGTACCAATGAAATATTTAGAATAGGACTTGTCATTCAAATGGACCCTACAAGCTAATTACTCCATTTTTTTCTCCTATAAAATACTAGGATACATAAAAAATTATATAATCATCCATTCCATATCAAAAAAATAAAGACACTTGAATGTGATTATCATGCAAATGAGAGATGTGGCATATTCATACTACTCATACTAGGCTTAAGGCACTAGACCTACGCTAGACCAACCTTACCCTAATTACAATAATGTATAACAACATGTAATAATGGTTTAACCACCCACTAATGTTAGCAATTGAACTTATTAAGAACCTTAATTATGTGTCAGCACATGGTGGATTTAAGAAGAGTATTGCGGAAGAGCGATGGCGGAAAAAAGAAGGTGTAGGGTTTCACGATTTGGTCTCTACGTTTGTTCATCTGCAGCCCCTCATGGCAGAACTCACTGCTACAATGGTATTGGGCCTGTGGGGATACCGGACCAGATTTGGGGTTTCTCACACCATGCTGCGGCCAACACTTGACACCCTATCGAACACTTTGACCGGCATCGATGACACCTCGCCTCACGGTGGCTATGGATTGCTCAGACGGCACCTAACCTACATCTGTTTTCGATGCAATTCTTCTGCACAAGCTCATGGGTTCTGAGGCTCGGTGGTAGGGGCTATCACCTGAAGTCGGTGGTCACCAGACGAGATGGGGTACTCTGCTACCCACGGTTCACTATACATGCTCCGGGAATTATTGCCAGCAAAGTGCCTGACTCTGCGTATTTTGTCGGTTTGTGCTGCCCTGGTTTCTAACTTTGTTCGTTGTCATGCATTGGAACCAGACATGCTTTGGCCCCTATCGTCGTAGACAAAACAAAAACAAAGAAGAGTCGACATTAGCGTCAACGTAAAAGCAAATCGAGTAAGCACAAATCATTTGCAGATTATTATAAAACCCCCTGTGGGGAATAGTTTATTGGTTTGGATACAGAACACTGCTGAAGTTATAGACCTGAAGCAAAAAAATTGGTTAAATTTTAATATCCATGCCATCTATAGTCCTTAATATATTGTGGGAGAGTTTTACAAGATTCCAGCACACACAAAGAATACTCCATTCGCCCTAGCTCCACCATTTATCTCAATCTGAGACTGAGAGGTGGATTAGTTGGGAAGAACAGATCACAGGGTCACAGGGGACCCAGCACATCCAAAAATGATTTCCCAAAAGGTCCCTCTTACAGGGACATATTACAGAGGAAACATAAAACAACATCTCCAACAGTACCAACAGAGAATGGCCCCAAACCTTACATTGTGGAACAACTAAATCATGTGCTAGAACTGCGAATAGATATTCCAGAGATTGATGAACATTGATCCAACTTCGAATCTCAAGAACTAATCTACATATCTAATTGTTTCTGACCAAAACCAATGGAGCTCTTTCATTGGATCTTCACCAACTGGACTGTGGATTGTGAAATCCATCTCTGTTCAAAGCGCTTTTTAATTGTCAAGTTCCTATCCCCAGAGGCTAGAGACAACATACTTGGGGCTAGGCCATGGTTCTGGGGATCCACTGGGCTCTTCACCATACCATGGTTTCCAGATTTTGACACCAATACTATGGAGGTTACCAAAATTCCGGTATGGGTTCGGCTATACAACCTCCCACTTCATTTCTGGAATGAAGTTGTTCTTGCAGGCATAGGAAACATCATTGGGAGATACATAAAAACTGACACCCAATGCTTGGAGGAGAGGATCTACACTTTTTCATGCGTCTGTGTGGAAGTGGACCTCAGTAAAGGGATTCCAGAGTGCATACAACTGAATCACAAACAGCAAAAATGGTCTCAGCATCTTGACTATGAAAATATTGCATTCAGATGCAGAATATGAAAGAACACCAGGAATTTGCAAAACACAAGTCAAGAAGCAAAAAGAGACAACAGAAAAAAGAAAAAGACAGGAAAAGTTACCAAGGGCTGGCAATTTCCTTTAGAAGAACTAGAGCAGGAGATGAAAGAAGAAGAGGACGCACCCATCCCAAATGAAAACAACCACACAGAAACTGAACAGGAGACACAAGAACAAGAGATGCAAGATCTTTCTAGACTTACCACTACGACCCAACCGACAATGGACCATGGGGCACCAGACAGTGGGGGTAACAAAAGACAACACAACTCAGATACTTCAAACTCAGATAAGGACAATGGAACAACCACAGTAGAAAATCAACTTGCCCTAATATCTGCCACGCCAACACAAGTTCCTTGGCCGAAGGTCGAAAAGAAGAAATGGAGAAAAGTTTACTTTTCTCCCCATATATTAATGATTCTATGATGTAACTTACTAGCCTGTATTCTGACTTCTACCTGCAAGTGCGACATGTAATTTTGCTTTCATTAATGAAATTACGAATTTTTCATGGGAAAAAAATGTGTCAGCACATGGCCACAATTGATGAATAGCCAATATATCTGAATAATCCCCAATAAAATGGGGATGAAGAGTCAAGCTATAGATTATCATACAAGATAACCATGTGACCCCCATAATGTTGAGTTGGGGTCATCAAAACCCATATATTCCTAAAGAATTTAGCATGATTAATAGTGGTATTTATCATGATAAATATGGTCTTCAATAACCTAAGTCATCAAATTCGCTCCCCGCCACATGTCACGAATCCATAAATTCAGACATGAAGCTAAATCATGTCACGAAATCAAGATGCATGCCCTACATGGGTCTGATTCACTCTCGCAATGCATAGCAATTTTCAAAAATGTATCTGCCAAAAAGCAACGTGCGAGCTTGATAAAAACTAGAATTGGGCCACTATTTCTCATTTGCAGTTGTGGTTTTGGAATTGTGAGATAGCGGGAGTAACCAACAAAGGAGATAGACATGTTTTGGAGGTTATTCAAGCAACAAGTATGTCGATTTCCCTTCCATTTTTATTCTATTTTTTCTATAGCAATTTTCTTGTCATTTTGTTTACATTTTTATTGATTTTTACAGCAGTCATTACTTAATTAGGGGCAGCAAGAAAGGGAAAAAAATGGGAAGAATATCCCCATTGGTAATCCCCCCCTGTTTCGAATTCATCAGGGTATGCTAGTGTTCCATCCATTGGATGTGGGGTTGTAACAACAACTTCAAATGTTGAGAGAAACATTAATTTAGAAAGACAACAAGCTCAAGAAAGTAAATATCCTTTGTGGAAGCATGTTATAAGAGATCAAGGGCCAGGCAACAAGTTAGAGGGAGGAGACAATGTTCTTTGCAAATGCAACTTTTGCAACATTCAATTCAAGGGCTCTTATTTTTGTGTGAAAGCACATTTGTTGGGTTTAGCATTTTGTGGAATTGGAGCATGTTTAGGAGTGACTGCATCTAAGCGGAAAGAATTAGAAAGAGAGGACAATGCTGGTGTGGAAATGGTGGTTGCATCATCTAAGAAAAACAAGGATGAGCATCCCCTTCCATTTTGAGGAAAAGCGGTATCGGTTATCCATTTGGGAGTTTCGGTGGGGGTGCAGGTCTAGCAACAAAAAGAAGGGCACTTGGTCCAATGGACAATATTTCAACAAGAGAGGCGAGAACAAATCAATATCACCATTTCCTTCTTTTAATATCTCAACTTCATATCATTTAATGTTACTCGATCACCTTTATTTATTGAGATGTGTCGAGTTCTAGCTCAAGGGGAGCTATTGGGGTATGTGCTTCCTAGGTCAGAGAGGCTTAGAACTACATTGTTGAGTAAGGAAAAGAATGAGGTGGATAAAATTCTTGAGCCTATGAAATCGGCATGGCCAATATCTAGGGTTAGTATTGTTTCTGATGTATGGACAGATGCAACACGACATCCTCTCATAAAATTCATGGTGTCTTTCTTCAATGGACTAGTTTTCTTGATAGAAGTGGATGTTCTTGGGAAATACAAGGATGCACGATATATGGTTGAGTTGTTAATTAAAGTTATCGAAGATGTAAGAGTTGATTCTTGTGTGCAAATCATTACATACAATGCACATGTTTGCAAGGCTATTGGAGTGATTGTGGAAGCTAAATATCCACAACTATTTTCGACACCTTTCATTGTCCATTCCTTGAATTTAACACTTAAATACATTGCTTCTGATGTACCTTGTATTGAAAGTCTTATTAAGGATGCATGGAATATCCATAACATTGTACAAAATCATATTAATTCCCTCACAATATACAAAGAGTATGCACATCTATCAATGTTGAAGATTGCAGATACATGGTATGCCTTTGGATTCATCATGCTGGAGAGGTTGAGGGAGGTCAAGACCACTCTTGGGGCCATGGTTATTTCAAAATTTTGGTATTTTTGGAGAAAGGAAGATCAAGGACACAATATTAGATGATGCTTGGTGGGAGAGGGTAGATCTTACTATTAAGATCATGGACCCTACCATTGTTTTGTTGCAATTTGCATATATAGACCAACCCATCCTAGGAGAGGTTTATGATGGATGGGAGTCCGTGATTGAGACCATGAGGACCATTATTTTTCAAAGTGAGTGCCCTGAGTATGAGAAATCAACGGAGGCATTCTTCACCACTATATAGGATATTCTTGTCAGCAAGTGGGACAAGAATTGCATACCTTTGCATTGCTTGCCTCACTCGCTGAATCCAAAATACTACAGCCATAACTGGTTGAATGGTGGACCTTCACACAAATTCCTTACTCACATGGATGGTGAGATTTCAGAGTGGAGGAAGGATGCATTGAGATGGATATTTCATGATAGAGCATCCCTTGATGAGGTGGAGGACATCTTTGCAGATTTTTCCACTCGCACTTGGCAATTTCCAGGTTACGATGTTATTAGATTCGGGGGGCTAAGAAGCCCTCGTCTTGGTAGGAAGCTCACGAGTCAACATGCACTCCTCAACAAAAGTTATCCATGAGACTCCTACCTCAGGTTACTTCATCATCTTTTTGCAAGAGGAATTTGAACACACATGGGAATTTGTATCATTTAAAGAAGAGTTGGCTTGAGTAGTCCAGCGCAAAGATAATGGTTTATGTGCACAACAACCTTTGTCTTATTTACAGGAAGAGGAAGGAGAGGTTGAACAAAGCGATAAAGATGTGGGATGTGCTTCCTAATGACATGGGTTTGGACAACATTGTTGAGTTAACATTGGCCAACTTGGATCTTAATGGCCCAGTGCTAGAGCGTGTCACTTTTGATGATGTTGGTACTCTTGAAGGGTCATCCTCCACACCATCAGATGCAGATATTACATTGTATATAGAGGAGGATGCAAAAGAGAGCAGTGGTGGTACTAATGTTGATTTTGATGTTGAGGACTATGAGCTATAGGTAGCAACCTATGATATTCTTCCTTCCTATTCTATGATTTCAAGTTCTAGCATCTCTACCTTGTTTTGTATTTACTATTTTCCATTGTCATTCCTTGTTAGGAGTCCTCAGGACTCAATACCTATCTAATACATTTGATTTTGATAACTTAAAGAGAAAATTATAGTTATTGGTCAATTTCTTGCGTTTACAGGTTTAATTTCTAGTTGTAAACTTGTATCATTGATGAATCATGATTGTATGCATAATGTTAAAAAACTTACAATGTACATTGATGAAACTATAATTGAATGTGTTACTTGTATCATCATGAGAATTTGTGTAATATCATAATATGATGTATCTATTAATTTTTTAATATATTAATATTATATATAAGCATATATAGTATATAATGTGTCCTACGTGAACTGTTCTAAGGGGTCTCTGTGTCTCGTGTGGGACTCTCATATTTTTGTGTCCTGCATTTCCAATGTCCCCGTGTTACATGACTTAGTCAATAACACAAAATCAAATTTGTTAGAAAAAATGAGGGCCAATTGAAATAATGGCCCATGAATAAAATGCTCTAGCATGAATGACTAAAAACTCTTATGAGACATTACAATAAGGATAACCACCCTCTTCCTTGAAATGATATGACATCAATTAGGTCTTGCATCCATTATTTTAATAATTATAAGCAAATACATGAAATAACCATGACATTAATGAGTCATTTATCCATGCTTATAGCGAGCATAAAAATACTAAGTGAGAAAATTAGACACATTGATTAGAGAGGAAATGGCACAATGATCCAGGTTTATGAAGGAACGAAATTAAATATAGATATGAACATAAACACAGAGAGACAGAGAAAACAAAACTTCAATTCATTAACAACAAAGAACTGAGAATTGTATACATGTAGAAAGGAAATAATCAAACTCGGGTGATGGTAGTTTGACTCTGAGAAGATATGTGGCGGCTACATGCCTTTTAAACTATGTTAAAATGAGGCTCGAAGGCCTATTTATTATTGAGACACAATGGAAAACCCTAAACATCTGAAAACCTAACCCTAGAAGATGAAGCGCAAAAAGTCTGTGGGCCCCGTTGGGGTAAATTGGTACATCAACTTCCCGGGGTCATAACTTTTACATATAGTCTTTGTTTAGCGTGTATGATGCCTCGTTAGAAATATTTATCTAGGGACTACAAATTTCGATTCCAAACCCCTACTACAAGTTGCAAGTTTGCTCATTTTCCAAAAAATGATGTCATTTAGGGCCTAAAAAAGGCTCTCAAAGATTAGGACCCGAAAAACTGCCAAAAATAGTAAATTGTGCCATAGTTAAGGAAAGTGAAAGAAACAATGGTGGGTGTTCAAGTGGAGTAAGTGGGTGGTCATCAATGTCCACCTGGATCGATCCTCCCCCCCTTAGAAAACAATGGTCCCCATTGAGTTGAGTGCCTTATTGAGATGGGGAAACTTCTACCGAACTTGGTCCCTGTTGAGCCATTTGCCTTGGTGCAAGAGTTGGCCAACTTTGACAACCTCGTACAGTTGGATTTTCTGCTGGTGAGTGTTATTGGTCTATGTGTCCATGATCCGATTAGTGGTGGCATGTTCCATGCAACCTGGGTTTAGTTCTGTTAGTGTGAGTTGTTTTGCAACGTCTTATGTGTCTAGTAATGGTGGAAAGTATGGCCGAAGGCAGTCCACATTGAATAATGGGTGCAGACTAAGGAATGGGGGGGATGCTAAGCTCAAAATCATTGTCTCTCATTGCCTTGGTGATGGTGTAAGGCCTATATCGGAGTGTTTTGAGCTTTTTATGGGATTCAATAAGGCGTTCTTTCTAAAAATGCAACCAAACTTTGTCACCCACTTGAAACTTGTGTGGCACCCGATGGTTATCATGTCATTGCTTGTACTTAGCATTGGAGTTTCTCCAAGATGTCATGAACCTACTAGAGGATTTTTTGGATGCATTCAATAAGGCTGGTTGCTTTATTAGACTCGGCCTGTACATGTGTGGATTCTATCTATGTAGTCACATGAGGCATGACGACATCAATCAGACACAATGATTGAAATCCCAGACCCACTTTAAAGGGGCTATGACAAATCGAGCTATTGAGAGCTCTGTTATATTTGTGTTGCACATAGGGAAGGCTCTCATCCGAGGTTTGTGGATGTCTGGAGTTTTGCATGAAAAATATGTGCACTATCATCCTGTGGACAAACTATGTTTGCACATCAGTCTAGTTATGGAATACAATTGACTTGGTGAGCTTGGTGTCCAATGGCATCGAGAGTATCGACACTATTGGCGTGGAATGGAGCCAATTTGCATGCTAGGCCTATGGAATTGACATTCATTGTTTCTCCTGGTAACCCTAATACTCTTTCTATGGTCATTCTCTCTATGTCTTCTTTCTTATCATATTAGCCAAATGTTGTTTCTTGCCAAAGATTGAGCTCTTCTGGGTATTGCATGGATTTTTTACTGGTTTAATTATTATTAGGTTCCCTATGAATTGGGACAAATTTTAATGGGGGGCTCTTTTTTGCTATGTCCCCCATCTATGATTGGTTTAGAATTTGGTTGTGGAAACCTAGGGGTTGATCTAGAGTCTGGTTGTAAGATTCTGTTGGGCGATTGTATGTCCTTATCTTGTGTCAGTTACTTGTGTTGAAGCGACCCATGCGAAGATTATTGGCAAGTGGATTAAGCTTGTCACTGTGGTTACTAATTAGATTTCAATCTAAGGTTTAAAGTGGAGTAAATTAATGTGGCCTTCTACCATATTTATTGCACCCATTAGATATATTGTGAATGTCCAATTTACAATTATTGCGGACAGAACTTATGTGTTTCTCTAGGTGTCTTATTTGGGATAGTTTGTCACAGAAACCATTTTAGTGTCGTGGTGATTATAAGTGGGTGCAAGGAATGTTAATTATTATACTATATTAATATATATTTCAATTATTATCAATTATATTCAGATTTCCCCACAACTTACCATATTTACTTTTTCTATTTGTCATTTGTAAGCTTATAATTATTTGATAAGAGATTTTATTTATATTTTGAAAGATTTTATCAAGTTAAGATTTCAAATTTTTTGTTAATTTTACAATAGGCTTATAATATGTTAAAAATATAATAATACTAATGTTTATTTATTTTTATTTACCTTGAAATCTTATCATGCTAAGGGTTAGTGTGGGTTAGGCTGTGTGAAATCCCCTAATAACTTTGACAACTTAAATACCCCTAAAAAATCTAAACTTTAAAATAATCACAAAAGAAATCTAAACTTTTAAACTTCTCCACATCCATGGAACTTCTCTCCTTCTCTCTTGACCTTATTGCACTCTTAATTTATTCAATGAAATTCATGACACAAGATGTGTAAAACTTTCGCAACTTTGGTAAATTTAAAGATTTGGTAATAACATTTTGTATGTTTATTAATGTTGATTTCAAATAGTATTTTTTATTTTAAAAATAATAAATATATATAAAAAGTTAAAAATAATAAATATTCGTGAAAAAAACGTAATAGCAACCTTAACTCTAACCCTTAGTTAAAAAATTCTAACACTTTTTGAACCTATTATTGCCCATATCAAATTGGAACTCTAACCACGTGACTTATCTTCATGCACTATGTCAGTAAGAATGATAATCTGACTATCATCAGCCATGCCACAGGAATATTGTTGATCATGACTATATATTAAAAATAATATCTCGCATAAAGATTTTCTCAAGGGGGATGATGAAATTGTAGAAATTTTGCAGCAGAAAACTAGATAAAATCATAGACACAACAATCAAACATGAAGACAACGATTAACGTGGTTCACCCAACCAATCTGGGCTACATCCACCAAACAGAGGTATCGGCAATCTTATTCATCAACAGGAGAATACAACAGCAGAATTACTCATCTACACTTCCTCTTCACACACCTCACATCTCATATGTTTTGTCTCTACAGGCTTACAATTTATAGAAGAGAGAAGAAATTGAATAATTAATTCTATCACACCAAACTAGGATGGAATATCTCTTCATGTTGATTTGATGCCATCAGTTTTGCAACAAAAACTATTGTTGGCACATCCAAGAGATTTTCTCCAAATTAATATACAAAAAATCTCAACAATCTCTACCTTGACAACAATTAGCCTCATACCTTGTTCCTTTATTATTTTTATTTTCTTTGAAAGCCAAGAGAAGCCAGACACCATCGCAGCTTCTCTAATAAAACTGGTTTCGTGAACATGTCTGCATAGTTTTCCTTTGTATGCATAACCTGTCTTACAAAATGGTACTTAATAGCTATATGCTTTGATTTACTATGATAGGCCAGATTTTTAGCCAAGTGAATTGCACTTTGACTATCACAAAATAACTTAATGTTGTCTTGCAACCTACCAAACTCACAAAACAAACCTTTCAACCAAACCACTTCTTTGCAAGCATGCGAAGCAGCTATGTATTGTTCTTCTGTAGTGGATAAAGCAACAATGTTTTGTAGCTTTGACATCCAGCTAATAGCTCCACCTACAAGAGTAAAGACATATCCTGAAGTTGACCTTCTCTTATCCAAATCACCTGCAAAATCGGAATCGACATATCCGCAAACAAATTCACTACTTTTGTCATAAGTGATACAATAATCACTTGTGCCTCTCAGATACCGAAGCACCCATTTCACTACTGACCAGTGTTCTTTCCCTAGATTTTCCATATACCTGCTGACAACCCCAACTGCATGTGAAATATCTGGTCGTGTACAGACCATCGCATACATCAAAGTTCCTACTGCATTAGAATAAGGTATTCGAGACATATATTCCTTTTCTTCATTAGTGTTAGGACATAAACTTGAAGAAAGCTTAAAATGGGAAGCTAAAGGGACTGAAACTGGTTTCACATTGTTCATACCAAACCTTAAGAGTATTATCTTAATATACTTCTCTTGTGATAACCACAACTTACCATTGCTCCTGTCTCTGAAAATCTCCATGCCCAAAATCTATCTTGCTGCTTCTAGATCTTTCATATCAAATGTCCTAGCCATCTGAGCCTTTAACCTGTTGATCTTTGTTATGTTTTTGCTTGCTAAAATCATATCGTCAACATACAACACTAAGATAATGAATATGCCATTACTTAATTTCTTAAAGTAAACACAATGATCATATTCACTTCTTATATAACTTTGGCTCATCATGAAAGAATCAAATTTCTTGTAACATTGTCGAGGCGACTGCTTCAGACCAAACAATGATTTCTTGAGCCTGCAGACAAATTTCTTGTTGCGATTTTGAACAAACCCTTCAGGTTGTTCCATATAAATCTCTTCATCTAGATCTCCATGTAAAAATGCAGTCTTAACATCTAGTTGTTGTAATTCTAAATCAAGTAAAGCAACTAATGCTAAGACAATCCGAATTGAAACAATTTTACCAACTGGTGAAAATATCTCATGAAAGTCAATTCCTGCTTTCTGAGAAAAACCTTTTGCGACCAACCTCGCTTTGTACCTGTCTTCTTTATCATCAACACCCCTTTTCAATTTGTAAACCTATTTACATCCCACAGTTTTTCTGTCTTTAGGAAGTTCCACCAGATCCTATGTAGTATTCTTGTCTAGTGCCTTCATCTCATCCTTCATAGCCTCTTTCCACTTATTACTGTTAGAACCTTTTACAGCTTCCTGATAGCATAAAGGTTCATCATCATTAACGGTTAAAGCAACTGAAGTAACATAATCATCATACCTTTTAGGAGGACGTCTGATTCTCGTGGACCTTTTTAAAGATGATTCTGGTTCTTCCACAATTTGCTGATTATTATCTGTAGGAATTTCTTCATGATCTGCATCTGAAACTTGTTCATGATCTGCATCTGAAACTTGTTCATCTAGACTATCATCAGTATTTGAACTGGTTTCAAGCTGAATATGTTGAAACTTAGGTACATTTTCCTGTTTCAATCTATCATCTACATCAGGATTATCAAGTGAAGATTCATCGAATTTAACATCTTTGTTAATGATGATCTTGCGAGTAGTAGGATCCCACAACCTGTATCCCTTAATCCCATCACCATATCCAACAAAGATATATATTTTAGATTTAGGATCTAATTTAGAACGCTGATTTTTCGGAATTAGAGCATATGCATCACAACCAAAAACTTTCAGTTTGGAACAATCACAAGGTTGACCTTTCCATACCTCTTGAGAAATTTTGCATCCTATTGCAGTTGATGGTGATCAATTTATCAAATAGCAAGCCGTAGATACTGCTTCTGTCCATAAAAAGGTCCTATTCATGCGTTCAGCAACTCCATTTCGCTGAGGAGTATAAGTAGTAGTTCTATGTCTTTCGATCCCAGCATAAAATTATATATTATTTATTAAAAAATTAACAATTTTAGTATAATACCAATTTTAAGAATTTTTTTTTTTACTTAAAAATATAAATTTATTTAAAAAAAAAAAAATCTCTACTATTTTTCCATGAATAATTCAGCAATAATTTAAAAAATATATATTATAGAAACTTTCAATCTCAATTATTTTTCCATATTAACCAGATTCTGTAATATTTCCAAAAATATCCAAACCTTGAAAAGTGTAGACATCTCCCATTGCCTGGAACTTCTCTCCCGGGCCTTACTGTGCAGCTACTCTTTTCGATGAAACTCGTAGGTAACGTCCCGCAATTTGTCACTGATAATGAACAGTAACATTACCGAACCAATGACCAGAGAGAATATCGAATATGTCACAAGGCGAATTTCCTGATGTCGAATGTTGAGATGCTTTTCTAACCCTAAAAAAAATGATGATGCTACTTTTTTACCCTTGGAGAATCATCATGCACTTTCCTTTTTTCCTTTTATGGGTTTTTAAAACCAAACTTTCCAAATTCGGTGGAACCTATTTTAAAAAAAAAAACCTTGAGTACGTAAAGTTTGTCGGTTGAACCTATTTTTTAATAAAAACCTTAAAATACGTAAATCAGTAAGGGCATGCACTCTATCTTTCCAATAAAATATTTGAAATGTCCATCTCCACTAATCATGAGCATACCTACATTTCAAGTACGGTACCATACGACGTACCTATATAATTTCTGTAATGGTAAAGTTCATTCCTAAAGAGTACAGACAGATTTTACCTTCGATTCAGTCGAGACAAAATTTGGGAAACGAAATATTATTTTCGCTGCATTGTTCGATTAGAGACATCAATACTAAAGTTCATTCATCCAAAGTACTTCCTAAATTTCATGTCGCCCAATTGACAACCAATGATTACTTCCCCACAATGTTCGAGTTCATTCATCCAGAGTACAGACAGATTTTCTCTGAAAATCAATTGAAACAAAATTTCTTGTCCTCCAATAGGCAACGCAAGATTACTTTTCCTGCAATGTCTGAAGACACTAATCAATACATGAAATCACGAGTCCAACAATGTCGTGATTTCCAATCAATTGCACCGCTCAAATCATGAAAGAGCATCTCATATACTCTCTGCTCCACTTTTTGGGACACATCTTCCAGTTTCCAAGGTCAATCATTACTCCAGATTCTCGCAGCACCCATTCCACTGTGGACAAAAATGACTGATTTAAACCACTACCGACGAAATTTCCATAGGCTGACAGTGGATGCGATTTCATTATTCTAGATTCTAGATCTGCCCACTCCACTGACATTGTTAAGGAAAAAATTCTCCATAGGCTGACAGTGGATGCGATTTCATTATTCTAGATTCTAGATCTGCCCACTCCACTAACATTGTTAAGGAAAAAATTCTCCATCATATATACAGATAATCAATATGTGATAAGCATACGAGAATTTGAAACCGAGAGGACGATGGGAACACGAAATTGAAATCTTTCTGCGATTACCAATGAAATCTTGTTCATTGGTCACTTATGCTTGTGATAGTCAATCAACCATACAAAATTACAAATTTTGGATCATGAAATTAATTTTTTGTTTTAATCATACGACTCAACTTAGCTTTACACTTTTGTCAAAATGTTTATAATTATTGTTTTGGTTTGGCAGTTTCCTACTGATATCAAAATGTTTAAAGTATAATTTTGATCTGAGAATGGCATGCTTAATCATTAATTTAATTTAATGTTAACGTTATGATGATATTAAAATGTTTTAAAATATAATTTTGATCTTAGAATGGCATGTTTAATAATTAATTTCATTTAATGTTAACGTTATGTTGATGTAAGGTACAAGAACAATCAGTATTTCTATCTCAAATTAGAATCGTAATAAATATCACATTTCACAATATATGTGCTGCATATTCATTGTGACTTTGAGATATATTCATTATATATTTATTGCAAATTTGAGATTATATATTTATTTGATAGGATAACACTTTAGTATTTTCTATTTTTCTATTTTACTGTTTTATATATTTTTTCAATATTATTTACTATAATATTTTTTGAATTAAATTTTTTAATAAAGTTAAAATAAATAATTATTCCTCAATATGGGTGGGTACTTTGAAGCATGTGGCGGATGTGTCTTATATGTGAGCACAAATGGCATGAGGGTGGTGGATGGCTTTTTGGTCCCTTCATTATAGCAAGCATTATGGGAGGTGTGCAGTCAACGTTAAGGGAGAGTGTACGAGCCATTACACCGGGTTGGAGTTCGGGGGTGGCGTATGGTTATTATGCGAGAGGATGAAGGAACGCGACATTTGTGCCTTCGCTCTGGTCTGGTGCTGGATTTCTAGGTGGGGTCTGGGAAGAAAGTAGAAGCGTCACTAGAGGTTTCTTCGTGTTAGCAGATGTGTGTGGTCGTTCCCTGTGATTTCTGGTGCAGTGGATTGAGCTACTTTTTTCTTTAAGGCATCTCTAGTATTCTTTGTGTTTGTATGGTTTTGAGACTGGCAGAAAGGGTGCATTACCATTTTAGTTCCCTTTGGCTTATGGTAAGTTTGGACGCTTGGATTGGTAGAGGAAGCAGCAGAGTAGGAGACTTAATGGGTTGGGCTAGGAATCTGTACCAATTTTTAAAAAATTGGACTTTGGCAAGGTAATAACGGTGTCTGGTGGCCCGGTGGGTGCTATCTAGACAGAGAATTTGGAGTTTCGTGGTTGTCGACCTCGTGGAAGCCATGCTCAACAGCCAGCAATGTTGTCAGTTAGGGTCAGGTTTCAGTCTTCTTCTCCTCTTCGATAGCTTGTGTTTGTGTGCTGGGTGGCTTTCAAAAGAGTGTTTTGTGTGACTGGGGCTTGGTTTTCTGGTGGTGGTGGTTTGTGATATTCTGGCTGGCGTGGTGTGTGGCTCCTGTGCACTGTGGTCCTCCTATTATGGGCAACATGAAGCCCCTTGTGTAGTGCAGGCGTTCCTCCTTCCCATCCATCCCTAGCTCTGGGGGAGAGGAGGACACGGAAATTATGGATGTTGCATCTCACCAGGGTGGCAAGACCATTGGTTGCTCACGGCTTACTGGTGTGGGGGCTTGTGGACGTCGCCGAGGTGGCATGCAGAGTTCTTGCGGGGGTGGAGGCGTGAGGGCATAGAAGTTGCAATGACAAGGTGGCAGAAGACGGTGCAAAATTGGGAATCGTCGGCCTGGTCGTCGAGGAGCTGAAGCTAGTGCCACGCAGGGAATCCAACACTGCTACTTGGAAAACTTCCAAGCAATTATCCATACTCTGATGAAATGAGTCGACACAGCAAAGCGAGTCCAATGGGAGGAGCATGCTGAGGTGATGGCTACACTAGAAAGGATGCACTATTTTTAGTGCCAAGTTAGGGAGAGAGTGGTGGTGGTCTGGCAAGGCCAAAACCATCTAATAGAGAAAGTGGAAAAGCTGGAGACTCAGTTGGTGCACTTCAAAGGGTACGTAGAGTGCAGCTTCCGTCTTCTGCCTCTCCCAGTAACAACCCCGCACAACCCCACTTCTATTACATCGAACGAATAATATGATTTATGGTGTTTTTTTATGTTATGTCTATATTTTGATGCCTCTTTTCCTGTCGTTTATGGATGATGTCCTTAGTTTCTTTTTTATATTTTTTTCATACTCTAATGGAACGAATCGACACAGCAAAGCGAGTCCATTGGGAGGAGCATGTTGAGCTAATGGCTATGCTAGAAAGGATGCATTATTTTTAGTGCCAAGTCAGGGAGAGAGTGGTGGTGGTATGGCGAGGCCAAAACCATCTAATAAAGAAACTGGAAAAGCTGGAGACTCAGCTGGCGCACTTCGAAGGGCACGTAGAGTGCAACTTTTGTCTTTTTCTTCCTTTAGGAACAACCCCTCGCAAGCCTACTCCTATTACATCAGACGACTAATATGATTTCTGGTGTTTTTATGTTCTGTCTATATTTTGATGTCTCTTGCCTTGCCATTTATGGACGATATCCTTAGTTTCTTTTTTATATTTTTGTCATATGGTGCAAATTTTGGTCAACAACGTGGTCAGGGCGTGAGACCACATGTTTTCTAATCAAATGGATATACTCATTTTTCTCTATATAAATGAAACATTGACTTAAAAAAAATATTATTGTAATGGTAATTTTTATTAATAAAATTATTACTTTTATATAGTATTACATTCAACTTTGTTCAACGTTCTCAAGTGCTTTTACATTTAACTTATGCAGTGTTAACTTTGATGTCTATGATTCTATCCTACAAAATGATTATTTTTTACTTTACTCTCCTATTATTATGAACGGATGCAAAATCCTAGATAGAAGCTAAGTATTATTCTCTTGTTTTAGATAAAGCAACAATGCATCTCATCCATAACAATGCATCTCATCCATGTGAATTCTCCTCGCAACCGGATAATATTATGTCATCTACACCGTTTCCCCAATCTGTGTCAACATAACTATGCAAATCCTACCACTCCCGTTATGATTGGCAACTTTTTCATTTTCTAAAAAAACATCTAATAATGTTATTAAAAATAATGAATCTACAATGTAGAATTAAATATGTCTCTAATTATGCTAGTATAAAAGGAAAACATATATTGTTTCTTTATATTATAATAATAATAAAAATAAAAATTCATTTTCTGCAACCTACATTATTTCCTAAATAACATATCTTTGGGTTCTGAAACTAACTTAGAGTTAGCATCTAATCTCTAGATTAAGGGTACAAAATACCTATACTTCTAAACAAGAGTCCAAAATTACCCTATCCCATGAAATAATCGTTAAGTTCAATCTTCTACAATCTCAGATACAATAAGGAAATTAAAACTATGATTCATGTAAATTTGTAGAATGTCCTGGGTGGGATTCAATGATTTCCTGGGCAACAATGCATTGTTTTATTCTCATCCATGTGATTTCTGATTTCTCCTCCAAACAAGATAAAGATATGGTTCTATAATATTTTTTTCATATATACCCTTTGCCCAATCTATGTCCACATAACAATGCACACCATCAAATCTGAAACATTTCCACTCCCACTAAGATTTATAGTGAGTAAGATTTATAGTGAGTTCAACTTCAATTCTTTTGCAAAAATATCTAATATCTGGTAATGATATTAAAGATGAAAAAACTACAATGTAAATGTAGATTGGCATTTAAGTGTGTCCCTAATAGGGATTGGTACAACAGGAGAGGGTGTATACATCCTTCACAAAAAAAAATTACCTACTAACTTTAAGGAAAGTGCTCTCTTTGCTTAATAGTATATCTTTGGGTTGTCTAATTTATTGAGAGTTAGTATCTAAGCTAAAGATAAAGAGTATAAAATAAGTAAAATTCTAAACAAAAATTAAAAAAATACCATATCTCATATCATAATCATCAAGTTCAATCTTATACAATCTCGAATGCAATAAAGAAATTAGAAATAGGATACGTGAAAATTAGTTGAATATTTCCTTGGTGAGATTTCATGATTTCCTGGGCTCTTCCACGTAGCTCCAACGCTTTCTTCAGACTTTTTTCCCATACATATTGGAAATGAGATCTGAGACTGAGTGGATTGTAGATTATCTATGTCTTGAAATAAAAGGCCACAATAGGTTACAATAAGTAATTCTCTAAGATATTGAATTTATTTATCCATTCAATTTCTAAGATATGTTCGTTGAACCTGTGATAATTTAACTTTTAAAATAAAGAAAAATTTATTCTCACTCATTTAGCTTCTCTTTTTCTTTTTTTCTTCGTAATGTTTTCCTTCTTTCTTTTCGTTCCCCTTCTTTTTTATTCCTCTTTTCTTCTTCTTTTCTCCCCTAATTCTTTTTCTTGCCTTTATCTTATTCCTCGTCCTCTTTTTTTTCTTGATCTTCCATAAATTCTTAATCTATTTTATTTTATTTTATTTTATCTCTTTTATTTTCACTTTTAGTTGATTTTATTTTATTAATTTTGTTTTATTTTTTTTTCTGTTTTGTTTTAAAATAATATATATTTTTTTATCATTTCATTTAATTTTTTTTATTTTTTTTTCATTTCATTTAATTTTATTTTATTATTATATTTTTGTTGTATTTTTATTTCTATTTTATTATTTTATTTATCTATTTATTTTAGTTTATCTATTTTATCTTTTTTGGGTTTTTAATAATTGTTATTCTTATTCAGTTATTTACTATATATTTTACTATTTCTCTGTTTTTTTATTTTTTTTCATGCTATTATTATTTTTAATATTTTAGGTTTTATTTTGTTTCTTGTTATTATTATTTTAATATTTTTAATATTTTATTTCTTGTTATTATTATTTTTAATATTTTAGATTTTATTGTGTTTCTTGTTATTATTATTTTAATATTTTTATTTTATGTTTTCAATTTAATTATTATTAATTTTGAAGGACAGATTCTCAATTTTCTTATTATTTTCTTATTTATATTTATATTATTTTTTTGTTTTTTTATTTTCTTCATATTTTGCAATGTTCCATCTAGTTTCTGGGATGGGAAAACGCAAGAGCAAGGATACTCACAAGGGGGACATATATAAACAACCCCCTAAAATTTAGAGAAATTTCGGGGAAAAGGGGGAAGTCAGAGCCATTAAAATTATAAAATTATTAAAAATTTAATATATAAAAATTAAAATTAAAATCCCAAAAATATGTTAGTAACTAAATTAGTAGATAGTAAATCTTATTAATTATGAAATGCACATGTAAATATGATCATCATTTCGTATTAGACTATTGTAAAGTAAAATTATCATTTGACATTTATGCAATCCTCAATGTAAATCTAAAATTAGATTACTAAATTGAATCTATCATTTGACATTATGCAATGTTCCATCTAATTTCATCATTTGGGAATGGGCGTTAACATTATGCAAGGTACATCTAAATTAAATTCATCATTTGACAATTGAAACTACCCAATGCACATCGAAAATTAAATTCATCATATGAAAATGACATTTGAAGTCTAAAACAACCATAGAAAACTGAACTAAAAATAAAGGTAGAAAGCAATGAAATACAAAAATTATTATTTTTAATTGTTATTAGCGAAAAAAAGCAGGGGACGCGTCCCTCTTGCATCCCCCTGCATCCCCTCATCCCCCACAAGAGAGACACATTTCATCACCAGAAAAACACCCCCTAGATTTTCCCCGAATTTTCCAAAAAAGGGGACATGGGGAAATTTGCCCAGAAGTTTCTCCATCTAAAGAGCATGAGAGAGCGGAGAAGTACGTCCCCCATCGCTGAGAGACCCATCCCATGAAACACTAATATTTTGTTTCTTGCTATTATTATTTTTAATATTTTAGTTTTTATTTTGTTTCTTGTTATTATTATTTTAATATTTTTATTTTAATTATTATTAATTTTTAAGGACAGATTCTCATTTTTCTTATAGTTTCTTATTTATATTCATATTATTTTTATGTCTTTTTACTTTTTCCACGTGTCTGTCATGATGATGAGTCCAGTTTGTGACTCAAAACGTAGATTTTTAAATATCGCACTTGCGGAATTATTTCTGGAAATAGATGTTGATTTTTTAGAGGAAAATTGTGGTAATCTTTATATGGTCTACCAATATTTTTTCCTTATTGTCAAGATGAGGGCACCCCATTCTAATTTGCATGATATTTTCATGAAGATTATGAAAAGGTATGTATTAGCTATTTGAATTATTAATTCTTAGGATTGCACATTCACAAAAAAATTGGTATTTAGCCTTTATAAAAGATACCTCTTAGAAATAGTATCATTTCATATTTACATGGATTAGGTTTTCTTTCTTTCATTCACTTTTTAATAGAAAAAATCATAAAAATGGAAATACTAAAAATGAAATAGAACCTTTACATAACTTTCATCAAAATGGAAGGTGGACCATAACCTATAGGATTATTCCATTTCATAACAAAGAGTCCAAAATTAACCATAGAAAAAGTTAAAAAGGGGACTTTTCGGCCTTGGAAATAAATAGAAAACATAAGAAACGAGGAAACCAAGAACGTAGCTTGAGACTAGGTAGAGTGGTCAATTCGTTGTTGCGACTTGGATAGGATCCTTGTTGTGTCCTTGGGTGCCTCTAGTAAGAGGTGGAATGCCAAGGTGGTACTCTATGCAGGTGTATCATGGAGTGGAGAAGATCTACTCAATGCTCAAATCTATCGAAAAGGACCCTTCCAAGGATGAATTTCATATGCCAATATAAATCCATTTTGTGCATGTACTGGTTGAAGCGTCCATGTGTGTTTATAATGTCCAACACCCAATTTACCAACTCTTCGTCACATAGTTTTCTCTAGAAAATCACTCCGACACTAAGAACCTTTGTCTTCAAGAACTGAATCCTATGGGAGGATGCTTCTCTCTTGGCACGAGTGATCTCATTCTAGATGGGGCCCGAGGTAAGCTCTTGGAACCGAACAACAGTTTCCTCCAAATGATGGGTGTACGTGTATTACCTCGATTGGCTTGTTCCTATAATATGCTACTCCCCTGCAGACACAGGCTCAGTGATAGGGCATGATGGCATCACCAAGAAGGGAAAGCAGTCAAATAACTAAAATAGGGACATTAAATGGCTAGCAAAAAGCCAGTTAGAGGAGTGTCAGGGGAGAATGATGGAATAATGAATATGACCACAACAAGAGGGAAAGACAGACTACTAACAGAGAATGAGGGAGCATAGTTGGCCACAAGGAGAGCAAGGAGAGAGAGACTCAAAACCAGAGAAGGAGGACTTCGAGGGGAGGTGAGAGGCCTAGTGGGGCATACTATTGAGAAGCCATCTAGGCACTAACATAGGGAAACTATAGCGATAAGTGAGCCAAACCAGGATATAATGCAGAGAAGAGTTAGAAAAGAAAAGTGGAATAATGGATAAGGTCAAGAGCCGAGTGGAGCTTCCCAAACAAGGGCAGTCTATTTTCACAATTGTAAAAGGTTTATTCTAGCAATGAGAGGTTCTATGACTATACATGTAGTGAAAAAAAAAAGTGAAAAAGTTGCAAAGTTCCCTACATACCTGCAAGGAAAAACCAAGCTCTCGAGCAGCTTAGTTGTTATTGTGTAAGGTTGTAGTCCCAATTTGAAAATTGAAGCCTTTCCTTACCCAAATTGTTGAGGCACATCAAAAATTTCAGGATTGTGCCAGGCCAAGTCTCAAGAATATGGGTCAGTAGAGGATCCCAATGAAGTTTAACGAAATCTAAAGCCTGTATGTAGAGGTTAGAGCTCTGGAAACCAACATCAATATAACTATGAACAATTTGAACCAAAATATGAAGTTCCATACTCAGCATTGGATTAGTATCGATGGTTCACACAGGAGAAGATCTCGCATACAATATAGAGAGGGAGATGGAAGTCGAGGTAGATTCGACTGGTGTATGGAGTGTGCAGGAGATTAATTCTCATTGTTAATTATTGCATGTGGAAATACCTCGAGTTCCTTCATGTCATTAATAATGTCTATGTCACTATGGTACCATGTCCCTCGAACTCTTGGGTAAGTGGGGCAATGGCAGCCAACCCCCCCCCATGTTAGAAAAGCACCCCATCCGAGAGTGGCATATCTTTCTGAATGAGTTGTCAACACATTTTCTTCAGAGGAAAGTGCTACAAGAGATTCCAACTAGATGAAATTCTTGGCAAGAGTCTAGACTTCCATAATTACTCAACATATCAACAACTTTATTTATGGTTATATGGACATCAGAAGGAATAATGACTAGAATGTTAATAATTAGGGAGGAAACCTTGCATAGTAATTCTTCCAACCACTATCTTTTGGATACTTTGTGCATCGATTTGCCATTCTAGCATTTGCACAGCATGTTAATGATAAGTTGTGAGTCCCCTTCCACAAAGATCTCGTAGAAGCCTTGTGTTTGCACAATTTCCAATCCTGTTATTAACACCTAGTATGCTAGATTATATGAATATTAGAATATTGTTGTGGTTTTAGAAGGTACCACCATATCCAGTTGGGCCCAGATTCCCTTTCGAACCACTGTCAAAGTTCAATTTAAGGAAAGAAGGGGTGGGGATACCAAGTGATAAGGATAGCAAGATAAAGTGGATGAAAAACATCAGAGGAAGGGGGAGAGGGGCAGGGAATAAGGTGTTAGCTATGAATAAGGCTAGCTTATTGACCTTGAACCTAGTAATATTGTGGTGACGAAGAGAGGATGAAGATGGTTTCTTTAATTTTTTTGACAATGGAGTTCTAGAGAGAGTCCAAAGGGGTGGAAGAGCCCTTGAAAATTCAATGAGTGTGTTGTTTCCATATCACACAAAGATGGAAGCTAGGGAAAAGTGTCCAAACAAGGTTGAGGATGGAGTTGGGGAAGGCATGATTTCTCCAACTTGAGATGGTGTTAAAAATGATAAGAGGATCCCTATCAGAGCAAGTAAGATGTTCTTCCAGCCTAGTCCAAACGCAGGGGGAGAAGGCATAGTTGTTGAATAAGTGCTCAATACTTTTTGAATAGAGGAGACAAAGGCAACATCTAGAAGGTCATTGTTAGTTGTGATTTTGTATGCTGTCCCATGTTACTGTCTTGCTTTGAACTAGGAGTCACATAAAAAGAATGATATTTTTGGACATATGTTTTGCCTCCGAATTATGACCCAAATCTCATCAATTGGTGATGCTTGATTCTTGGCTTCTATATGATAATATTAACACATGAAAAAGGTAATTTTTGTGGTGTAGCCCCATCGAATTTTGCCCAGTTAGGACGAGCAAGGGACTAGCCTTTGTTGGAGATTACACTAGAATTGTTCCCATGATTCTCCCTCTGGTTTTGGCTTCCAAGCATATAATGGTATCCATTGTTACCATTTTTTGCTTATCTATGTGTGGATCCAATAGTTTGTAAGTTTTGTTAAACCCTGGGTAGTCATTTGCATCCACAGGTTGCCCAATTGTTGTTGATCACATAGTTTAGGGATTTGTTGCCATGAATCATCCCAAAACTTAGGAGTACAACCATCTTTGATTTTTCCATAAGTAGTGATGTTGAATTACATGCATTCCTTTTGTAGCTAGAGACCATATGGAGGAGTTAGGAAGTGTGGTATGAATTTCGATAAGGTGCTACGAAGGCATGTGGGGAAATTATTTTCAATGCCAAATGCATTTACAGTGATTTGAGCCTCCTAGTATCCAATGTCACCATTTTTTTGCTCCCAATATCGTTTCCATCATAGCAAGATCACGTAAGCCCAATCCTCCTTTTAGTTTCAGCGTACAATGTTTTTCCCAAGCAACTACGAACCATTATTTATCCAAATTGGCCCCTCCCAAGAGGAAGGTGCATTGTATTTGACAAAGTTCCTATAAGATCAAGGTTGGTTCCATAAGCACTAAACACATGTAAGTGGGAAGGGCTTGGGGGAATGCTTTTAGAATTCCCAACCTTCCAGCAACATTGAGGGAATTAAAATCCCAACCTAATCCATTCGAGGAAGCTATCTGCTAAGGGGATGTTCGGGTACTTCAAAGGGAGTTTAGTTATTTGAAATTCCAAGATTAATGTGGCATTCCTTGAGACAGTTCTTGCAATAATAAAAAAATAAGATTGAGGATTTGGTCTTGTTGATTTCCATGCGTAAAGCTTGAGAAAACTCCTCCAAAATTGGCGTAAACTATCTTGCTTCATGGATGTTGGTCACTAAGAAATTACCGATGAGTTAATGTAAGAATAGCTATGAATAAATGTAGACTTTGAGTTTGTTCTCCAAAGCCATAGCATTGAGAGCTCTCCCCAATCCTTCCACTAAAAACATGTTCAAAAGATTATAAAATTATGAAAGGAAAAAAATATTTTGAAAAGAAATTTAAAAAGGGAAATGAACAAATATTTAAATATATATATATATATATATATATATATATATATATATATATATATATATATATATATATATATATATATATATATATATCCACCTAATTATTTTTAAATAATATCTTAAAAACAATAACTTTTAAATATGGGTTTATTCTCTCTTCAAACTTATATCTGATTTTTCCCTTTTCTAATTTTATAACGTGTTTTCAATATACTCCCTTTTCCTAAAAAAATTTGTTTAGTTTTTTTCTTTCTTTCTTTTTTTCTTTTTATAAGGTTAGGAAACTTATATTAACTTTCAGAAAAAGAGGTACATGATCATTTTCCTTTACTACTAGTTTTCCATTTGGGAAACATGACTAGAAGTAGAGGTTCAAAATTTATACATTACTTATCACTAAGGAAACCATTTTTTCACTTAAATTGAAAAGAAAACTAATAAAAATACATGTCTAATTATTAAAAATCATAGTCAAAACAATGCAATACAGAAATTATAAGCTAAAATAGAAACTAGTAAGTTGGTTGACTTGATCATTTCATTTCGTGGAAGAGTCCACCTAGATTGGTGAAGATGAGTTATTGTCGTCAATGGAGGAGGTGAAGGTGATATCTACTTGCTTTTTTCCAAGAAAAATACTTTCATATCTAGCTTTTCAATTTTCTCCATCATTTTTGTCATGCAAACCAATATCTCATGTGTTTTGTCAAATTGTTCAATAAGACTCTTCCAATAAGCATTTTAATGTGCCAATATAAATTGACCATGTAGAGGCACATACTTTTGGAATCCAATCCCTAGTCTATATTTCAATATGTTGGTAAAAAATTAACTTATGTTCTTGTAGGACCTCTTCCTCCACTTCTAATATGGTACGCCTAACCACTTCAAGGATTACATCTAAGTAGCGAGCCATCACTCATTTTGTGGCTCCTTGGGTCTGAGTTTGCAAGGAGGAGGGTGGAAGGGTTTTTAGACCTGCTTAGGGGCCAACTCTACCCCTTTTGGTACCTATGTGACTCAAGGGTATTGTGTGTCTTTCCATTTGGGATAGGGAAAGGAGAGACGAGGTAGAGACAAAGATTGTAAAACAAGTTGTGAGGGTAAAGGAGGGATGTAAATGATACATTTAGGTGAGCATGAGAAAATAGAGGAAATAACTGAGTAGCCATGTGTATTGAGAGTAGAAAATACAAGGAAGGAAAAACTAAGGGAGATAACCAGAAAAAGGATATTAAAAGATGTGGGGATTTTACAAAGGTTTAGATTAGGGAGAGTGGAAACAAAACTGCAAAGAGAAAAAGACTTGGAATTTCCTACAAACTCAAAGACTGACATGAAATATGGACTCCAAAGGAATAAAACTTGAAATTTGTGACTGAAAATGAGAATCTTGTGGTAAAACCAACAAGAACCAAGGTTACCTTAAGACCAGAGCGTCAAATTTCTCCATTTCTAGACCTTGCCCTGGTATATTTGAAACCACAAAACACCATTGAAAATCCACAAACGTGAATCATGCCCATTCACAAGGACATCACTACTAAAGGAGGCTCTTTTGGCTAGACACCTAAATCATGATGACCACCTAAAATAGGTATCCCAAAATTTCCAAATACAGCACAATAAAAAGAAAAAAAGAATAAAGAGTGAGTAGACCATGGTAGACTAGATTGGTTATAGGAAGTCTTCCATGTCATTGATTCCACTAGACATAAGCCCAATAAAAATTAATCCCTCTCATCATTAGTTTCTTGCTCCATTTCTTTCCATAATTCAATCGGTTTCCCATAGATTCCAAGACCATCATACTCATAGCAAGTTTGAATGCCATCTCCATGTATGTGTGTGTACTTCCAGAGCACTTAACTAGCATCAAACAATGATATTCATGTTCACACATCCAAACCCCTTGCTCCCCCACCCAAACATGTTTCCAATTGCATGCAATACATTATCTAGCGAACATACAATGCCACATCATAAATGTTTTTGGACCTCATTGCTATACCAAGGATCAGATCCCCCATGAAGGCACCCTCCTTGGGGGATAGGAATGGTGTTGGTTTTAATTATTATTTTTTAAAATTATAAAGAGTTGTGTTTTTTTTCCTGCATGTGTTCTTTCTCCATTTTTTCCCCTTTCTCTTTATTTTTATATATCTTTCAATTTTATTTTATTTTTCAAGGTTTCCCTTTTTTGGTAGTATTGACTTGTAATTACATTGACATTTTAAACTGTGGTTCAAAATTTTCGAAATTTTAAGATCCAAAAAAGAGGGTATGTCACCTATAGCACATATTTTTATTCTATGAGATTTAAATAAGTTACAAGCTTGATCTCGAAAATGGGGGATGTTATTAGTAGTTCACTTTCAGATTCTAGTTAGATAAATTTTCGGCCACAAAGGTACAATTTGTTATGCCCATCATCCCAAATAAGAAGTATTTTTTACCATGAAAAAGGGTTTTGTTCTTTATACCTATTTTCATTTCAAATGTTGATTTCATTGGTTTCATGGAAAAAAATTTCAATATTTTCAAGGCTGTGATTGCAAAATATCATAATTTAGATCCCTGGAAAATGTGCTACTAGTAGCACCATTTTTCAAAATGATGGTGAAAATAGAAACTAAATACCACTTCTAAAAATTTTACAACTGTGGAGGTTTCTCTTCAAATCGATAACTATTGCATACATTCCTTCTTAATATTGGAACTTCTTGCATGAATGACCAATGAAGATATCACATTAATGATGTTGTAATCCTTTGGGATTTTGTATATAGTTATGATTAGGCGTATAGTTATAGATTAGGTATTTCCAGTTACTTATAGTTATGGAGACATAAATGTCTCTTTAAATTATAAATGTAACATTCAGTGATTAATAATACATCTAATAATACTGCATTCATAACATGGAATTCTCCAGACTCATGTAACAGTGGTATCAAAGCCTTGATTGAACTCCATAAGCGACCTGGAGAAATTGGTTTGAACTTCATGAGCGTGAAGGCCATGTGGTGATGGTACGTGTAGTTTGAGTGGGTGGCCTAGCTCAGAGGCATCGAACCCTGTGGAAAAGACTGTGTGGATGGCCTGGCTCAAAGGCATCGAACTCTATGGCAAATACTGTGTGTTTAAGGCTGTAGAATTCATCTGATCTGTGGTGGAGGCTCTGTGTGTTTGGATTTGAAGAAGGTGTTGTGGCAAATACTGCGAGCGTTTAGATTGGAGCTCATTACAGCGAAGACTGGGAGACGAGACGTGCATAGTGTGAGACCCTTGTTACAGTCTGAGTGGAGACCCTTGTTACAATCCGAGGGGAGACCCTCGTCCCTGGCGTGATTGGGCTTTGGAGACGAGGAGGCTGGTGTACAGGTGAAATCGTTGGTGGCCCTAAAGTGCACCTCAATGATTTTCCATTTGGAGACGGTCAAAGGTTTTAAAAAATCAACGCGATCTTTCGATTTTCAAGACCACCCACTGTCGATTTTGGGATTGGTGCGAACAAGTTGGAGAACGGCGAATGGATTGACTATTGAATCTATAAGTTAAAAATAGACTTTTTGTGCCTGTGGTTGTAGTTGAAACAGAAGAACCGAACAAATTTATTGTTGAATCTGTAAGTTAAAAACGATTATTTTTAAAAGAAATGTATGCCTGTGGTTGTAGTTGAAACCAATGTGGAAAAAGTCGAAGTCGGGATTAAATCGGCAAGGGTCCAAAAGTTGAAAAACTCGATAAAGTCGGGAGTTTTTTGAAAAAGTTGGCAAAAAGTCAGTAAAACTAAAAAAATACAAAAATATTCATTTTTAGAAAAAATCCCAAATTTTTCAAAAAAAAAAAAAAATTATTAAAGAAACTACCTCACTCAAGATTTTTTGGAAAAAGTTGGCAAAAAGTCGGGACTTTGAGGATAAAATCGGGACTTTTTAGGGATGAAAAAGTCGGCAAAAAGTCGGCCGATAAAGTCGGCTCATGGAAAAATTCGGGATTTTTTCAAAAAGTCGGGACTTTTTGCTGACTTTTTCCACACTGGTTGAAACATAAGTTTTTTTTAAAGAGTTATGTGCTTGTGATCAAAACAGATTTTTTTGGTAGTTCTATAAAATTATCTATAGAAGATAAACTCCTTGGTATGTTTAATTGCGATTGTTCTGTCTGAAAAGTAAAAATACCAGGAATGGTTCATGAAGGTTAAAAATACACTTATTTTTAATGCTCTGTGGGATGGAATCTGTGAAGGAAAAGAAGGGAATGCACCATATCAGCCTAATGAGGAGAAACAATTGACGATATGGCAAAGTAAGGATAAGAAGGCATATGCCTTCATCTCCACTTCAGTCTCATAAGAGGTAAGCATATATATTTCTCAAAGTAAAATAGTGTATGATGCCATAACAAAATTAAAAGAGCTTTATTATTTGCATTTTGAATTGGAGATAATAGAGTTATTGTGGAGGTTATTTAATCTAGAAATGAAATATAATGATCGATTAAAACTTGCTTCTAAAATTAAAGCCATCAATCATGAAATTGAATCTACTGGAGTTAAAGTTTATCTACAACTTATTGTCGTTATAAAATCTCTTTACCCTAGTTATTCACACTACTTGGAATCTCTCCAAGCTAGTGGGTAATCAAAAGATTTAGATTTTGACAAATTAGTAGGGAAAATTGCAGAAAGAGAGAAGGATTTTGGCAAGAAAGAAATATTACATAATTCTAATACCAAAACCATATGTCTTGCTAAAAAATACCAAAAACCTCAAGAAGAATTTGTCAGAAATAATAAGGATAAAAGACAATGAGGTAGAGTCCACGTGGTGTAGAACAATCAGTGATGGGGTGCACTATTAAGGCACTCCGTCTGCAAGGTCACTGGTTTGAAACCCATGGGTGATTAGGATTAGTCTAAACTACAAAAAAAAAGACAGACGACGAGGTAGGAAGAATTATCGAGGAAGGGGGCTAGAAATATTGAGGGAGATAGACAACAAAATGATAAACAAAGAAATTTTTCTGAGAAAACAACTATAAAATGCTTTAGATGTAGTAAAATTAGACATATTGTTGCAAATTGTAGAATTCACTGGGGAAAAATTAATGAAAGAAGAGAACAAATGCTTGAAAATTAATATCAACTAATTCCAGAAAAAAGGAAAGTCTTTTGAGAATGCACATTATGTTGTTGCTCATTGTAATTTTCATATGGAAGATATATTTAGTACCTCTTTTTCTTCATGGCATGACAGTTGGATTTTAGACACAGGTGACCCTTTCCATATGACCTTTAGAAGAGATTTGACTGAACAATTCAGTGATAATATTGATGGAGTAGTGTATTTTGTTGATAAGACTCAAATCAAACCATCGGGGATTTGTTCTATTCAGTTAAAAATTCCTAGACTTTCAGATTATACTTTGAATGATGTTCTTTACATTCTACAGTTCCAAATGAATTTATTATCTCTTGTACAAATAAGATAGCAAGAACACTACATTCACATATTTGATGGTAAAGTAGAAATTCAAAGAGCAACTGATAATAAAACTATAATGACTGGTGTGGAAGAAGATAAATTCTTGAAGTTGAAACCTACGTCGTCTATTGCATTGAACACTAATTATTTGGTTCAACAAAATGTTACTTTTTCATCATCTTTATTGTGGCATGCACGCTTCGATCATATTAATTATGAAAGTATTAGCATTATGAGACAACAGGGGATTAAAGGACTTCCAACGGTTCAAAGAAAATTGACTCCATGTAAATCTTGTATATTAGGCAAGCATCACAAACAGTCTTTTCATAATTCTACTTCTAGAGCTACAAGGAAATTAAGTCTCATACACTCTGATTTATTGGGACCTATGCATGTACCAACTGCGAATAGCAATAAATACATACTGACTTTTATTCATGATTATTCAAGGTTTATCTACGTAAAGAAAAATCACAAGTTTTTTATGTGTTTAAAAAATTTCATCTCTTAATTACAAATGAAGCCAACTTAATATTGGTACTATAAGAACTGATAATGGGGGAGAATATACTTCACATGTTTTTGAAAAATATTTGTAAAAGAATGGAATCAAACACCAAACCACAATACCATATAATCGACAACAAAACAGTGTTGCAGAACGAATGAACTGACCATTGCTTAATATGGTAAGGTCAATGATGTTTTTTAAGAATGTAAAATTAATGTTTTTGGGAGAAGCAATGCTCTGTGCAGCGTAATACGTATATTATAAATTGATGCCCTTCCACTGTCATTAACAACAAAACTCTATATGAAATGTGGTATAATCATCTTCCTGTTGTTCAACGTTTCAGAATTTTTGGTTCTTAATGTTATGCTTTGATTCTTAAACAATAAAGAAATAAGTTGAGTGAGAGAAGTAAAAAATGTATAACTTTAGGGTATTCTATGACTTCTAAGGAATATCGATTGTATGATGAAGAGAACAAGAAGTTTATTTTGTCAAGAGATGTATTTTTTCTTGAATTCGATAATGATTCCCTCGTTGTTGATGGACAACTTAATCAGATAGAAAATTTTGTGCCTCAAAAGTTTTATTATGAATCAGATAATATTCTTCCACATCCTAAAGGGGGGATGCCTATATTAGATCAGTCTATGGATTTTCCTTTCCTCAATGACGATAATTCTACTGCTGAAGAGAAATTGGTTAATTATAATTTTGCTGCTGAAGACAAATTGGTTGATGCAAGTGTTTCTACAGAGATGATAGGGATAGAGACGGAAAAAACTGAGACAAATGAAGAATATGAGCAACTTCCTACACAACCTTTGTGAAGATCAACTTGTATTAGAACAAGTCCAAAGAAATATGATGAGTTTAAGATAGGAAGTTCCTTAGGTAACTATTCTCATTGTGAATTTAATTTTTTTTATGAATTATGAACCTACTTGTTTTGAAGAAGTTGCTAGTCATGATCAGTGGAAAGATGCAATGCAAAAGGAATATGATGCTCTCATAAAAAATGACACTTGGAGGCTGGTGGATCCTCCTTTTGGCATCAAACCTATTGGTTGCAGATGGATTTATAAAACTAAGTATAAAGTTGATGGTTCAGTTGATAAGCACAAGGTAAGACTTGTAGCAAATTTCTATGCACATAAAGAGGGTATTGACTATACAGAGACATTTTCTTCTACAACTAAATGGGGCACTATTATATATTTGTTTTCTATTGCAGCGCAGAAAGAAGGGAAAAATCATCATATGGATGTTAAACTTTCCTTTTTAAATGGAGATCTAAAAGAAATTGCTTACATGTTTCAACCAGAAGGTTTTTCTGTTAAAGGGAAAGAATACAAGTTATGAAAACTAATGAAGTATTTGTATGGCTTGAAACAAGCGCCACGTGCATGGTATGAGAAACTAATTGAAAAACTTCTTTATTTAAATCATAAGCATTTTGACGTAGATGATGCAACTCTTTTTGTTAAAAAATTTGGAAGATCAGTTGTATATGTTGATGATTTGATGATCATCAGGGAACAATGATGAATATATATCATCCGTTAAGAAGGAATTGAAAAAGGCTTTTAATATGATAGGATTAGGTTTACTTCATTATTATCTTGGAATTGAAGTTGATAAAAAACCGCAACATATTTTCATCTCTCAAAAGAAATATGTTGGAAAGTTATTGAACAGATATAGTATGATGGATTGTATTCTTGTTGCTACTCCAATGGAGCAGAATTTGAAACTCACTTCAGAAGAAGGAAAACAATTTGAAGATCCAACAAATTACATGCAACTTGTCGGAAGTTTGATTTATTTATCTATTACTCATCCTGATACAACCTTTGTTGTTGGAATATTTTCCAGATTTATGCATCATCCCTTTGAGGGGCATTAGGTAGCATCAAAAAGAGTTATGAAATATTTAAAATAAAACCAAACTAACGGCATCAAATATTCCAAATATTTAGACTTCCATCTTTTTGGTTATTCAAATTCTAATTTTGATGGAGATAAGGAGAATAGATTCTCTACTTTTGGTTATTTGATGAATCTTGGATCAACAGCCATGAGTTGAAATCACGAAATAAATCTATTCTTGTTGATTCTACCATCGAAGTTGAATATGATGCAGTAGCTCAAGCCACTAAGGAAATCATTGGCTTCGAAAAATACTTTGCAGGAGAAACAAAAAGCTTTAACACTTTTGCAATTCAATTAGACGAGAATCCAAAGTTTCATGATTGAACCAAACATATCAACACCAAGTATCATTTGATTCGACATCATGTAGAAGCCAAAACAATTCCTCTGACACATTGTCCAACTTCAGAAAAAATTGCAGATATCTTTACCAAAGCATCGTGACGTAAAAAGTTGGAAAAGTTTAGATCTTTACTTGGTATGTCAGATATCCCTTCGGATTAAGGGGGAAATGTAGTAATTCTTCGAGATTTCATATATAGTTATAATTAGGCATATAGTTATAGATTAGGTATTTCTAGTTATTTATAGTTATGGAGACATAACTGTCGCTTTCAATTATAAATGTAACCTTCATAGATTAATAATATATCAAATAATATTGCATTCACACCATGGAATTCTCCATACTCATGTAACAGATGAATGTGGTCTTTTTCAACTTAAACATTCTCCTTTGAGTCAACTACTTTAACAAAATTTATGGGTTGTGAGTTAGATCCTCCAAGACTAACATCCTCCTTTGAGTCAACTACTTGAATAACATTTGTGGGTTGTGAATTAGACCCATCAACATGAGAATAAAACTTCCTCTCAAGCAAGACTATATCCATGAAATGTCTTCCAAATGTATGTTTTAAAATCCTAAAATTTTCCAAGACTAAGAATAAAATAAAACCCAAGTTCTTTCCAAAAATAATCACAAGTTTAACCTACACTTACATGTAATAACACTTCTCTAACAGACAAGTTATCGTCATTATAGCATGGCACTATGTTAACTTAAGAAACCCTAACCCCTATTTCACCACGCCATGAGTACATTCGAGCTTTGAGATTTTTTCTTTTATCCCTTCTATAACTTTATATTTATCCTTTAATTTACGGGAATGGTAATCATATTGTAAAAAGGTCATCAAAAGGTGTGAAGATTCACCATCAACTGAATAATCATGGCTTGCATGTATTTCTATAGTTGGAGGTACGAAATATATATCAACGCATATGCAGGTCTCTTGCGTATAACTTACTTTTCTTAATGCCAAATTTAATTTTTTGCTATAATTGGAGGTAGGAAATATATATCAACTATCTCTTCCTAGAATTAGCAATCACGTGATATGCAAGTATCATATGTCAACTAACTTTGATATTAATGTTAAATTGGTATTTTTATTAATCCTTACCTCTTCAAGGACTATAACACTTACCTGGCAGTCAAAGTTCACGTGATATGCAAGTATCATATGTTAACTAACTTTGATTAATGTTAAATTGGTATTTTTTATTAATCCTTACCTCTTTAAGGACTACAAAACATTTACTTGGCAATCAAATTGCGTTGAATTTGTAATTTTTTTTGGTTATGTTTTTACAATTTTAATATTGAATATTTTTATTTTTTATAAATTCAAAAATAATTTTGCAATTTTCTGGAAATCTTATTTTTTATTTTGAATATATTGAGTAAACTCTAATGAAACATAATTCACTTAGTAAAAAACATTATATTTTTCATATTTCTTACTGTGTTATAATTTTATTTTAAATTACTAAAAAAAACTAATTTTCTGATTATTCCATTGGTGAATATTCTGACACTCACACTATTATTCCTGACCTTGCTACTACTCTGCTCAATGTTTCAGGTTCCTTACATGGACATGAGAAACGTTGATACCCCGATCGGGGTGTACACCTGTCTGAAAGCAATTAAGAAGTGTAGAAAGTTGGCGGATTGTTCGTCCTCCAAACAATCACGCATCATAATGGTGCATTGGAGTTTTATCTTACGGCAGTACGTGAAAATCCGATCTTTAATGAGTATGCAAGGTGGACAGCCTGTGCTGTCAGACCGCCAAAGGAATGTTTTACAAATAGTAAGTTGGCTACCTCCCCACCTTCATTCGTGCACGCATCGCTCCTTGCATGCAAGCGTTTGGAGGCAACAGTGGAGGAAGTCGGGCATTTTTCACTCGACTAGGTGGTGGTATGTACATAGTTTTCTCCTAGCTCTCATGGTTACAGTCGTTGTGGTTTCGGGTCCCATGGTGAATAATATGGTGGATTTAGTTATTTTAATGGTTTTTAGTTATGCTCCTAATTTGCAGCCAGTTAACCCTTGCTTCCGTGACCCCTGCAACCTGCTAACTAAACCTATTTTCTGTGTTGCCAATCCTTTTAACTCTGAGACCAGAGTCAAGTTGATTTCGTTTGGCACCTTGAAGGTATCGTGGTGGCATTTAGTGGGAAAGGTAAGGCGTCAGGTTCGGGTAGTAAGTAGGGTTACAGACTGTAGTAGATGTTGTATGGTTCATTTTAGTAGATGTAATTCTCAAGCCCAATGGGACAATCTGTGGCATTTATGTTTTCATTCTCTCCTGTGGATGAATTTATTATGTTTTCTAGGTTGGGGTTTTATCGCGAATGTTCATTTCAGGAGTCTTACCTTAACCAACCGTGTGTGGTCCGTTCCGCTCCATTCACTCCCGGTTACCTTTGCACAGAGGTTTCAGATGTCGAGTTGGAAAACAGGGTCCTTGGCCTACTGCGCCATAGGTAGTCAAACCACCTTCTTGTACTGTGGAAATTCTAGGTTCCTATGGTTAGTAGCACTCAGCTTGTTCTGTAAAAACACCATTGATGCTTACGGGGTGAAAACTTGGTGGTCCCTTAATGTTGATTTCTCCCTTACTGTGTATTGTTGCATGTCTGTGTTGATATTTAGGCTCTTGTTCGCTATGGGGAAGCGTCAGTCCTCCTCCCAACTTGCAAAAGGGAAACAGCAGGTTCAGTTGGAGCCAGCCCCAAAGAAACGCGGCAGGAAATCAAATTTGGAGATTCTAGAGAATCTTGCTGTAAATTATGTCATGGGAAATTCATCCACGGTTTGCCAGGAAATTCGTGGCTGGGAACGGGACATTCGGACAGATCCTGAAGACAATGAAGCTGAAGCTGAAATCTTGGATTTCATGACTGACCCAGGCAATACCCGAGGCCGCCCCACGTTCTTTCAGCAGACTATCCACACATACTGGATACTTAAGTACCTTCTTGCGAAGGCTACGCAGAGCTTTCCCCCTGGCCAGGCTCAGAAAGACCCTCCAAAGATAGAAAACAGCCTCATGGACATGCTACAGGATATGCAAAACCAGCTACATCATATTAAAATCACCTAGTATCAGGCAGCGGACCGCATTAGCAGACTTGATGATCGCGTGGGCCGTATGGAAAAGCAGCTCCGACAACTCCAGCAAGTGGATATGCCAGGGTCTACAGTGAAAGACCCAGCTCCAGTCTCTTCTTCTGATAGCTAGTGGTTCCTTTTATAATGTTGTTTTATGAAATTTACAGTTTTGAATGAACTCAGTTTCTATTTTCAGCATGTAGATAAGTATGAACTAGAACAGATAGCTCATGACGGTCATAGACGGATGAAATTATTCCAATTTTGGTTCGTTTTTCATGCACTGAGATGGCCAACAGACCTGGTTTCCTTCGAGCAGGTTGAGGCCATAGACTGAATTTATAATTTTGTAACCTGCTTTGCAAATATAAATAGAAAATAGAAAGGCTCTACTAAATTCACAAAAAAAAAGAGAGAAACGTTGATACATTATAAGCTAACAATTGTATCACATTTGTAGAGTAAAGGCAAACCTATTGGAATTTATTTGAAAAAGAATAATAATGTTTTACCAATAAAAATGTATTTTAAAACATTTAAATATTTTCCCAAATAATCTTTTGTGGAAAGCTACGCACACCAGAAAATGAACTCCCATCTACTGTATGCCTGTCACTTGCACATAATTTGTGGAGTGCATTTCACAAGTGTCGTTGATGTTATTAGGAGTGGTGTGTGATTTTCATATTTGACCAAGACAGAGTGTCACAGAGATCGTTGTGCGAAGTGCGGCTTTCATTGTGGGGAGTATGAGGCAAGACGCACTCCGCACTACTATCTCCTTAAGACGATCCATACCTTTTATGCAGTGAAACGTACCAAACAAATATTCCTCCTCCTGCGAAAGACTTCTAATTTTAAAGGGAAGAATGGTAATTGCGAATCTCAAATCGACGTTATCTGTATACTCCTCTAGACGTTGTTTGATCTTACGCCATGAGAATTTGGAATTTCATATAACTTGAGCTTGAGTGGAACAATTGTTTTCGTTGTCTCTGAAGGCGATAATTTTCTATGTATATAACAACAATAATGCTTTGAAGAAATGTAAATGTTCTACGATAGTCGCTGCTCTCCCGGTATCTCAAACGATGAAGAGTCTCTCTGGCGAATCAATCATCTAAGAGACTTATGTCAATATTCTTTGATAAAATATCTAATTCTCGAGGTTAGTGCTACCAAATGTTACTAGGAAGAGCTACAACTACTGTGTTAACCCTCACAGTCGACACCGATGATTCATCTTCAAGTATGTGCCATCGAGCCATTGTTGCCATTGTTGAACTCTGAGGAAAAATACATCTATTTGCCTCAGCTTCCGCTTCAACAAATCTCATCACTCTAAGGACCAGGTCTCTCTCTTGATTATGGGAATTTCTATCTGTGTTTCCATGATCTTCTTCCATTGCTTCCAAATGACCTGCTACAAGAACTTTTGACACTACTGAATAAAGTCTTATCCTCTAAGGCATGGATGTCCTAGAAAAACTGAATATTGATTTCACACTCCCATTAACCGTAAGTTTAAGTGAAATGATTAATAGTATTCCCGATTGTGGTTGTGACCATTTTTCGAAGTCGATAGCGGTCCATGGCATTCTAACTGAACATGTCTTTTGAACATATCAACGTTTTAATCATTATACTTGCATATGTTTTCAATGGGAAATAGGCAAGTCACGAAAGTTGTGATTTAGGAAAACTTTAAATAATAATGAGTAAATCTCAAAACGTTAGGTTAACCTCCGCATAGAGAGAAAAATAACTGGTTATATTGTCATAAGCATTTAACTACTTCTCATGACATAGTTGCCAGGATGACACAGTGAATTACATTGCGGTATGTTGGGCTAAATCTATTCGTTCTCCTCGTTGAAGTTGCACTCTAATTTATGCCAAATAATAATGGATGACTTCATTTTGTTGTTTCACTACTCCCGACAACAAATGTATTTGTGAAAAATGTCATAAGAAAATTTGCATTTGTTGATGTTATAAGAGTCTCTTACTATTTAGACTTTGGCAATGGCCCAAGAGTGACAACATCTACAATAACCTGAGAAAGCCTTTACTATCGTAGTAACCATTAAACGTTCTCAATGATTCACAAACTAAACACAAAACACAAATGGTAATTCACCACAATACAATAATCACAAAATGAGTCATCGTGAGGTAATCTCATCCTCAGATATCAACAAATGTGCAATCAAAACATTTATGAACATGTGTATACACCATACCCAAACGATTTTCATATTTCACTAAGAGAGAGTCATAGAGATCGTTGTGCAGAGTGCACATCGTGCAACTATTGTTGTGCATAGCCTTTGCACCCTACAGAACGAAAGTCGTGTTGTAAAACGATGAAACACTACCCAGAATCTTGTAACAGATGCATGTGCATTAAGACACACACGTTTAAGTGATATGTTGAGATATTAATCTCACTATCAGCTAGGTGTCATCACATTTGATTCTCTTTTTTGCTAGGTGTCGTAGACAATTCAATTTTACTTCAGTTCGACTTCATGATTTCTACTCCAATCATTTATTATTGATGTTTTCAATGAAATCTATTTAGTTATTTTGAATATTGAGAAGAACAATCTTTGTTCCACATTTTTGGGTTTTCAATTCTTGTCATGGTATCGGAGCCCCAGGTCGCATAAGACTCCAAAGATTGTAGCAGAGACCAAAGAATTGAGAAGGCAAAGAAAATGAATCTGGTCATTAGACGAAGAGGGCGAAAAAACTTGTTGGTTTTGAAGTTGGTTTGAAGCTGGCCATTAAAGTTACAAAAAAAAAAAAGGGCGCAACGCAGCCATCCTCCTCGAGCATCTGCGTTGATCCACTTTTCATATTTTAATATATTAATCTCAATGTCTGCTAGATGCCATCACTTTTGATTCTCTTGTCATTCTCTTGTCTGCTAGATGTCATAGACAGTTCAGTTTTACTTCAGTTCTATTCCATAGGTGTCAAGTTCTACTAGATGTTTTCATTGTAATCTATTTAGCTATTTTGAATATTGGGAAGAGTAATTTGTGCTCCATAATTTTAGATTTTCAAATCTTGTCGTGATAGAGGTTATGTTTTTGACAATAGTTCATTATTTGCATTCTTACATACTTCTAGGCATCAATAAACAAAGGAGACCATACATTACATCACAACTTTGCTATGTAAAAATTACAATTCCAAAATATAAACAAATTTAATTGTTGCCACTTAGTTGTAGCATCATAGTACCTCTCTGATAGATACTTCTTTCTGAATAGCCTCTTGAACTCACTCCAAGTCAGTTCCTCCTCATAAATACCCCTGACATTCTTCACATCTTCCCACCAAATATTTTCTTTACCTTTGAGACTGAATGTGGCTATTCTAGCTTTCATGTTTTCTGAATAATCATGCAACCTGAAGAATTTCCTCATACCAAGAAACCATGCCTCTGCATCCTGTGATTTCTTCATCTCTTCGTCAAAGGTAGGTGGCTTTGCTTTCTTAAACTCATCCAGAAAATACCCCTATCACTCCTCCTGTCAGGATGATAATGATGTCAATCATAATAACTATCAGAACTAGAACTAGAGTAGTACCTATGTCTGTCACCTCTCCTATTCAGAGTGTCCAAGAATCTACCATCTCTAATCGTGCCATCTCTACTCTACTAGTAACCACCAAGAGATCTACTACCATATGACCCATTAGTTTCATCCTCCTATCCATAACTCATCTGAAGTGGCTCCTGTTGTTGCAAATCTGACAAATTTTAAAGGATTGTCACATTTACTTCTGCTTATTTTTCTTATGTTATATGATTATGTCATTGTCTGTCTTACAATTCCTTATCTCTTCCTTCAAAATTTTCAGTGTATATGCTAAGTCAGATGAGTTCCCAACACCATGTTTCTCATCGAATTCATAAGGAGAATCTTTGTAGTCTACCATCTTGCTAGCCATTTTTTATTTCTTCGTGCAAGGCATCTCATGTCAGCTTAAACCAAATCACAATAAACCAACGTACCCTAGCATAATTCAGGGAGGATATCTCATCTGCAAGATCAACCAATCAATGTAATATAGGTATAGATATAACTACAACATCATATAGACATATAACACATAGGTATATCAACATATAAACATCATTCTAGCTAGAGTCCAATCATCAATGCATGACCCTATCAACCACATACCATGACCTCATGCATGACAACAACAACCATACCAATGCAAACCTGACAACATGTAACTGACTGACATGTATAATTAGTCTTATGCTTATGACAACACATTTAAAACAACACCATCAACCCTTCCATGCCGACACCACTGCCACAATGACCAACACCATGCGGATGCAAAAAGTACATAGACCACAAGTATGAGAAACACATATGAATCAACATGAATGCATGAAGACAATAATATTGACAACATCATACTTTTCCCAAGGAGAGTGCAACCACACTCCGATACCACCTGTAACGTACACCTCCTCTCACATCTACCCAAGTAACCGGCCAACCCGGGTAACTCGGGTAAACATGAGTTGAGGGAAGTTAAGAGCAGACTCAAGCTCCTTGGTGACTTTACGGAAGTGGAATCGACGCGAAAACCATAACACGGACTCCCTGCACCTGTTACAAGACCCCCAGAGGCTCTCCCAGTCATCAAGTTGTGTTGTCCCTGGGTCCCACTGACTTTTACTGAATAAAAACCACAAACGCTCCCTTGATATGGGAAATTTTGCGTCTGGGAAGCTCTAGACGCTCCCACGGCATAGGAATGCGTGCATCCAGGGACTCATTTTCACATACTTGTGCCTACATAAGTGGGATTTAAGGCACTTTTTAAGCCCAAAATATCTGAAACGACCAAGAACTTCTTGTAGCTTTCAGAATTCATCAAACACATAACGATAATGCCAAATAACCAAAACTGACTCTTGGACTAGGCCTAGCCATTCTCAAATGGGATTGAAATTTTATCAAACACATAGCATGGATGAAATCTACAGGTCTAGGATACAAGACAAAGCATGACTGACTGAAAAATCTTATGAGACATTACAAGAAAGATCACCACCCTCTTCCTTGAACTGATATGACATCAACTAGGTCATGCATCCATTATTTTAACAATTATATTTAAATACATTTAATAACCATGACATGAACTAGTCATTTAACCATGCTTATAACCAGCATATAACCATGGAAATAATAGTGAGATAACATCCATTAAATCCACACATTAATAAGCACAAAAGCAAGAGAACTTATCTTTCATTAATCATAGGCAACAACCAACCAGGTTCGGGACTTCCACATACCAACCGACCATAGGCATGGCTGAACAAAATCTCCCTTCAACCAGTCACCCCCATGCCATATCCCAAGCATGAATATGGGATCTCATGGATAAACCAATCCAAAATAACCAAGGGAATCCAGAGGTTAAACCACCTCCACTGTCACATACCATAATCACACCAAACAGATGTTCGAATTACAAAACCAAACCGAGCTTGGAATTTCATTCGTAACCCATCACTATCCTTGAGGAATTTTATGTCTCCCTATCTCTCAAGATTTACCACAATCCAATCTCAGATCACTATGCCCTAAACCAAGACACCACCCTCAGGCTTTACCATATATCCTGCCAAAATCGGTCAAGGCTTTCCTAGGCCTTTGGGAGTTTTCCTTGAGACCACCTCCACCTTGGATTCTGAAATCCATCTGGTGATTCCAAAGCTCAAAACCGATATCAAATCCCAACACACCATGGCATCTGGAAAAAGGAAAGGCAAGGCTGAAAACAAATGTCAAAACCCAGTAAAACCATGTCGCCGATAGCAAGAGAACCAAATACCAACATGCATAAGCCATGCATGTCCAAACCATATAGGAAATCACACATACAATATGTTACCTGCAAGCATTCCTGTTGAAGTTGCTAGATCGTGCTCTTCCTCGCTTGATCTTTTCTCTCCTTTCCATTCCTTGTCCTTCCTTGTCTTGCTTTCCTCTTTCTTGGCTCAATGTTGAAATGCTCCAGGAAAACTCCAAGTATCCAAGAGTGTGAGAGAGAGAGAACAATAAGAGAGCTCCAAAACTGAACTAACAAAAGGTTACACTGACAAAAGGTACCAACTAATCCTCAGAAGATTTTTTATAAATTAGGTCTCTATTTTCTTCATTATCCATTATTTTCCTTCATATTTCTACTCACATGCAACCTGTGACCTTTCACCTTCCTTTTCTCCTAAATTCCTTTATTTTCATAATATTTGTGGCAAAAAAATATTTTTTCCTCTTTAAAGCCTTAGCCATTGCATTTTCCAATTTTCCTTACCCATAAACATATATCCAATGATGTCCACTAGGATATCTTTTCCCAACATTCATCTTGGAATAAGTGTCCCTTAACCGTAGTCTTGTTTTTCCCTTTATTAACTTTTATTACATGAATCTTTTGCATGGGTTTTTTACAATTTGTTTAATGTAATTTATATTTATTAGTACTAGTCTGGCTTCAATAGTTCCCAAACTGTTGCATTGTCTCTAGTATTGTAATGTTAACTCCAATATCACTGCAATAGCTTCAGTGTTGTTGAAATTAATTGAGAACTATATGTGTAAATATACTGTCATAAAATGCAATTGTTGTACTGTACATATTTGATCTAGTTTTTGTCACTGCACTGGTTTAATTTGATATTGAATATAGGATGAATTTCATTAAAATTCTTAATCTTGGACTTTAGTTCTTATGAAACCCTCAACCATGCAAGGAAATTCCCAATACATTATCTTCCATTTGTTCCTATACTATGTTCGAAAACTATGTGTCCAGATTAGTTCCTTCTGGGACCTATTATCATTGTTTGCATTTCAAATTCACTTGTTTTTATTTTATCTCTACCTTTACGGATTTTTACAGTTTCCTACTTTCTTCCTTTTGTATGAGGATTATGTAATCATTGTCCATTTCTTTTCAAGATAACCACAAATCTATCTGATGAATGGCACATAACGTTACTACACTATATTTTTTTCCTCCTTACAATATATATATATATATATATATATATATATATATATATATATATATATATCCAACTAGCTGATTGTCGACCCAATGTGTGCATTGAGAGAATCCTACCACCTCTCCTTATTTATTCTCATTATGTAGCTCGTTGTTCTTTTCTAGATATCACTAGTATTCTTAGGAGAAATTATTAAAAATTTCCTCTCTGACTTATTTATTTTTACATGCGGGTGTTTATGACTGGTGCATCAACTCATAACTGAGTTTTTCTACTCTTCAATTTATTAGAGGAAGATGTTATAACTTCTTAATAAGTAGTTAAACTATTTCCATTCCACTCAGTTCCATTACCCATATGGTCAAGTTAATTTTCAGATAAGCATTCAAATCATAATCCTATGATTAAACTAACTTCTCGTTGTCAATATATACATAACCCTATTCTTAGTTATGCACAACAAAAAAGTCACAATTAGACTTATTGTTGAAATGTCTTTACTTGCTTCCATAATTACACTGAAATCATTTATTCAAAGTTCATAGATACAGGTAGATACTTTACCTAAGTCGAAGTCACACAATACTTTGGATTTACTTGCATGATATCAATTCTAGGATTTACCCTCTCAAGTGTATGAAGGTTTGGGAAGAATCTTAACCTTTTCTTCTTCTTTTTTTTAAAAACCAACACCACACATATATTTCAATAAGATAAATGTCCAATCAAACTCATAGATGATTGACCTTATTCTTGAACTTTAAATCTACTAGCAAATTGCAGAGGTAGTATAGATTTTGTAACCCCTCGGATGTGGGTGACAGAATTGACACACTTGACAATCACATCCCACACTCCTCTGGAAACGGAGATCTCTTGCGCAGAGCCTCATCTGCTATGGATCCTCATACCGTTAGCCACTCGCACGAGACTCGAAGAATCAGAAGTGATGACGAGAGGATGGGAACTGTGTCACCATGCTCTGAGCATCACCTCACATCTATCACCACTAATGACCATCATGATTAAGCTATATTGCAGCCATACCCCTTCCCTTGAGCCTGCTCAGGTTCTCAATCATAGCACGTAGATGCATGTGAAGCCTACTCATTTCTATCCTCATCACGCACATCCCTACCCCTTTAAAAATATGAGCTCTCAGCCCCTTTCAATACTCAGTCTGTTATCTTGGCCTTTCGCCTCCCTAACTCTGCTCTACCTTCTCCCTGACTTCAAAAGGCTACGAATCTCTACTCTTAGCGTAGCGCTGCGTAGTCTCCTTTGGGATGCCGCACCCCTTCCTACGCATCTACCCCCCAGATATTTCTTCCCCTTGAGCCCCAGTGTTGCTCTCCCTTTTGTGCTACCTTTTCTCCTGAACTTCTCCCCCCTGCCTCGGTCCGCAATGGCTCCAAGACTTCGCCAACGTACTACCCGAGGAGGCCAGAAAGGGGTTCTCCCTGGCCGTTATCATTGTGGCAAGGATAATCGTCTCGAGTCGATGGAAGCCTCCTCTTCCAGTGCTTTTGGGCGTCAAAGTCTCGATCCCAAGCAGCATGCAAAAGGCTCTGGGCATGTTACGCAAAGAGGAAGACGTAGTCTAAGGAAGTCCACCATCTCTCCCCAGACGCACCCCCAGCACCGCAAAACTGACCCACTGTCGGTTCCGGAGAAGGAAGATGAGGATATGGACATCTGGGTTATGGACTTCGATGGCATTTGGACGCGTATTCCCGACGGAGTAGATCCAGACTCCCCCATCCTCTACGCACCAGTTGGCAATCCCAGGCATATAGTGGCAGATGCGAAGGAAGTTGTTGCGCAGGCTCCTGCTTGCCCCATTGAGGAGGAGGCCCCTAACAGTGATGATGAAGATGAAAAGTGAAGTCTGCGCAGCTGCACAGTTCTCCTATGTTTTCTGTCATGTTGGCCCTAAGTGCTTTACTGCACTTTTACACCTCAGAGTCCCGATCCCGAGCAGCATGCAGAAGCCTCTGGGAATGTTGTGTAGAGAGGAAGACATAGTCCGAGGAAGTCCACCATCTCTCCCCAGACGCACCCCCAACACCGCAAAACTGGCCCGTTGTCGGTTCCAGAGAAGGAAGATGAGGATATGGACATCTGGGTTATGGACTCTGATGGCATCTGGACGTGTGTTCCCAATGGAGTAGATCCAGACTCCCCCATCCTCTGCGCATCGGTCGGCAATCCCAGGTGTACATTAGCAAATGCGGAGGAAGTTGCTGTGCAGGCTCCTGCTTGCCCCATTGAGGAGGAGGCCCCCAATAGTGATGATGAAGATGAAAACTAAAGTTTGTTCAGTTGCACATTTCTCTTATGTTTTTTGTCATGTTGGCCCTCAGTGCTTTTCTGCTATCGTTGACTTTGTGTTTCTTAGAAATGTCAGTAGTACTGCGCATAATATAATTCTCTGTTTTAAGTTTTGTTTGGGCTGGTTTCCTCCCTCGAGGCAGCCCAGAAACCATGTAACAAAGGCTGAGATCGGCTAAGCGCAACTTGCCAACCCAGCCTGTAGCATATGTAACTTTATGTTTTTGAAATTCATAGAATAGCCCAACTTACCAAAGAGAAATTTAGATTTTGTAACACGGTTTACACATAAAGATATTTGTAGTAAAAGAATGGATAACACAAATTCCAAAATGAACAGATCAATTAATTTCTTTGCTCTTTCAAACGGTTGCATCACTATCCAATAACCATTTGCATCTCTACAAAGACCCATTTACTCTATGACTAATTTAACATTACAAATACTCTCTGAAAAACAACATTTACATGCAACCTATATAACGAATGGAATTAATTTATAATGAAACCTCAGCAAGGGTACCTGGAAATTCCACACCTTCTCTCCACCCAACCTAGAACTGTTCCTCCAGTTCAACCCCGAGCTAAGCCTTTATTTCCAAGGAATCAACAACCCATGTTGCTTCATTCAAGAAGTATTTAATACATTTATTTCAAGATAAATTTTCCTTTAACAGTGCCCCGCTTTTGTGGATATTTTTATCCTCCTGCCTAGGCTTTTCCATAAAAGCTCGCCTTTATCTCCCACGACACTTTTATGTTTATCCATGATTAGCATCTTTCTCTGGCTAAGAAACTTAATGGATTTTTCTCTCCCATCCATTAAGCTTATCTAGAATTCCATCTACAATTCTTATCATGAAAGAATATTTCAATCTCATTTTCCTAATGAGATATTTGTTTATACTTCTTTGGCAAGGGTCTCATTTTGTAGGTCATTCATCCCCAATACTTACATTCTATTAGTTTAATAAAATATTTATTTACATAATTATTCCAATATTTTTCATGGCTTTTCCACCATTTTATCCCATGTAACTTAGTCTAATCAAAACAGTACTATAGCAACGAAGGGATATTACATTGGAGAATAAATGAATTAGAAGACCAAGAAGATAAAAATTTCGCAAAAATATAATGTCCAAAAACACTATTCCAACACTTTAGTTCAAGTAACCATTGCTCAATGTAATCCAACTTTCATCCATTTTATCAAATATTGTCCTAAACTCCTCATATGAATAGTGAATCCCCTGCTATGAAGTGAAGGCCTTTTATGATGTAGCTCATTATGTGAATGCCCATAAAAATGTGGGTCATTATAGCTTCTAAAACCTTATCCCTCTCATCAATGATAAAATCATACTAATAATCTATCTAGTATTAAACCATATCCTTGCGAAACTATCAAAACAATTTACACTTTAACAGAGTTTCCATATCTTATATCCACACACCATAATTGTGGCCATTTAAAACCACATGTTTTTTTATGAAATTCATGATCTTGATATATGGATTTAAGCCTTGATTTAGTGTTCAAATCATAACCTAAAGTCAATATACTCCAAAACAATTGTATAGAAGACACCAAGTCTTAAACCAATAGATTCGATACCATGTTGGAGAAAAAGGAAATTAGAAGATCAAGAAGAAACACATTCCACAAAAGTATAATGTCTAGAAACACCATTCCAATCCTTCGGCACAAGTAAACTGTACTCAATGTAATCTAAATTCATCCACTTTATCAAATAAAGTCCTTAACTCTTCACTTGAATAGTGTATCCCCATGTTATGAAGTGAATACCCCTAAATATGTAATTCATAATGTGAATACCCTGGATATTTTAGTCATTATAATTCCTATAATCTCATCAATGGAAAACTCATAGTAATCATCCTCTAATATTCAACCATAGTCTGACTAAACTAGAAAAACAAATTACACTTTAATAAGTTTTCTATATCTTGTATCCACATACCATACTTGTGTCCATTTAGAACCACGCTTCTTTTATGAAACTCATGATTTTTATCTATAAACCTAAACCTTTATTTAGTGTTCAAGTTATAACATAGAGTCAATATACTCCAAAGGAATTTTATATAAGACACAAGGTCTCGAACCAATAGATTCAACAACATGTTGGATCTAACAAGGGAATTATTATATCAAGAGTACACACATTCTACAAAAATATGATGTCGTCAACATTAGTTCTATGAACTAACCATCAATATCAATTCTTCACTTGAATAGTGGATCCCCCTGCTATGAGCTAACCATTAATATCAATTCTTCACTTGAATAGCGGATCTCTCTGCTACGAAGTAAATACCCCTAATGATGTATGCCAATATGTGAATACTAGTGAAGATGTAGTTCATTATAGCTTCTAAAACCTCATCCATTCCATCAATGACAAACTGATAATCATTCATCTAATATTAAACCATAAACTTGGTAAACTATCAGCACAATTCACACTTTAATAATGGTTCCATGTCTTGTACCCACATACCATAATTCTATGTATTTAGAAGCACATGTTTTTCATGAAATTGGTGATATTGATTTATAGATCATGATATTGATTTATAAATCTAAGCTTTGATTAAATGTTGAAGACATAACCTAGAGTCAATATATTCAATAAGCTAGAGTCAATACATTCCAGATAACGTAAATAGAAGACACTAAGTCTCAAACCCATAGATTTGATACCATATTAGAGAGCAAGGGAATTAGAAGATAAACAAGATACTCATTCCAAAAAAATATGATGTCCAAAAATATCATTCTAACACTTCAACACAAGTAAGCATTGCTAAACATATAAGAAGAAACACACAAACAAAAAATGTCATGATAAATGGGTGTAAAAAAAATAACAAGAAATTGTAACTTTCTTCAATTGAAAAAAAATATGCTAAATTTTGATTGGCTATGTGCGTTGAATTCCTTGAATTCTACCTTAACCTTTACACTAGTTGATTACCTTTATGAACAAAATTGACTAGGCAAATGCTCAATTAGTCTCATGGTTGAATTTTCTAGTCAAAATTTGACTAATTAGTTTCAAAAGATGTGATAAACCTATTACTAGAGTAGCCATATAAATTAAATGTTTGGTAAAGACCTATAAATAAAAACACTTCATGATACATCTCACATTGCTTAAAAAAAAAATCATAAAAATTAACTACAACATTATTTTAAATTTTTATTATTAGAAGTAATAATTATAAAATGAACTAATATATGAGTTAAACATATATAAATTTAAAAAAAAAAATGTAACAAGATTCTTAATCATGGATTTTCAACCCCACTTTACCATAGAGACTCTAACTTGTAAATAAGTTTTGTTACAATACCATGGAAAAATACCATGGCTTAGTAATATCGCATTCCAAATATGACACATGTTCGTATGATATTTTTTTTAATTAATCCATTTAATTAAAAGGCAAAAAAGAGCATAACTATTTTTGATATAAATCTCAAACTTATCTCTAAATACTATTAGGAATATTCTAAAATATAACCCCCACCATCCACCAAATAGTTATTAATTGCCTGGAGCAACCCATTCTACAATTCAGTATGAGGGCATTTCATATTTGTTCAACCTGGAGTTGACACATGTCCCTTAGAAAAGTACTCTAAATAAAGAAATGGTTGTTATAATAATTACAAAAATGGTTATACATAGCCCTAAGGGTTAGCTCAATTGGTCAAGTTCCGATCGTTAAAGCATCTCACTATTGAGATGTCACATAGTCAATTCTCCTCAATGCTCTCAAGGTTAGGCTCCGCTAATGACCCACTCGAAGTGATCCCTTTGGGTGGATATGCACATTTTCTATTGAGAGGTCACGATTTCATTTCTCTTTGACACTCTCGAGGGCCCAGCAAGAAGCGATCCATGATCCATTCAAGTGGATTTGTCTGTACAAATATTTTCCATTGGTTGAGCCGGAAAGAAGTGATTCAAAACCTTTGCTATAGACAGGTCACAAGTTTAATTCTCTTTGACACTCTCGGGGTCAAGCTTTGTGGTTGAGTCGGTAAGAAGTGATCCATAATCCATTCAAAGAGGTCATGAATTCAATTCTCTTTGACACTCTCGGGGTCAAGCTTTGTGGTTGAATCGGTAAGAAGTGATCCATGATCCATTCAAAGAGGTCATGAGTTCAATTCTCTTTTACACTATAGGGGTCAAACTTTGTGGTTGAGCTGGAAAGAAATGATCTGCCTGTACAAATAATTTCTGGTAGTTGAGCTAGCAACAAGTGATCCATGATCCATTCAAGTGGATCTGCCCATCAACATTTTCCATGGACATAGTGGTCATCAGTACGGATGTAGTGGTCATTAATCTTAGGGGTTTTCCATGGACATAGTGGTCATCAGTACGGATGTAGTGGTCATTAATCTTAGGGGTTTTCTATGGACATAGTGATCATCACTCTTGGAGGTTTATGAATTACATATAAAAAAGAAAGAAATGATTATACATATTTGGTTAGTTTTAATTAAAAACATTATAAAACATCAATAATTTCATTCTCAATCTCCTTAATATTTCACTTTCACTCTTGGAGTTATTAAATAAATATTTGGGGATAAAGTAATTAAAAATAAAAATTTAGAGATCTATAATTTTATATAAACTTTATTGAGATAAAGTAAATAAAAATAAAAAATTATCTTCTATTTCTCTTATAAATATTTCAATATATAATTTAAATAAACTATTTGAATGTTCATATGTTCATATATATATTTGGATTATCTAATTTTAAGGTCACCCCAAATTGTTGTATGGGACATATATATATATATATATATATATATATATATATATATATATATATATATATATATATATATATATATATATATATATATATATATATATATACTTCATGATTAAGAGTGGTCTATATTGGTAATTAAATTGAAATTATTAAAGCCCTACTCCAAAATGGACACTTTAGTTTAATTATCAATAATTAATAGGTGGATGATAGAGATTTAAACTCTATAGATCGAATACTTTTAGTAGTAGCCCGATAGAAGATTGAGATTTATCTCAAGGGTAATTATGCTTTTTTTTCTTTTCAATATATATATATATATATATTAGAATAGGATATACATAAAATATTTTGACTAGAAAATGAGTATATATATATATATATATATATATATATATATATATATATATATATAACCCATGGTATTATAACAAAAGCCTATTTATAGGTAAAGAATCTCCATGGTAAAGTGGGGTGAATCTCCATGGCTAAAAATATCGTTACATGTATTTTTTAAATTTTATAAGTCTAACTCATATTGATGCTTTTTAAAATTATTATTAATAATAATTTAAAATACAATTATAATTTAGTTGAATTTTACCATTTTTTAAATCTTGGCAATGTGAAATGTATCATAAGATAAGTGTTTGGGCATTTACCAACCCTATAAATTGATGTTTATTTTACCTCTCATTTAATTTATATGGATGGTAAATGACCATAAGCATCAAAACACTTACCTCATGATATATCTCACATTGCCAATATTAAAGTCAACAATAAATAGTAACTAAATTATAACTACATTATTGTTATTATTAAATGAATATATATTAAATATATATACATTTAAACACAAACATGTAACAAGATTATTAACCATAGAGATCTTTACCATAAAGATTCTTAATCTATAAATAGGCTTTATTTCAATATCATGGGTCAATAGTATGGCTTACTATTACCACATACCAAAAAATCCAAAACTTATATTCTTGTGACGGATATTTCTGCGATGATATTTTTAAAATTAATCAATTTATCAAAAGGTAAATCCCAACCTTTGATATGTCAATACTTCTAAGAATATTCTAAAACATTCTATTGAGGTTAAATATGTATCATCCACTTAATCATTTTAATAATTAAATCACAATTTCGGAAACATTATTCCAAAATAGACATTCCTATCAACTCAAAAGACATCCTACAACCTCTTATAAAATATTCTCTTAAAAATAATATGTTGGCTATAATAAACAAACAAAAAATGAATGTAAGTATATTGCATCAAAAGGCATTCTACAACCTCTTATAAAATATTCTCTTAAAATAATATATATTGACTATAATAAATAAACAAAAAATGAATGCAAATGATTGGTATAAAGAAGATGTAATAAAATTATTTCACTCTCACTCTCAATCATAAATATAATATTTTGTATTAAAAACATTTTAATACAACACTTAAATAGACTATTTAAATATCTATAGTATCTAATTTATTTAAAAATCAATTTCATATAAAAAAAATAAAAAATAAAAATAAAAATAAAAATTTAATAAATATAATAAAAATGAGACATGTAATTCATTTAATTTTAATATAAAATTAATATATGATATTTAAAAATATAAGTAATGGTACAAAAATTTCAAAGTGAATGATAAATAAATTATTTCATCGTCATTATATGTATAAGGGATTAAATAAAAAAACCATATACATATTCTATAAAACAATTAAAAAAAATGATATGCTCAAAACAATTTAAGCAATTATATATATATATTGCATCTTCAAATCTTTCTGAACACTTTAAATCTGTGATTAAGATGCATTAGTAAATAAGATTTTTATAAATACAAATATATATGTGTGTTTTATAATTAAATATAAATTTAAAAAACAATATTTTAACATTATAATAAATATCAATATAAAATTTATAAATATATTTTTACTTTTATATTTGAATTTATAATTATAAATTCGATAAAATAATATATTAAAAATCCAAAAAAAAAAATTGAGAAGAGATTGACTCAGGATCATAATCATATAACAAAAGAATCATATAAATCTTTATAATACCCAACATAATCATATAAAACTATAATAAGTCACAGTAATACATTTCAACGTTTAGAAAATTAAAGCATTGAAACTTAAAAGTTAAGATGTAAAAAGGATTATACACATGTTTTTTCATTATATATAAAAAGCCCCAATGATGACTTAAATAGGGAAATTTAATTTAGTGCAATGTGCTCGTCTTTTTCTTTGATTGTTTAATTAAATGAATTCATATTTTATTGAAATAAAAAGAATTGTGTCGAACATCTTCAGTCTTGATGGAGAATATATCATGATGATTGAGCTGTAAATGACGTTTGCACAGGTCCCGTATCATGACTTTTAAGAATTTCAACTGCAAAGCTTTCCAATAATTCATGGACTGCCATGCATAGCATAAGAGGGCTGATATTTTATTTTATGCATTTATGTTGTATGCATTTCTTTTGGTGCAATTGCATTTGAACATCGTTGCATGATGTTTAAGTGAATTGTTCGTACATTGTTCGAGAAAATGAGCGAAATTTAAAAATAGATATATATCGAAGACGTTATTTTAATGGTTGGACAAAGGACGGATGAGAAGGGATGCAAGAGACAAAGCGATACAAACAAAACCAGGGAACAAGGATAATCTCAGGTGAGTTGCCTCAATAATGACGATATATATCCAAAACAAAAGGCTCTGGAAACGAATGTTTGCTTAGCTACGTCTTTCCACCGCAGTGTCCATTCCTGCATGTCAAAATCTTCTCAAGGAAAGTGTATATACTCACGCTGGCTGCCTGGCGGGCCTTTGGGCAGCACTCACGCTTGTGCGTGCTATGTGGGAAGGGTGATGCCCGCATCGTTTCTCTTTATACTGGGGCAGCCAGGCAGCGGTGCCACCAGCTGCCCCGGTGGTAGGAGGGGCGACGCCTCTTCCACACAGAATGTATTAGCATTTATCACCTTTCCACGCAGCAAGCAAGGCCAGTACGGCAGAAGGAAAATATTCATATTTATCTTTGTCAAGTTTTGACATTTTAGTGGTCTTGTGATAACACTTTCGTAATAAATTCCTGATATATTTGACCAGCTGTTGAATATACTGTTAGGTGAAAATAACTAAATTTAATATTAAACCTCACCCAAATTATTTTAACAAATTACCCATTTAAATATTGAACACCACCAAAAAAACAAACTATTGGAGCCAATAATACATGGCTATCTAAGTGCTACTTAGACGTATCTAATACAGAACAGTGTACAAAACTCCCTGTCGCTGGGCCGTAATATGGTATGGAACTTGTTGGAGCCAATAATCCATGGCTATGGAAGTGCTCCTTAAACGTATCTAATACAGAACAATGTACAAAACTCGAAGTATTTAGGATCATTACAACATTATCAATATAGGGAATGATACAACTGTTAAGTTGTAAGCTATAATAGACCGTTCCTGATCTGTCTCCACCCCAACGAATAACATCTTGACAGGAATGAAACACTTCTTTATCAATAGGTTCGATTGCAGTTGAGAACATATGTTCCTCCGTTTGTTTGCACAGGTTCTTTAAGGGAATTTTCGGTGTAACTCCCCTGTCTAATACATCTATTCAAACATCTCTACCTGTTCAAACCCCACTGAAAAAATAGGTATTGAAAAAAAATAAAAGAACAGGAACACGTATAAGACCTCGATCTGGGGATTTGGGAAGACAGTCGACGATGTCGAGGCGAAAGTGGCTTATAATTAACTTCAAACCCCATTGACCAACTGGTCATTGCACAAGATGCTTTTCATACAGCAAAGTAGATGACTTTTCTATAAAGATGTTGAATTATAAATGTCTTCCATGTACTGTGAGCCAAACTTCAGTTATTTGAGTAGAAGGATCTACTACTGATGCAAAAATGGGAAATATCTCTATTTAATTCAGGTCCGTGCAGTTGTGCAGCTCTTTATAGGGTGCATGGTATACCTATATAACAGGGCATGAAAACACATGAGGGTCAAGTTGGATCATCTGACTTGATATGATGATTAGCATTATCAGACAACTTTATCATAGAAATAATATTTTTTATCTCATTGTTATTTAAGTGAAAAAAAAAACCTAAAGAGATTTAAGACTTTTTGGCTGTGGATAAATATGTGGTTAAAATAACTCCATACTAGTTTTTTATATATAAAAATACATATATGTAATTTTTCATTATTTTAAATTGTATTTTTTAAGGTATAAATTAATACAATGCCTTGAAAGTGTTTTTGGATTTTTCAATTTCAACAAATTTTTATTAGATTTGAAATAAAATTGATCTAAAAATAAGATAACCAAAATATAAAATAGTGAAACTTACTAAAGTATTTTAAAATACTTTAATTATATAAAAAAATTAAATTAATTTACTTAATATATACATATATCTATAACTGACATATTAATATTAAGCATTGACATATATACATTTGTATATTTGTATTGAGCATTGACATACATACATATATATATTGACCATTTAAATATTTTATTTATGAACCACATTGTCCATATTAAAATGTTTTTCTGTTATTAATACATATCAATATTAATTAATCTTGCATTGAAATATTTTATTTATGACCCAAAATGAATAGTTCTATTATTATTAATATTTTTGTGAATACCACATAAATTTTATATTGAAAATTGAATGAATTACACATCTCCCTTTTATTAGAAAGCAACCAAATAGTTTTATTTTTCACTATTTTGAGGTGTGTGTGTATATATATATATTGGTGTTATCTTGAGTGGTTGGGCAGAATGGTTGTTATCTCTTTTACCTAAATTCAATTCCCAACAAGTGACAAAAGTGATGAGAAATATTATTGTAATGGTTATGTTTTAAAATATGTCAACTCCAAATTGAGCAAAGATGACATCACACACTACACTCTCAACATTAAACACAAATAAAATCACACACAACATTCATATGAAGTTATAAAATACAGCTCTAAATACAACAAAACATAAACACAATTCCTCTATCATATAATTATAACCATGAATATAATAATATAAAATATATACTAGTATTTACCATAATACTCCGAGATGGGGTTTGGGGTAAGTGCATCATTTTACAAAATGTTGTGTCTTGGGCTTTGGTTATATTTCAACAGCATGGATGTGAGGGAGTACGAACCCGTCGGTGGTATTGATCTGGTGCAAGTGGGATTTTCAGTTCTGCTTTGTAGCAAAATAGGGGGATATGGTGGTGTTTATCAACCCAGATGCCGAAACTGGAGATGGGGAAACTATATACTGAAGCAGAAGGTTGAGGAGAGTGTAGCGTTACGTGCTTTCAACGACTGTAATTCCTGGATTTTTTGCGCTGGTAGGGGAGACGTTTGTCAGGGTAGCGTTGGAAATGTTGGTGAACGACTAGATTCAAGCCTTCGGGTGGTTGTTCAAGCTAGTGCAGTGATTGGTTGCTAGAGCCCCTGGGAACGCAGCACCAGTTCGCCAGCGTTAAATTGGTTTTTTTTTTTTTATGTACACTCGCGGGTGTTAATGGGTAATTTTCCTTCCCCGTGCTAGTATTGCTATTTTTGTTGCTTTTCTTTGCCTTTTGAATATATTAACCTTTTAGGAAAGGCTTCTGCAGGACCCTGGTTTTAATTTATTTCCTAGGAAGAGGGACTTTATCTTGGTTTTCTGTGTGTTCCCTGCTCCTTCGCAGAGCCGTCTGTGGTTCCTTCATCTTGACAGGAAGTCAAAAAAGTGGTATTGGTCACGAACCCTCGTTTAATGTCTGTTGTGTAGTCAGTCAGTTGACAATTGTGGCAATCCAACTCATTTTCCGTTTGTTTCTAGAGTAAAGGGGATAGGTTTTCCTGAGCCTTTGTAAGTTGATTTTGGCCTGGGGAGGTGGTCGTTAACAATAGAATTTTGGGATTGGTAGGGTTTATCTTTGTGTCACCGTGTTTGGTGTGTATCAATGGTGGTTTCTATGCTGCGAGGGTGTCGTGGGGCTGGAGGACGTGGCCAATCTAATCGGCTAATTGCCCAGTCACAGGCACATGAGGCGGGAACTACTTATTGTTCAGCTACCTCTTATAGCGCGCGGGCAGAGATGAGGAGATTCGAGATCCGAGTAGCACAGGACCAAGAAGCTCATTCTTGGTTGGAAGTTCTGAAGGAAGGAGTCAATAGATGCATTCCAATACTCTAGAGTAGCAATTGAAGACCCTAAGGGTTAGGTGTTAAACGAAAAGCATGAAGACAAAGATGACATTGTCTCTTTCCTCAATGATATTCAGGGCAACTAGTGGATGCAGTAAGATTGTGTGGATTGTTTAGAAGTTCATATAGCACTCCCACATTGAGAAACACATCAAATATGAGTTTAATGCTGCAATGCCACCTAAAACAAGTGCGATGAACCTACTCAGTTGTCATTATCAGACACCTGATTTGGTTTAAGTTGTGATGTTTTTGGTTCTGTTCCTAAAGACTTCTGGTTTAAGGCCATCTCGGCCAACCAACAAACCAACTCGAACCGTGGCATCTGTTCCTAAAGGATTCTCTATGTCAACTGATCTTTTTTTTAGTGCCTCTTTGTTCTCTATATAGAAATTTTGTATGCTTGATATCAGTCTACACTTTTGTTCCCCTTTATGGCAGAGTGAAGCTACTTATTTTGAAATTGGTTCAACAATGATGTAATGAGTTTTAGAAATAATAAAAATTTAGTTAAAAAAAAAAGAGACTAAAATAAAATATTTAAAATAATACAAAATACAATATAAAACTTAATAAGCAAGATACATTGATATGTAACCTGTGTTGGAAATGTAAAGTTGCATATATTCCATTCAAAACATAAATGAAATATATGTAACTTTAAATTTTCAAAGAGTTGTGAAACTATTATTAATGGAGATTTTAGCATCTTCATTTTTCTAAAGATTTGGATACAAATTTTATAATAAACATTGCCAACTTTATCTTTGATATAGGCATTTTTAATGTAAAAGGATTATGGTCATATAATTAAATTATTGATACATAATTTTTCTAATAAGTAAAATTAATGACTTATAATCAGCAGTAAAGATATTTTATATTAAAAAAATAAATTAAAAGATTTTTTATATTATTATTGTATAAATATACATAAAAATGTTTAGTTGGTAGTGGAATATAATTAGGGAAATTAAAATTAAATTATCTTTCAAAACATAAATTAACATAATATATAAACTACTAAGCATAAAGATAAATATTTCAACTATGCTTTTCTTTCACAAGTTCACTTGATTATATTTCAGGAATTACCATAATTTCCAAAAGACTTTGTTGGCCTTATTATTTTATTGTTTAATGTGTCTACCTTCACTATTTTAGTGATACAAATTATCACTTGATCATATTTCAGGGATTACCATAATTTCAGGGATTACCATAATTTCCAAAAGGTTTTGTTGGCCTTATTGTTTTCTTGTTTAATGTGTCTACCTTCACTATTTTAGTGATACAAATTATCATCTCCTATTGTGTGTTAGCTCTATTAGGGAGCACCTTACCCGTCAGAGTTTTCATGTGTCACTATAGATTAACTATCAGCATATAGGATGACGCATAAGCCCTGGTTGAGCTACCTACATCAAGGATCCAATCCCTAGCCTCTCTTTCCACATGCATGTCGGGTATAAATCTTCTACTCTGTCTCACTTCGTCTTCCACTTCAGAAATGGCTCTTTGTACTAGTTCAGGGATGATATTTCTATATCTATCCACCATTGCACAGGTAGCTGACTATGATTAAGTTTGACCCACAGAGATGGAGGAGAGTTATGGGTAGGGGGACCAAGGAACCTCTCCACACAATGCCTGTCGAGAGACGACATGTAGCCATCTTATCAAACTAAAAATAAATACCATCCTAAGGTAGGAAACACTGGTGAGGGTCAAGGGATAATGAATCAAAGACCAATGAAGGGTAGGATGGGGAGAAAATTTCTTACAAAAGGAAAAAAACAAATAATATCCCCGTAGGGAAATCAAAACTCAAGGAGTGAGTCCCCAACAAACAAGAAAGGCTAAAGTCCCTCAATTGAGGACAAGCTAAAACATATTCAGCATTTAAATTCAAGGGCTAACCATGATTTCCAAACAATGAAAACCCTCCAGGATTAACAAGCCCAAAGTGGGCATATAAAAATAGAGTACTACATAGCCAAAAACTTCTACTACCACTAATTTCAACACAATTAGAAATATAGAGATGTTGAGAGTGAAGACAAGAGATATTGCAAACCTACAACACCTTCTTTGTTGTTGCAATGCTCTAGTCGCAGCAAATCCTAAAATGCATAGCTTCGAACTGAGGACAAGCGTAACCCTACATGCAAGGCTTAATCCATTCCCTAGCATATGTTGTTTCTCCTTTTTTCCTTAGATTTCCAATCCCATGAATAGCAAGTTCATAAATAAGAAAAAATTCCAACAATGTTTGCACAAAGAGAGATCTAGTAACTATCATATAAGTTATCAATAGTCCTTCCCCTAACTAGTGTCAAGTTATTCTATTTTCTAGCTCCGTTCATACATAATCGACTTTCACCTGCACCTTGATCTAAGCTTAAGGTAGGTTGTCATTCCCCAAACTCCCAAGTATCAAGAACTGTCATGGCCTATACTTGTGGCACTCAAGTTCAACCACGTATAGTACGTGTGACACCACTATACTTTTTCTTTTCAACAATACTATGGTATATGGAATACACCTATCTCAACACTTAGCCAATTTTCCAATAAGTGTTCTTTACAAATGCAGAGGAAATAACTTCTTTAATTAATTATATTTCATCAATATAGAAGTACGCCAATACATACTTGGGAGGGGCAACTCCCGTAAAAATTTCCCAATAGTAATATATAACAGTTCAATATTTCAGAAAATACAAGTTTTACATAAGTCATTCAGCTAATTGGCTTAAGCCTGCTCACTTAACCAAATCTGCCAAATATTTGTGCCATAATCGTGCAACACACTGCTGCCACCTACCCACACTCCTCAATCCGAAAACCCCAAGTTCGGTCTCACCAAAACACGTTTTTCCCATCGCACTGACCCGTTCAACACATTTTTCACGCAACCACACTTCGGTGACCCAACTTGCATGCTCTGCATACTTCTATGACCCGAGATGCACGGTGCGCGTACTTAGGTGACCATGTATGCTCCTGAATGCTATGTGTTACACTGAGGCCCGACCTGCATGTTTCAGCCAACTTTGCATGCCAATTCGTCGTTCTGACTTCCATCATTCCTGCTCGTCGGTGCGAACCCAACTCATATCGACCCTAACCCGAATGACCTAAACTTTTGCACGATGCGCTACAATCTGCCTTGCTTTGGCTTAGCTCTTTGCATGCAGTTCTTTAAAGTTCGCTCTTCGCTTTGTTCCATGTAACTCTGCAATGGTTGGATGATTCCTTTGAACATTCGACTCATCTTTACTTATATGGGTTATGCGGTCCCAACTCCACCCAACCGACACGATGGTTCAGCTACCTCCAAGGTCAGCCCACCATCTCTCTGCACGTCAGCCAGCATGCTATAATGCATCGGCCTAACCGTAATACACATTCGTCGCACATGTTCGCCCAGCTCACTATGTCGCTATGTCTTGGGTCGGCTCGTTCCGCCCATCCACATAACTCTGCTCGTTGATCTTCACATGTGCCCGGTATGGGCGTGCTTCCGCTCGAGTGCTTAGCATGCTCTCGTTCAACGTGCTCACTATGCATGACTCGTGCACCAAGTCACCACTACTCGCCCGTCCACTGTGCCCGCTACCACGACTTGCTAAGGGGTGTGCCTCTGCCAATACTGCATGCCTCCTATGTCGGCTCACCACTGTCGCACATCTCTTAATGTCACACCAAGTCGTCGCACTACCCGAGTTGGTCAATACGAGTGCCCGTCGAACATGGGCGCATCAGCTACAACTTAGTCGCACATCACTCCAACTCGTGGGCCTGACAAGAACACTCTCTACCATTCACTTCCACACTCCTTCCAAATCGGAGTGCACGTCGGCCTGCACGATATAATGCATTGGCCCAACCGTAATACACATTCATCGCACATGTTCACCCAACTCACTATGCCGCTATGACTTGGGTCGGCCCATGATGCCCATCCACACAAATCTGCTTATCGATCTTCACATGTGCCCGCTATGGGCGTGCGTTCGCCCGAGCGCCTAGCACGCCCTCGTTCAATGTGCTCACTATGCATGACTCGTGCGCCAAGTCATCACTACTCACCCCTCCATCGTGCCCACTACCACGACTTGCTAAGCGGTGTGTGTCTGCCAATACGGCAGGCCCGCTATGCCGGCTCACCATCGTTGCACATCTCTGGATGTCACACCAAGTCGTCGCACTACCCAAGTTGGTCAATACGAGTGCTCGTCGGACATGGGCGCATCAGCTACAACTCAGTCGCACATCACTCCAACTCGTGGGCCTGACAAGAACACTCTCTACCATTCACTTCCACACTCCTTCCAAATCCGAGTACACGTCGCCCTGCACGCTATAATGCATTAGCCCAACCATAATACACATTCGTCGCACATGTTCGCCCAGCTCACTATTCCGCTATGACTTGGGTTGGCCTGTGCCGCCCATCCACACAACTCTGCTCATCGATCTTCACATGTGCCCACTATTGGCGTGCGTCCACCCGAGCGCCTAGCACGCCCTCGTTCAACGCTCTCACTGTGCATGACTCGTGCGCCAAGTCACCACTACTCGCCTGTCCATCATGCCCACTACCACGACTTGCTAAGTGGTGTGCGTCTGCCAATACGGTAGGCCCGTTATGCCGACTCACCATCGTCGAACATCTCCGAATGTCGCACCAAGTCGTCGCACTACCCGAGTTGGTCAATACGAGTGCCCCTCGAACATGAGCGCGTCGGCTACAACTCGGTTGCACATCACTCCAACTCGTGGACCTAACAAGAACACTCTCTACTATTCACTTTCACACTCCTTCCAAATCCGAGTGCATGTCGCCCTGCACGCTATAATGCATTGGCCCAACCGTAATACACATTCGTCGCACAAGTTCGCCCAGCTCATTATGCCGCTATGACTTGGGTCGGCTCATCCTACCCATCCACACAACTCTCCTCGTCGATCTTCACATGTGCCCGTTATGGGTGTGCGTCTGTCCAAGCGCATAGCACACCCTCGTTCAATGTGCTCACTGTGCATGACTCGTGCGCCAAGTCACCACTACTCGCCCGTCCATCATGCCCATTACCACGACTTGCTAAGGGGTGTGCGTTTGCCAATACGGCATGCCTGCTATGTTGGCTCACCATCGTCGCACATCTCCGGATGTCGCACCAGATTGTCGCACTACCTAAGTTGGTCAATACGAGTGCCCGTCGGACATGGGCGCGTCGGCTACAACTCGGTCGCACATCACTCCAACTCGTGGGCCTGACAAGAACACTCTCTACCATTCACTTCCACACTCCTTCCAAATTCGAGTGCACGTCGGCCTGCACGCTATAATGCATCGGCCCAACCATAATACACATTCGTCGCACATGTTCGCGCAGCTCACTATGTTGCTATGACTTGGGTCAACCCGTGCCGCCCATCCACATGTGCCCGCTCTTCACATGTGCTCTTCACAAATGCCCGCTATGGGCATGCGTCCGCTCGAGTGCCTAGCACGCCCTCATTCAACGTGATCACTGTGCATGACTCGTGCGCCAAGTCACCACTACTCGCCCATCTATCGTGCCCGCTACCACGACTTGCTAAGCGGTGTGTGTCTGCTAATACAGCACACCCGCTATGCTAGCTCACCATCGTCGCACATCTTTGGATGTCGCACCAAGTCGTCGCACTACCTAAGTTGGTCAATACAAGTGCCCATCAGACATGGGCGCATCGGCTACAACTCGGTCGCACATCACTCCAACTCGTGGGCCTGACAAGAACACTCTCTACCATTCACTTCCACACTCCTTCCAAATCCTTCTTAGATTGCAGTAATAAAAGGAGTCGTCTAACAAGCCGGAGGAATTGCCCGGACGGTCAAAATTGGTCGGAATCCAGGCCAAAAAAATTTAAAAAATCTTGCAGAAACAGTGTTTGAATCCTGATTTTGACATTGGAAATGGATTCAGCACCGTCAAAAACGTGTAGGACACCCAAAATATTAAACTTTGATAGTTATAACATGGATTTAGAAAAATTCCTGCCGGATTTTCTGAAAATCTTATCGGAATTTTCATGATTTTCAGGGCGATTCCTCTAGCTAGTTAGACTACGGCATAATAAAACCTCCCCATGCAGAGTACCAATTGGTGGTAGCCTCCCTCCCATCACTAATTTCTTTCATGTGACTGAGTGGAGTCTACCTCACCATCCCTCCATGACTATATAAAAAATTATTATTTATGTTTTATAGAAATTAATTTATTAATTGATTTTTAAAAATTTTAATAAAAATTTTAAAAATAAAAAAGGAAAACTATTTTATAAAATTATCCTTCATTTATTCATGTTTCATTTTTCAATATAAAAATTGCATTGTAGAAGTGAATGGCCTCTGCTCAAAATCCACGTATATAATGCGTTTGAAGGCATTTTGATTTGTGTTAGGATTAATAGGAACAATCCAAAACTGTCAAAGTGGAAAAAATTATAAGATTTTAACATTCATTATTTTCGAAGTACAGGGTATTTAGTATTAAAAAGAAAAAACCAATAATTTCAAGAAATTTTCGAAGAATAAAAGCTATTTATCACTATCCAGATCATTTTTTAATTATAGGAACGATATATACAAACAATAGATAGAGTTGCTGTTTTACTAAGCGAGTTTATGGAACTAATCGCTCTTCTTTAAAAATAAAGAATGTCAGCTAAAACAAATCAGGAAAACACTGGAATGAAAGAATATTTCCACTCACTTTTACTTCGGCTCAATGTCACCTAAAAACATCATGAAAACACGGGAATGAAAGAACATGTCCACTTACTTTTGCTGCGGCGTATATCTGTATTGGTGCTTATTGATTTGCAAGAATTCTTCATCATCCACTGTAAATGATTAAAAGGTTTACAGAAAGTAAGTTCTCCTGCAATATAATATTATAAGGATGGTTGAAAAATGTGAATGTCCAGAAACCCCCAAAAAAAGGTATGGTACCGACCTTTTACATGTCGACATGGAACTTTTATACGCTGGAATGGAACGATCAGGACACTGAGCAAACCCTATTGACGACGACGTATCAGAAGAAGAAAAAAAAAAAACTCGCTTTCTTGATCAGACAAACATAAGTCCTTTTCGCACTTTCCGAATGTTAACCACCACAAAGTCAAAACGAACATTTTAGTGTAAGAAGAGATTTCAGGAAGCAAAGAAAAAAACGGCCAGAAAAGAAAGGTGCAGTTATCTACAATAATGTTTGGGCATGCCAAGAAAAAGAAAAAATGCGATAACCTAACTTGTTGAAGTCCTACCGAAATTATTGAGAAGAAACGTAAAAATCGCAACCGACGGATTTCATGACCAAATAACAACCGATTCTTCTGAAATAGTATGAAAAAACGCAAAAAATCCCAGCCGATCTAACTGCCGCAAATATTCTGTGGTTGAAACCCCAAAAGCACACAGGCAACTCTGACGCTGTTACAGCCATTATGATAAATAAAATTTGCATTCCTCTTTTCAGTTTCTTAAGTGTTAAAGTCTCTGTTGCTACCGTGCGGCTATTTCACATAGGGTTTCCTTCTCATGCAGACCGAAAAACATGTTCACGCTTTGAAACCCTATCTCCAATTTAGGGAAATTTCTATCTGACACCAACTGAGAGGGTTGGTCCTACTGGTATCCAAGTAATGAACGTACGGTCATTATCGCAAACTGGTAGGGTTTTACGGGTGGAGCCACTCTTTACACAGATAGACCTCACCCACACGGCGAACAATTCCCACCAAATAACAACCTATACTTATGATACAGTGATATGGGCTTTAAGAACATATTAATCCTTCTTGTGAATTCTGGAAACATGTTCACGTCTGAAACCTTCCCTTCAACCTGGGGAAATTTGCATCTGACACCAACTGACATCGCATCTGAGAAATGAATGTACAGTGATGATCGCAAACTCGCGGGTTTTACGGTTAATGCCACTCTTTCCACAGATAGACTTCAACCCCACGGTGAACGATATCTACTTGCAGTGCAGCATTTAATGCAGCGAGGGGTAGGTGGACAGGTCAATTCAAATATGGACTGCTGCAGCATTAAATGCTTCGTCTTCGGCTCGATATTCCCACGGCTCCTATTCCCACTGGTGGACATGTACTGCAGCTTTCATGAGTGACAGGGTAAAGAGAGGAAGTACGGGTGAATGCATCTGCTTTCTTCCTTTCGTATCGATCGCCATGTTGCCTTCGTGACACGTAGCTCCTTGATGGATTCAAGAGTCAAAACTGTAGGACACAATTAGAGGACAGAAAATCTGTACTCAACTCATGGCGACCGCTTCGAAGCTCCATACGACAGTCGGCCATCAATAAAACATGTTTAGCTCTGTTTAATCTATTACATTTATTACAATATTTTTTAAGGCGTTGTTTATGGAGGAGACCATTTATCAGTAAGTTTTCATTGCAAAATATTAATTTGTAGTGTTTCGATTACAATTTAAACAAATTTAATATGTTTTGTTGCTATCTAATACCGAATTCTTATAACTTAAAAAAAAATCAAATTATTATAACTAGCAATTGCACCGGGGTGCAAGGGAACGTCGGATTTGTGCAGCCCTAGACCTCAGAGTCTGCATACGAGAATCCGCGGCCCCTCTTGCTTCTTTATCGCAATTATCACGTGAAAATAAAGTTCTGATTCCCGTAAGCTCGGAGTCCTGTCTAGGCAGCTGCCTGCAAGAATTCATTCGAGCAACGTTCAGGTTCCTGGGTGTGGCTTTGGTGGACGTCGATTTCATTTTTCCCTGGGAGTTCGCTTTGGAATTCACTACTCGTCGTTGGCAACGGGTTTCCCTGTGCCTTAAGAGGAATTTTCCAAGGATGGCCTGGCGCCACGCGCTTCGACCCCTTCCCGTCATGGCCAGTGAGAGCTCCGCATCCAATTTGACGGCTTTGGTTCGAGCGGAGAGCTTGCGTGTTCATTTCTTACTTGACGGAAGGGCGAAAATAAATCAGTGAGATTGTCACCGGAATCCCCTGTGCATCGCTGCATATCTTTCACGCATACAACGCCTTGCGGACATCGTCGACCAATTGCCTCTTGTCGACGGTCCCTCCACCAACCAAAACATCAGGCAGGCCAGCCTCTTTGAAAATCTTCGCAGCGGCCTCACGCTCCTCCTTCAGGCCACTGAGATACCTGCAATCAAGCGAGGCAGCAATTGTGGGTGCTGCAACAGAGAGCTCTGCAGCTTGCTGCACAGTCCATTTCCCAGTCCCCTTCATTCCGGTCTTATCCAATATCTTATCTACAAACTCCCCACCGCCATAATCATCCTTCACAGTAAAAATATCGGCAGTTATCTTAACTAAAAAGCTCTCAAGCTCGCATTTGTTCCACTCCGCAAAGGTCTCCGCGAGTTCCTGATTGCTCAGACACCCAACATGCCTGAGCACATCATAAGCTTCGGAGATCAACTACATGTCTACATACTCTATGCCATTGTGGACCATTTTCACAAAGTTCCGGGCCCCTCCGTTGCCAACGTACGTAACGCAGGGCCCGTCATCGACCTGCGCAGCGACCTTGTTGAGCACGTCTTCGATATACCTGTAGCGGGGTAAAATTTTAAAGGAGACATGGCCTACAAACAAAAAATTCAAAGAAGCATACCCTTTTGCAATAGGTGATCTATTTTGACAGCAATTAGAAATTCGGGCACTAAAATTTTCTCTCACATGTAAGCCTCGCAGGCAATGACCAGGAATTCGTCCTCTTCGCTCAGTTCCACCTGCTGCACATCCGCCTCCGCGGACAGAGGACTGGAGGCCTTGAGCCACAAGTCGCAAGTCCCCGATTGCCCTGGAGACCGCCAACGCGCGGTTGAGATAGCCGTCTTCAGTGACAAAACCTGGTACACGTGGCGAAATTTAATAGGTTCCATGCGCGATAGGAGAAGTGTTTTCATTGGCTGGGGTGAACAGTGTTTGCTCACCCCAAGCCCGTAATGGAAAACGCCTCCGGTGTAATTAAAATAAAACAATATTATTATGATATTTAAAAAATAATATTATTCTCTCTTAAATTTATTGGTCTCATAAAAATATTGGATACTTGGAGAAGATATTAATTTTTTTTGTATTTTGTTGATTATTTGTAGGTTAAGGGTTGTCTTAATTGACAATTCTATTATTTCACACATACAATAATGTTTAATAAGATTAATTTTCTTGATAAGATTTAAAAAAAAAGTAAACTAATTATTTGATTTGCTTTAAAAATTTATTTATATATTTGATTTTTTTTAATAAATCCAATCATAAATTATTCAAATTGTTTATGAGCTTAAAGGTTTACAAGTTGATATTATAGCAAATATTTTTAACTTATGATTTCATAGGGGGTATATGGGATATCTATTATAATAAATAAATAGACAAAAATTAGTTGAGTTATTGGGTGTTTTGTGTAACACCCTCGGTAAAAGTTGTAAATGTGTTGTTTTACTGTAAATGATTGGGTAAAATAGTGGGTTATGTGACAACCTAGGTGGATGGTAAAACATATTAGATAAGTTGGAATTAGTTACTTTGTTTAACTGACCTAGTTAATTAAGTAAGGAAACTTTAATTAGTCCAGTTAAAATATATTATTTCAAAAGAACAATTGCATATACTTTAAAAGAAATTATATCTGCCACTGTAGTAACTGATATTTAAGTGCATAAAGTTAGTAACTTCTATTTAAGTGCCTAAAGTTAGTACCTTACAGAATTTAATTGGAGAAATCTAGAGAAGAGCTCCAATAGTAGTTAGTTGAGTGGTTATGGTTCTTGGCTTCTCTTCCTTGGAGATAAAAAGGATCTCAGTGGGAAGGAAGGGGGTTCTAACCTCAAGGAAGCAATAAAGAAGAAAGACCATATACCAGAAAAGCAACCAGGGAGTTGCACAGGAGAATTCTTCATGAGCTGGATAATTAACCAGTGGAATATTCCCAAATTTAAGCTTGAGACTGAACATAGGAAATGTTCTTAGGTCTTCAAGGGGTTGAACTAGCCAAGGAAATGATGGTTGTACTAGTAGTTGAGCTCCGGGAGATTCAATCGTCATTGTCGATCTAATGGAAGGGAGGTGTGCTCTTTTGGTTGAGTTCCTAATTAAATTTGTCGATGAATTATTCACCATATAAGTATGATATAAATAAGTCTCTTACTTAAATTCAAGATTGACTGTATTGTATAGTTCAATTCAAGATTGATTGTATTGTAGAGTTCACCGCATGTGTATGACAATGAATTTTTGTATAAGAGAAATGGAATACTGTAAATCTCGATATGCATATGAAAGTGGAATGTTGTAGCCTTTTAAATGTGAACATCGAATTCTAAGTTGGTAGGGTATAATCTTGTCTGATTCTATAGTCAAAGAACAAAGAGAGAAATCTGTACCCGTGGTTAAAACTGGGGATTGGAGGGTGATCAGGTTAAAGTTAAATTTAAATGCTACCTGTCAGTTTAGCTCGTAGGCACAATGGAGACTACGGTGGCCATGAGTCGGTATGACCATGTGAGTAGGTAAATAGGCATACAACAGACCCATCAGTCTCATTGCAAACTAATAAGTGGAGTAATGATTATAAGATGGGTAGTAAGTTTGAGCAATGCTAATGACGGGCTTTGTGCACCCTTATAGATTAACAATAAATTAAGAATAATCGAAATACAAAAACAATTGAACACGTAACTCAAGAAAGACGATAAGGATTTCATCCAAAGTATGTCATTATCATGAAATAAACCTTTCTTGTAGCGGAGTGAATGCATACCAGAGGCATGCCAACTATATAATCGAGATTCATTTAAAATAATATCAAATCCCATAATCGAAAGATACTGTGCATTATTCAAAATACAGTATTACTTGAAAAAATTCCATTCTCTAGAATTAAATTACTAAATCACAATAACAATTCCATAACAAAATACTACATGCACTTTCCAAGGCTGTGTAAGGTATAAATCAACAGATTGCTCTTATGCAGAAACTGCATGGAGAAATTAGAGTGGTTAAAGTACGACCTTGCCACCTTAGTGGCTGAAAAGCATGGTTTTCGGAAGTGAAAACCCTTGAAGCTTTTCAACTATTGCACATGAACAAGCAATATACGTCTAAACAAAAGAAAATTGAGTGCCAATTATAGGCAACAACCCTCAAAATAGGGACATCGAAACATGGTTGAATAACTCCATAAGTACATGTTAATAAGGAACCAGTGTAAGCATTGAGGAACTGTAATCTAGCCAAAGATGAGGGTGTCAGTTGAATGCAAAATATACCTGCAATCCAATAGACCCAATAAAGACTATCGTTCAATAGCTTTAAAAACTAAGAAAAAGAATAAGTAGAAAATAGAAGTTGCAAGTTTGAGAACAACTCGCCTGGAGGGTGAGGGTTTGGTTCGACCTCGAATATCTAAGAAACAAAGCATAAACTTGTAAAATTAATTCATTGTTGAACATAAGTAAAATAAAAGGACAAGGTTGTGAATAGTCGACAGAAACGAATAGAACCTGTACGACAATAAACATTCTGAACATCCTGCAGAAAGAAATGAAACCTTGAAGTTATCTCACCAGTTAGAGAGAAAATCTAAAGATCGCAACAATAAAGATTAATTGAATTATAAGCAAAACACCCTAAGTAGTAACCTATTCCCTTTCCATCGAGCTGTTGTAGAACGGCAGGCTAATGCAGATGAGGTCCAAAGAGAAGAAAATTTGAAGCATTGGAGAACTGAAGGAGGCCCCATCTTGAGGAATCATGACAGTGAATGGAAGTAAAAATGAGGTTCAAAAAATAGTTAAGCATATGAATGAACAATAAATCATATGTGAAGGTACTCCTCTTGTTCCTCCTGAACCCTCGAAACCCAACAGAGCAGAATAGCGTGAAAAGGCGAAGAAGGTGGTCGGGAAGAAACCCTTATGGGTCGGCGGCCTCCCGGCACCAGAGGATCAGTGGACTCTAGATCAACAGTGGTCCAAGCATCCAAGTGGCTCGGGTTGAAGATTGAGGCAAGGATGAGCTATGCAGGATAGTTGGTGTCCATTAGACACCATGCAAAGCACGTGTAAAACCATCAATCATATGCTAAGGTCATTATGAATGTCAATAGATTTGATTGTTTGTGCAAGTTAAGTAATTAATATTTGTTATATGTTGTGTATAGTGTTATGGTATTAAAAACAATATGTCCAATGTGGCATTTGGCAATACATATAAAACATGACCTATGATATTTAATAGCAAAATATATGTCCCATAGTTAATGGGTAAACCCACGAAGTTGGGTTACACTTTTGTGAAAATCGGGGACAGAAAACTCTTTTTCTCAACAATTCGGTGGAACTTTTATAAAATTTCGGCCGAACTGTTATAGAGTTCGACCGAACTTTCAAAATTAGTTCGGTCGAACTCATTCTTCCGTTTACATTGACGACATACTGACGGTGTGGGAAAATATATTTTTGGCCAGAGATGGGAAAACCGACAACATAAGTTCGGCCGAACTCTTAAAATAATCCAGTCGAACTTTAGTTTATAAATGCACCAGCCTGGACCTGTTAATAGATTTCGGGCTTATTAGCGTCTGCGTCTGGCTTATCTGTGTTTGTGTTTGTTGCGTCTGCTGCGTTTGTGTTTACAGAGTTTTGTAGGGTCTTGGCAAAGTCTTGGTGGGTAATTCCTGTTGTTTTAATTTATTTCTTCTATTTTAATTGTATCATTGTTTTTATGTTTACAGTAATTGTCTTCCGACTTCCTCGTTGATTGCGGCCTCGTTGATCTTTGAATTACGGCCTCGTCTCCGAATTGCTGCCTCGTCACCAAATTTCGGCCTCAGCTCTGAATTGCGACCTCGTCACCTAATTGTGGCCTCGGACCCAAATTTCCAGGTTGGCACCCTGCTATATATCCCGCCACCTTCTTTCAAGATATAAATTTTTTTCTTTGCTTCTCTGTTTTAAAATTTTATGCAATCAACCCTCCTATGATCACCCACCCTTGTGACCATGGCATCATTTGGATTCTTCATTATTTTCGCTGGTGTATTATTTATAAGATCAAATATTTCATACATGTTAGTTGGTTCATCTAAAGAGAGGAAGGCTGCTACTACTGAGAGGAAAGATAAGACTCCTTGTTCTGCTATTAGAACAAATCATACTGGTATCACAGAGGATAAAGCTAATACTTCTTTCTTGGTAAGAGAAGAAAACAAATGCCTTATAAAAGACTCAAACTAACGGTCCAAATGACCAGACCATATAATGGAGGTTTCCTCTTATCTAGTATAATCATCAAAGAAGCCGAAAAACTTATACTAAGAAATCCTCATACAATAAAAACATTAGACAAAGGTTGGATGATAACATATAACTGATTAAATAAAAGCCTATATGAAAGCTAATACAATATACAACAACTATTAATATCTTGAAGAAGCTTATACTCAAACCAATACCTGCTAAGATAGATAGCACAAACCTATAGAAAATAAGAAAGCTAATACAGATTGATAGACTGGAACTAAGAAAAGATAGAATAACTCATACTGATATCAAAAAGGAAAGCTCATATTGACACCGGGGTCAAATATTAGCTCATGGACATTCAAACCAGGACAAGCCTTTTGGCAAAGGACTTCCACTTAAGAAGGTCTTTCAAAATCTTGATTTTCTTGATAATCCTACTGCCAGCTAATGATACTTGCCCAATGACTTGGGAAGCTAAGAGATGAGAAGAAAGAGGAATTGGCACTATCTTCATCACATCCTCCTCTTTTGAACTACATAATAGTGGAAAATAAACCTGGGAAAATAAGGCCAGTAATGGTAAAAGAAAGCCACTGGTGGAAAATTATTTTTTTGCAGATAAGGTTGTTGGAATGTTTTAATTTAACAAGACAATTACTTCCAACGTTCCCATGATAACTTTTTCACTCCCTCGCTTTCGAGGTATGAAATTTAAAATTCATTTTCTAAAATATCTCCTCTATCTAATATGCCTATATTATAGAGAAATATAAATAGGTCCCAAAACTAGTGTATGCACGACCTTACAAAACGAAATTCATTTTATAAATCACTTTTGTTAAATTGAATATTTAATGGTTTACAAGGTTATATATTAGCCCTATGCCAATAGATTTATTTGATTCGTAAAAAACATTATGTGGTATAGAACTATGTTTCCCTTTTTTTGGAGGAGACAATATATTTATCAATCCATGGTTCCCCAAATTTTACCCATTCACTACATCTATAGCCAAAATGAAAGTGGGATCACCTCCCTAATATTCCCCTTCAATTTTGGAATTTATAAGTCTTTAATGATATCAAAGGTACCTTTGATAGTTACATAGAAGTAGAGCTTGAGAGGAATATGAAGAGTTTTCACACATATGCTAGAATCTATGTAGATATCAACATCGTCCATGATCTACTAGAAACATTTATCTTTAAGAGGAAACATTTAAGTTGGTATGGGGTCATCCAATTCCAATTCTCTGTTTTAAAATTTTATGAAATCAACCCTCATGCAATTACCCACCCTTGTGACCATAACATCATTTCCTATGCTTTACACTCTAATTTCATATATTTAGGACATTATAGATTTACTCTCTACTTTGAAATTGTTAGTTATCAAACTGGAAAAGATACTAAACTTAGAGGGGAATGGAAGAAAAATTGAAAACCCTGTAAACAAAATTGAAAACAGAGAATTAATAAATATATGTCACACTTATGGGAATTAGACTCACATGGAACAACTCTAAGAAAAATGAAAAATAACAAACTATTAGTTTCAATAGAAATGAAAAATAACAAACTGTTAGTTTCAATAGAGAACCCTATAAATAAAATTGAAAAAAGAGATTTAATAAATGCCAATGGTGAAGTCGCTATGTGATATGGATAAATATGAGTTTATGATAGCTCTCAAAATGAAACAAATCCCAGGTGGGCTACTACTTACCCCGCTACTTGCTTTGATGTTCCTGGATTTTTTTGTGAATTTTATGAAACAGATCCCAGGTGAGCTACTACTTACCTCGCTACTTGCTTTGATGTTCTTGGCTTCTTTTGCTGAGTTTTATTTGGTGAGTGGTATCTATGAAGAGGGATCAACATTATTATCAGATGTTCTTCATAATTTGCTTAAAACTAAATTGCTTAAAACAAGGCCCGATGAAGTTCATGTTGTACATGATGAACCCACATAGGAGAATGACATCAATGAATTGGATAACATCATAGAGGCTGCAGGCATAGTGTTTATCCAAGCTAACAAACATATACACTCTTCCATGTGATATCTTCCATGACCTAAAGACACTCTTTGGTTTCGTTTCCTTCATGCCATTTTATGTTCTTTTCACTTGGTATGTGTGTCCAGCTATATGAAGGAGAGTATCAAATTACTCGACAAGCCTTTAAAGGGTTCTTTAAAAGGATTGGTTTTTTCCAAGATATGTCTTGGTATTTTCTTTCATAGGTAGATTGACAAAAGGCCCTTTGGAGCATAGCTCAAAATTCGCATTTATCTATGAAAAAATATCTGTAGATCATTGGAACTTTATGTTGTTAATATTGGATAGATTTTGGCAAGTTTAAGGCGTTTTATTTGGCATGTAGATGACACCCCTTTAGAGACTACTTTCATGTTTCCAATATTTTGGACCCTTGGGTACCTATTTCTTGTGGTTTCCAATGATAGATTTCTAATAAATGGATAGATTGTAACGATCAAAACATTCATATACAGCCAGTAAATACCTCGTAATCTATGATAAGAACATGTTTAGATGCTTTGCTAGCTCAAAATAAAATAAAATTAGGATAATCTCAGCTCAGAAGTTTGATCCACAATTTATAGGAAATATTCGATATAGGCTTAAATTGATAGACAACTAATTCAAAGTTTCCATAGGGGAATCCATGTAATTGAATAAACAAACCTTGACTACACAACCTCCAACCAAACCCAGCTTGTGTGATCAACAAAAAAATGATAAACACTTATAGTTCAAATGAGTAGGACTCAATAGCTGTAAGTGAATCTATAACTCAATGGCCTAATGTTGGATGTGTCCCACGGACATACTAAGTCTCACTAACAGACTGCCTTAAACTATTTTCATTTTCGGCCTTCCTCGCTTAAGTTTTCTTTGTTTCAAAATGACATCATTGACTTCAAATAAAACAACCTTCAAAAATGATTCGAAATGTCTAGCCCTTCGAGAATACCAAATAAAATCAACAAACAACTCCACATCTTGAAAACCATGCCATTTAGAAAATCCATTCTTTCAGTACCTTGAAATATATAGGGAAAGGAAGATAATAGCATTTCAGGTAGGGATGATAAAGATGTCATAAAAGAACTCTGATATATAAGCACAGTCTTCAATTCCATTGTTTTGTAGGTAAAGTATTATCTTCACATTAAAATTTTTTATAAGGTTACTCTAAAACTAAAGGCTTTCTCCCATTAATTAAAGGCAAAATTTAAGGCCTAAAAATTGAACCTAAAGTGGCTAAACTTCGATAGGATTTTAGTCTATCTATCGAGTGTTAACTTCTACAAGATTCTACAGGCAGAGTCTGTAAAGGGCTAGGTAGTGTTAACTTATACAAGTTCTATAGGCAGAGTTTGTAAAGGGCTAGGTAGCCTCTGGATCTCATCTTTTATGAAAGGTTACATATCCATAAAATGCCCCTATAAACAATCTCTGGAACAAATCTAAATAGAAGTTCTTCATTTTAATATTCATAAACCGCAACCACTTTAAGGCAAATCATGCACATGTGTTATTTCTCCCATACATGTGTCATTTCTCCCATAAACTTTTAAGGCAAACTTTAAAGCATGTGTCATTGGCTTTTTCCCATTAACTTTAAAGCATGTGTCATTTCTCAAGGCTTTCTCTCATTAATTCAAGGCAAACTTTAAGGCCTAAAAACTGAAAGTAGCTAAACTTCTATAGGATAGGATCCCCCAAACTCAAGTGGAGTAACATGTAAAACGTTAAAAGTGGAGTGTTTTATGATGTAATGGATCTTAATAATCTAGATTGACATGGCTGTATTGAACTTCCATGGGATAGGATTCCCCAAACTCAAGGTGAGTAAAATATAAAATGTTAAAAGCGGAGTGTTTTATGATGTAATGGATCTTAATAATCTAGATTGACATGGTTGTATTTTATTAATGTACCTTAATTTACACCTTCCTTGTTTCTTTATTCTTGTAAAATGTTAAAAGTGGAGTGTTTTAGGATGTAATGGATATAAATAATCTAGATTGTGTTAAATATGATGTAATGGATCTTAAGAATCTATATTGACATGGTTGTATTTTATTAATGTACCTAAATTTACACCCTCCATCTTGCTTTATTCTTGTAAAATGTTAAAAGTGGAGTGTAATAATGTACCTAAATTAACACCTTCCATGTTGCTTTATTATTTTAAAATGTTAAAAGTGGAGTGTTTTATGATGTAATGGATATAAATAATCTAGATTGACATGGCTACAGTGATATGATGATAGTGTAGGTTGATTTTGAAGTTGTAAAATTCTTGTACATATCAATTTTATAAATTATTAAACAAATTGATAGGTGCTAAATCATAATTCTTATTAAGGACATAACTAATTTATGATGATAATGTAGGTTGATGTTGAAGTTGTAAAATTCTTGTACATATCAAGGATGAATGATAGTACAAGCCAAAAATGACATTATTATAAATTATTAAACAATTTGATAAGTGCTAATTCATACTTCTTATTAAGGACATAAGTAATTTGTAAGTTGAAATTTTTTTCTTAATGTTCTTAGCCTATTTATAGATGTCAAAATAAAGGTTTCTAGATGTGATTTCTCCCATAAGTTTCACGGCAAACTAAATTCTAAGGCAAACCCTATAAATTTCATTTCTCCCACAAACTCATAAAGGTGTGACTTTTGACATATGTCATTTCTATGTCATTTCTCTGTCATTTCTATATCATTTAGATCCCAAAAACTATAGGAAAATGTCATTTCTCCCATATACTATAATGCAAACTTTAAGGCAAACTATGTACATGTCATTTCTATCTTAAACTCTAGGCAAGACAAACTTTAAGGCATGTCATTTATAGATATGATTTCTCCCATAAACTTAAGGCAAACCGTGGACATGCCATTTTTCCCACAAGCTAAAGGCTTTTTCCCATAAATTCAAGGAAAAATTTAAAGCCTAAAAACTTAAAGTGGCTGAAATTCCATAGGATTTTGAACTTCCGTAGGATTTTAGTCTATTTATTGAGTTTTAACTTCCGTAATTTCTAAAGGCAGAGTCTGTAAAGGGCCAGGTAGCCTCTAGATATCATCTTTTTTGAAAGGTGACATATCCAGTAAATGCCCCTACAGTCAATCTCTGGAACAAATCTAAATAGAAGTTCTTCATTTTAATATCCATAAACCACGACCACTTTAAGGAAAACTATGTACATGTGTCATTTCTCCCATAAATTCTTAGGCAAAGTTTTTAAAACATGTGTCATGTTGCCTTTCTCCCATTAATTCTTAGGCAAAGTTTTAAAAACATGTGTCATGTTGCCTTTCTCCCATTAAATTTAAAGCATGTGTCATTTCTCAAGGCTTTCTCCCATTAATTCAAGGCAAAATTTAAGGCCTAAAAAGTGAACATAAATTAGCTGAACTTCCATAGGATAGGATCCCCCAAACTCAAGGCTTCCTCCCTTTAATTCAAGGAAAATTTTAAGGCCTAAAAATTGAACGTAAAGTAGTTGAACTTCCATAGGATAGGATCCCCCAAACTCAAGGCTTTCCCCCATTAATTCAAGGCAAAATTTAAGGCCTAAAAATTGAACCTAAAGTAGTTGAACTTCCATAGGATTTTAGTTTGTTTGTTGAGTCTTAAATTCTACATGTTCTAAAGGAGTCTATAAAGGGATAGGTAGCCTCTGGATCTCATCATTTCTTAAGGCATGCAAAGGGCCATGTAGCCTCTGGATCTCATTCTTTCTTAAGGCATGTCATTTCATGTAAAGGGTCAGGTAGTCTCTCATAGGAGTTTGAACTTCCATAGGATTTTAGTTTGTCTGTTGAGTGTTAACTTCTACAAGTTCTAAAGGTAGAGTCTATAAAGGGCCAAGTAGCCTTCGGATCTCATCTTTTCTCAAAGGTGACATATCCAATAAATGCCCCTACAATCAATCTCTAAAAAAAAAATAGAAGTTCTTCATTTTAATATCCATAAACCACTAACACTTTTAGGAAAACCTTGTACATGTGTCATTTCTCCCTTCTCCCATCAAATTTTAGGAAAAATTTAAGGCATGTGCCATTTCTATTTTATTTCTCCCATAAACTATAAGGCAATTTGTCATTTCTCCCACAAACTCATAAAGGTGCATGACTTTTGACATAACTTCATCAACCACTACCTCTAGTTGTTTTAGTAAGTGCATAAAATAATTTTGCAAACCATGTAAATGTCATTTCTCCCACAAGCTAAAGGCTTTCTCTCATTAATTCAAGGCAAACTTTAAGGCCTAAAAATTGAACCAAAAGTGGTTGAACTCTCATAGGATTTTGAACTTCCATGGGATTTTAGTCTGTATGTTGAGTGTTAACTTCTACAAGTTCTAAAGGCAAAGTCTGTAAAGGGCCAGGTAGCCTCTGGATCTCATCTTTTCTCAAAGGTGACATATCCAGTAAATGCCCCTATAGTCAATCTCTGTAACATAAATAGAAGTTCTTCATTTTAATATCCATAAACCACTACCACTCTAAGTCAAACCTTGTACATGTGTCATTTCTCCCTTCTCCCATAAAATTTTAGGCAAACTTTATGCATGTGTCATTTATATTTCATTTCTCCCACAAACTCATAAAGGTGTGACTTTTGACATAAATTCATCAACCACCACAACTAGTTGTTCTAGTAAGTGCATAAAATAATTTTGCAAACCATGTAAATGCCATTTCTCCCACAAACTAAAGGCTTTCTCCCATTAATTCAAGGCAAACTTTAAGGCCTAAAAAGTGAACCTAAAGTGGTTGAACTTTCATAGAATGGGATCCCTCAAACTCAAGGCAAACTTTAAGGCCTAAAAATTGAACTTGAAGTGGCTGAACTTCCATAGGATTTTAGTTTGTTGATTGAGTCTTAACTTCTACAAGTTCTAAAGGATTATGTAAAGGGCTAGGTAGCCTTTGGATCTCATCATTTCTTAAGGCATGTAAAGGACCAGGTAGCCTCCGAATCTCATCCTTTCTTAAGGCATGCCATTTCTAGATATTATTTCTGCCATAAATTTTAAGGAAAAATTTCATGCAAACCATGCATGAACCATGTATATGTCTCATAAATCTCCTTTAAACTCTAGGAAATGCAATCTTTAACACATCTCATTTCTAGATGTGAATTCTACCATAAAATTTAAGTCAAAATTTAAGATAAACCATGTACATGTCATTTATCTCATGCACATGTGTCATTTCTCCCATGCATTTGCAATAAATATTAATTTAATATATATATATATATATATATATATATATATATATATATATATTAATTTAATTAATTAATTAATTTATTTATTTTTCAGGGATTAAAAAACCCACTAAATATGGTTGAAAAATGGACATTATGCCTAGATGTTTCTTGCTATCCCAATCTAGGGAAAGCAGTGATTACATATGTGCTTTCCAATATTGTGACTAGCAAGGTCGTCCAAAGGAAAATGAATATACCGGGAAGAACAATAAACAACGAGGCATATTATATTGCATTGATATAAGGCTTGGGAACAGCTAGGGAGTATGGATCAAATGGAATTTTAGTTTTCACCAATTCTGAACTTGTGTGCAACTAGATGAAAGACATGTACCAAGTTAATAAGGAGAGGCTAAAACAACTGCATGGAAAAGAAAATAATATTGTTAGCTAATTTCAAATTTTTAGTATAAGACATTGTACAAATGTGAATAAGATGTATGTTGATCTATTGCGTGGGGAAATTCCAATTCAGGATTCATCTATCATAGATGAATTAATAGATGAATTAGAATTATATGGGGCAATGCCAATGCAAGATGAATTAGTTTTGAGACGCTCTTCTTAAAAAATTCAAGATTCATCTCTCAAAGATGAATTAGTGTTGAGATGCTCTCCTTCAAAATTTATTGATGGACATTGTAACATATCTTGGATATATGTGTGTTTTGTACTTATAAATGCGTATTTTTTAATGACCATGTGTTTTTTTCAATCATATACCAAGTGTGCTCGCACCACACCATGTAAAGCGCAACTTGGTGAACTTCACATTTGCAACAAGTGGTGAACTTCACTTTTTTGTAAAATTAAAATGTGAGTACTTCAACAAATTTGTCTTTAAATGGAGTTTCACGCTTATTTTTTAATGACCATGTGTTTTTTTCAATTTTATACCAAATGTGCTCCCACCATGTAAAGCGCAATTTGATGAACTTTACATTTTTATAAAAAAAATTGCTTAAATTGAGTTTCACACATCAATTAGTGCTTTGAAAGTTGTGTTTTACATAATTTGTGTACACTAAATTACATTAATTTTCAGAAATTTATTTTCAATTTATTTTAAATAGTAATTTAAAAAAATAATTGTAAATTTCCACTGTAGATATATATATCATGGAGAATGAACGACGAAGATCAATAGAATCCCATATCTCCCCAAGAGAGGGAGACCAGGGATCGAGGGATGTTCATGGTATTTAAATATAATATTAAATCTCCATACATATACATACATGTGTGTACATATGGAATTGATGTTTTATCAATTTTTTGAGTTAAATTAGTTTTTAATAAATTTCATTTTTTATTTACTAGGAGCTAAGGGGAGAAGGGTGTCTACTCCATCAATGGAGCATGCCCATGGTTCACACAATCGTGGTATGGTTCATGCAATTTAATCAATGAATATGTGTACATGTATTTATATGTAAGAATGTATTTTTGAATTGATTATAAATTCATATTTTTTATGAAGCTTCTCTCTCGTCTTGCAAGGTTGGTGGTGGTTCACATTCCCTTGGGCCATCAATAAGTGTTGGCAGATTGCGTGAAGGTGGTGATATGTATTCCCCCAGAGGCCAATCAATGGATGGTCATGTTGGTTCTCAACCAATCGGTGGTCGTTCTGGTTCTTAATGGGGTCGTTCTGGTTCTCAATAGTCTCAGGGTGGGCAAGATGCTAACCAACCACATCGAGGTGGCCATCCATTTGAATATTATTTTCATTCAATTTGTATAAATTTGTTTACATGTATTTTTTTTAATATAAAATATTTTATATATTGATGCAGAGGCTGAAAATGTTTCTCCAAATGTTGCTAAAAAAAAGACGTAGAGCCGAACGCGTCATTCAAGAAGAAGGTTGTCCACCAACCACGACTTATCCGTCCAACATTTCCGATATACCTTGGGAAACAAATATGTAGCAATGCACCTTAGAAAGGTGTCAACATATTCATACAAAATTGAAGAGAGATCTCATGGCTTTGACTCTATCTGCTGAGAGTCGACAAAGCTTGGAAATAGTTACACACTTTTTAAGCGAACTAGTAGATGTGTACTTAATGCTTGGGCCAACCACTGATAATTTTGTAGAAGTGATGAGAAAAATAAAGGAAACAATGATGGGTCTTAATAAATGGGAGGTTTTTGTTGGGCCGCTAGTTTGTCATTATTATTATCACTTTTTAACATCTATTTCATCCATTTCTACCATTCTTTTTCACGTCATTTATCATGGTTTATCATATAATTCCATTTTATAATTATTTATGCTCTTATGGATAAATATTATTTATTCTCCTTTATTTTTAATAAATCGATGATTATTATGCATGATTTTATCAAAGATGATTTATTAATAAATTTGTTGTAATATCACTTACTATTTTTGCCTCCAAGATATTCTCCAGATTGCAGATTTGATCTCCAGCTCATCATTAAATATTCCAACTCAGAAATCCGCTGGAATAAGAAGTGACAATTTTGTATTGGACGTTGTGGGCAATTGGGAAGAATCTGGAAAATCTGAAACATGGGTTTTGTCCAGAACGGACTGAATTAACTTCAGTAAAGAGTAGTTTTCCCAAATTCGGTTCGTATTAAGAGAAACAGAAGGTTCTTTGAAGACGATTTTCCCAGATTCACTGTTGCGGCCGTTTTCCAAATAATTAGTTGCAATACCAAATTCGACCTATTCTTGTTGAATGATTGATGTGAATATATTTCAGATATGATATTGCTGATCAATTTGTTGTGAACAATCCAATTTTGTTATGGGAATCATTTTGTAATCATCTCCGTTGTAACTTCTCTCTGCTCTCTGTGTATTTAAATGAAAACAGAGATCAAAGAAAGGGGATTCATTATTAGAGATAGGAATGATAGGATAGTAGGGTAGAATGGAAAGATTTAGCTTTTTCTTGGGACCTCAATTGTAATTTCAAATACAAAATGTTATTCTGAAGGAGATTCATTGTAATGAGAAGTGAATTCAATGATTAATACATAATTTGCATGGTTGTTCATTTGATTATTATGAAGTAGCTCGGTGGTATTCACTGGCAGCTAAGGGCCCGGCCTCTGGTGGATTAAACTGCTTCTCTGTATTATATCTTTCTAATTTCAGCAAGTTTGATTAATTTTTTTAATTTTTACATCTTATGCGCTTTTCACTATTTTCATGAATTGAAGGAATATATTTTCTTATTGTGATTTACAACCTTGTTGTTTGATTTAGTTTACATTCATTGTAGATTAATTTACTTAGATAATTATTCGGATTAATTTAATCATCTGTAAGAGTTTGGTTATTGCTATTGAACTCTCAGATCGATATCATTTCCATTTAGATTGCTTTGTAGAGATTGAGTATGATTTGGATTAAATCAACTAAGAAGAGGTGAGTTATTTCTACTGTGCTCTCGACTGATGCTATTGTTAATTAAATTGCTTGTGTGAGATTTAATTATGATTTTAGTAGAGGTTTGAGTCTTGAATCTTAGATGTATTATTTCCTTTAAAAGTTACAGCTTGAGATTTATGATTGCATTTATATTCAACGGTTGGTTTTATCATCTCTCTCTAGGGTTATAGCTTGCACATATTGTGTAAACTCTTGAAACAAAAAGAATTACCCTTGTTGATAATTAATATGAGGCAATTAGGAGTTTTCGAAGACACCTTTTAACACCCAACATTTTGGCGCAGTTGCTGGGGAGAGTGTTGCCATTTCACAGAGAGTGATGTATGTTTGATATTTTTTGCTGGGAAAGAATTGGGTATTAAAAACGGAAGGTAAGAACCTACGTAAAGAGCAAGTAAAGTGCTTGCTCCTCTGCCCGCTTTTCAACACAATTGTATAGAAGTTGAAGTAGGTGTTTGATGTTTGTCTGCTATGAAATAATTGGGTATTAAAAACAGAAGGTAAGAACATGCATAATGAGCAAGTAAAGCGCTTGCTCGTCCACCCTCTTTTCAACAGAATTGCGTAGGAATTGAAGTAGGAATTTTAGAGGTAGAATTTTTGAAAAAAATCTTGTAATTCCACTCGAGTGGTGATGTAAGCACCACCCATTTCACTAATCAATTGATAGGAGCATTTGAAGGTGAATCCTCAAAGAAACACATGAAGAACATCTTCTATTATGGTAATACATGGCTCACATTGCAACTTTTGAATTCCCTATCAAAGATCTAGGAGGAGTGACACAAATGCACGTAATTCCCCCATCATCTCTACCAAATTTTCATGGTTTGACAAATGAAGATCCAGATACATTCTTATTTGAGTTTGAAATACTTTGTAGAGGATATGATTATTGTACTAATGAACAAAGGTTGAAAGCATTTCCTCTTACTCTAAAAGGTGCAACTCTCCAATGGTTCATGAACCTTGGTGGGAATTGCATCCAAACTTGGGAGGACATGAAGAACGTATTCTGGAAGAAGTATCAAGACTATTGCAACGCTGATGAAGATATTTTAAATATGATACAAGGGGAATATGAAAGCTTGGAGGACTATGTGGAGCAATTTTTATACAACCTTCAAAAATCAAAGCATAAGTATTTGGAAAAAGAGATCTTAAAAAAACTCCTACTCAAAGGAATCAAAGATGAATTTTTAGAACTCTTAAATCTGATAGGAAAAGGTGATGTTTTTCAGTTATCATATGATGATGTTTATGAATTGTGCATAAGGTATTCAAGAGGAATTTCCAAGGTTGGTAAGAATTCTAGAGAAGTTTCTTCTTTCTTTTCCAAATTTGCTACAAGAACAAGAGACATAAGAGCGGAAATCAATGTTTTATTTGAAAATTTTAAATATGATTTTATTAGCTCTCTAAATTCACAATTGAATGTTTTCCAGGTTTAGAAAAATCAAGAATTTGATAAAGTGCTTTGCCCTCATTACCAAAAGGAGCATCCCATAGATATTTGTTCTTCCTTATCTAGGATGGAAGTAGCATATCAAAGAGATGGGGAAGCTGCAGCAATGTCAAAACCGTGGAAATCGTGGCCTACAGGTATGGTTCAAAACACTTCCTCTCCATTCTCTTACTTGCATAATCCATTATGGAATACTCATATGTTAGGGCAGCCATGTCAATCTCAATATAACCACCACCAATCTTGTCTATAAGTTTGGCACAGTTCATCTTATGATTGCATGACTACTCTCCCTCATCTTGTAGCACAAACACATCTTCCAGCTCTTCCAAAACATCTTGCTTGCCTATAAAAATCATCCATTCAACCCAATCAACTATATCATCAAAATGCTCCATTCCCTACACAATTTCCTGCTCAACTCATTCCACACCCTTACCATAATAAACAAGTACAACATGCTTACAGTGTTGAATTGCAAAATTTACCCACCCTTCCCACCCATTCTATCTCACATGCACCATTGGAGAAAACTTATACTGAAATTCAGAATGTATCAAATCCAAAAATTGTAGAGGTTATGAAAGAAAATGAGGTTTCTTCTAGCCTGCATCAACAAGCCAATTTAAACACTCAAGAACTTTATGATATGACGGCTATGGAAATCAAGAAAGTAAGGGATACATTGAAGATTGGTTTCACTTCATTTGTTTGCAGCATCATTCCATACTTCAACAATTTTTGGCACCATCTTTTCAAAGGAAGTTGGCTTCTCATACCCTACTATTTATTAACATGCATTTTTCAAATTTGGGTATGTACATACTGGAGGCTTTACTTCGAAAATGGCTCCACTTGAAGTACTCTTATATGTAAGCATATTCAATTTTCAAAGAAGAGTAGGTTAGTGTAGAAAATAAATAAATAAGGACATAAATAAATACATTTTTATTATTATGTAAAAAAAAAGAAAAAAAAAAAGTTTTTGTTGCAACACGCTGTGAAAATCAACATCGGTGATAAATATTTTAATTTATTTTTTTATGTAGATGTATTATATTGAAAATAACAGTTCTACAAACACTCATATTCATTTTTATCAACAATATGGAAAAATTGCTTGAATATCATATTTCTTTGGCTTGCGGGCTTGATGAAATTTCTAAAAACAGAGTCGAGACAGTCATGTTTTGGAGGCACAAATGACTATATTTTTAAAACTTGTTTCTATCCTAAGTAGCCCTTGATTTATACTTTCCAAGACAATTTGAATCACTCCATTTGAATTTGAAACGAAAAAGTTAGACCCAAAACATTGACAGGGCGTCTAGTAGGCAGCTCAGGAACAGAGTCGGGACAGTCATGTTTTGAGTGACCAAAAGTGAATATTTTAAAAATATATTTCTATCATAAGTAGCCCTTGATGTCTAATTTCCAACCCAATTTTAATCACTCCATTTTGATTTGAAACGAAAAATTTAGAACCAAAATATTGACAAGGCGTCTAGTAGGCAGCTCAGGAACAGAGTTGGGACAACGAGTATTTGGAGGCCTAAATGACTATATTTTTAAAACCTGTTTCTATGGTATATTCCTCTATGAATATATTTTACAAGGCAATTTGAATCACTCTATTTTGATATTGTACGAGGAAAATATGACCCAAATACTGACTGTCTATCCTAAATCAGCACTCTTAAAACTATGTTTTTCCAGTTATTCATTAAAGTATTTGACCCATCAATTCTTCTTGTCTTCAAAACATGTTTCTACTGGAGATAAATAAATGAATCTACTTTCATTTCCGATTTTAATCAGCTTAATCCATCATCAAATGAAAAAGTTATGATTTAAATATCAACTGTTGTTCTGAGTTTAAAAATCGAAAATGACTCTATTATGCAGGTTGTTTTAAGCAAATTTAACATACCATTACTTGGAATTTTTAAAAAATATTTCTATTGGAGACATCTCCCTGAATTCACTTTCATTTGGCTTTGAAATCACTCAAATTGGACAAAAAACAAAGAAGGTATGATTAAAACACTGTAGGTTAGCATGATTGGCCATTGCTCTCCCGCGGGTAATAAATTAATTTTGTCCGTGGATTTTTTTTACATAGTAACTACTTGTTAGTTTTTTTGCATATTTATTGGATTAGGGGAGTCTGATCACCTCTCTCTCTCCATGATTTAATGTTTTATTGCAAGTAGACACTCGTTTTTTTGTAGGTCTTAGGAGAATAAAGAAGGTCAATTTATGGACGAGCGATTCTTGAAAGAAATTTTAATGAAACAAGGGAATTTCATTCAATTCATTACCTAACGGATTCATAACAGAAAAAATGAAGAATTGGTTCCCATTCGAAGATTCATGTCACTGCTGCCAATTTTTTTTTCCAAGAGATCATTTCTTTTTCCATTGATAGATTGATATTCCCGTAGGAAATAACATCATAGCTGTTGTAACTTAATTTATTTATTTATATCCTGTTTTTAAATAAAGTGTTTTTTTCTTTTCTGATTTCTCTTATGTTTTTGTGCTTCAAGTGTTGCTTCCTTCAAATTATATTTTCTGCTCCATTGGCGATTGAACAATGAGGACCCCACCATGCAAGTTTCAGTTGTAGAAGGCAATTCTTCGACAGCACCAATTCTGTAAAAAGTTACTTTTTCTTTAGATCTGTACATACAATCATTTTTTCTCTCTTTTTTTTTTCTATTGTTCTTCTTTCTATATCATCGCTCTTTTGTTTTTTAGATCAGGAGGGATGATTGTTTTTTTGTCTCTATGTATTTTCTCTTGTTGTTCCTTACAGGGAACAGCTGTTGTTCCCTACAAGAAACAGTTGTTTCTGCATGCATTTTGCTTTGTTGTTCCTTATAGGGAACAGCTATTGTTCCCTACAGGGAACAACGATTTCTACGTGCATTTTTCTTTGTTGTTCCCTACAGGGAACATCAATTTTTGTGTGCATTTTTCTTTGTTGTTCCTTACAGGGAATAACTGTTGTTCCCTACAGGGAACAACGATTTCTGCGTGCATTTTTCTTTGTTGTTCCTTACAGGGAACAACTGTTGTTCCCTACAGGGAACAACGATTTCTGCGTGCATTTTTCTTTGCTGTTCCTTACAGGGAACATCTGTTGTTCCCTACAGGGAACAACGATTTCTGCGTGCATTTTGCTTTGTTGTTCCCTACAGGGAACAATTGCTGTTCCTTACAGGGAACAACAATTTTTGTGTGTATTTCGCTTTGTTGTTCCCTACATGGAACAACAATTTTCGTGTAAATTTTGTTTTGGTGTTCCCTCTAAGGAATAACAATTTTGGCATGTACTTTTTCTTATTGTTCCCTACAGGGAACAAAAAATTTTCTGTAGCTTGCTTTGCTATTCCTTACAGGGAACAGCTGTTGTTCCCTATAAGGAACAACAATTTTTGCATGCGTTTTCTCTTGCTGTTCCCTATAAGGAACAACACATTTTTTTGCATTTTTTTTTTTGTTCCCTACAGGGAACAATTGTTGTTCCCTTTAAGGAACATCACTTTTTGTGTGGTTTTTTTTTTTCTTTTTCTATTCCTTTCAAAGAACAACACTCTCTTTTGTTTTTTGTTGCATATTTTTGTGTGTGTTTTGAACAGTACCCTTGTTATATATTTTCCCAAACACTAGCGCATTTTCAGCCCCATTTTTCCGATTCCCTTTCATGACATGAAGTACAATACTTCTATGAGGGCAAGAATTATGGATTCTATTGAAGCATGAGAATATCATTAACATTATGATCTTTAACATGACAGCTTCTGGATGAGAGATTCTTTTTAAGAAAAGGGACATAGTTATTTATATACTAATTTACTGCATTATTTTATGTTGTACATGATATTGATTGATCATCTTAATACCATGCTAGTTCCACCCTTCCTGGTTATAATCTTCTCTGTCTATAATAAATGAGATTATGGGTATATTTTTTTTTTCTATTGACATGTTCAACTTCTTCCACCATCCCTACTCTTAAGGAGTATTGAGCCTTCCTCTTTTTATTATAAAACTGTGTAATCACAACAAAATTTTGTTTGCAGATGGAGGATAGGGGGTCTGATTACGAGCCAGCCTACCATGTTCATAAGGCTGTAACGAAGTGATATTCCCATTATGGCCACCACACCACGGTTATGATCCATTGGATAGCCAAAATATCCTTGGAACATGAGGTCTCATCATGAGCCGACCTGATCACTTTTGCTACATCCTAGTGAATGGCAGTGTGGTTATCTGGTTACCACACTAGCACACTGATCTCTTCTGTAGAACAACACTGGAAATCTCCATTTATAAATTGAGGATCCTGGCTCATACGGGTTAAAAATCACCCCTGCCGAGGCTATGGACACTAGCTGGCAGCAGAGGCTCTGCTATGATATTGAGGTTAAATCTTATCGTCAATTATTACTATAATACCCTTTTCTTATTCTTTTTTTTTTTTTATCAGAGAAGTTATTTCCTTAATTTTTCCCTGTTTTGAACCTTTACGCATGCGAAATTGTTTTCTGATCAATCGCATCATTTTCGGCTAGAATACTGTCAGAAAATCATATTTTTGGCGTATTGTTGTCCTTTTATTTTTCACATAACTTATCATCCATCCAAAATGTCCTATCTCTTCTTCATAACTACATTTACACACTCTGCTCTCATTAGAACCATACCTCTTGCCGTCCTATCATTGATATGTGTACTCTGCTTCATTTACTGTCGTATTGATGACTCCCTTGCCTTGCCGTCGGCACAACACCTTTCATATGCTTTATGGTAATGGAATCCCTTTTCCAATTGGAGGGGGGAATGTATGCATTATGGGATAACATGCGATATAATTACTGAACTCTACCATAACTTGATGATTTGGCAAAATATTAGTACTATATTTATACAAAAGTATTTTCTGATTAAAATTTTTTCATGCATCTTATCTGTTGCTATTCAAAACTAAAATTGTGGATTCAAGAACTTTGCATGTAAAATAGTGACTTGTTACAGGAGACCAACAAGTATGGAGAGGAATTCTATTCGTAGCTAGGCCACACTATTTCCCCTAACGACAGAGGCTCGCGTAACTTGCGAACGCGCAAAATTGTTCAGACATGATGTGCTTGCATGGCTTCCACATTTTGCATCACTTTCAGTATCCACTCAGCCTACATCAGCTTCAACACATGCCAGTCCATACACGTCATTCCACATTTTTTTTCGGAGGTAAAACTTGAGGTAAAATAACATACTTTTTTTATTTATTATGAATTTAGGAGAATTTCATGTAAAATCCATTGAACATTATTTATCATCATTCATTCCACATCTTTACCACTTCCCATTCTTCAAAGAAAAAATCTTTCAGTTTGGGGGAGTGTTCGTTTCATTTGTTTATTTATTATGACCATCTTATTCATTCTCAACACCTCCCTTCTTCCATGTTGTTTTACACCAAGCATAGATTTCAACAGATTGTCGCAACCACCTCTATTCGTTTTCTAGCATTGCACGAGGGCATGCTAATTCTTCAGTTTGGGGGAGGCATTGCTACACATGATGGATTTTTTCTACTTTCTTTCTCATTTAAGGCATATAATTTCATTTTTATACAGTGTAGAAATTGATTTGCATATATCTTTAAAACTATGAACTGAATTCTTGTGATTTCTGGATAACAAATAGGTATCATTAAAATACACAAACCCAGATAATTTCACGCTAAATTAGTTCATAAAATTTCGAAAATCATGCACTATCACCTACATCCATTTTGTTTATATCTCATGATCCGTGCATCAAAACGATATGATTTTTGGAAATCTAGTTTTTGAGAAAATGGTTAATGAAGTTTGTTGTTATTTATATCATATTTTGTTGCAACTTCATATACATATAGTTGAACGTCAAATGTAAAAATTGTTACACCTTCATCAAGATTGCTAAAATTGAATATTCATTATTTGAGGAAGAATTCATTTGTTCCATCCATTTCATGAGTTGGGATGAACAATTTTTGTATTACTGCTTGGTTAATAAAGAGGCTTTGGATTGCATGAGGACATGCAATATATTCAGTTTGGGGGTATGTTGGGCCGCTAGTTTGTCATTATTATTATCACTTTTTAACATCTATTTCATCCATTTCTACCATTCTTTATCACGTCATTTATCATGGTTTATCATATAATTCCATTTTATAATTATTTATGCTCTTATGGATAAATATTATTTATTCTCCTTTATTTTTAATAAATTGATGATTATTATGTATGATTTTATCAAAGATGGTTTATTAATAATTTTTTTTTAACATCACTCACCAATTTAGCCTCCAAGATATTCTCCAGATTGCAGATTTGATCTCCAGCTCATCATTAAATATTCCAACTCAGAAATCCGCTGGACTAAGAAGTGACAATTTTGTATTGGACGTTGTGGGAAATTGGAGAAGAATCTGGAAAATCTGAAACATGGGTTTTGTCCAGAACGGACCGAATTAATTTTAATGAGAAGCAGTTTTCCCAAATTCGGTTCGTATTAAGAGAAACAAAAGGTTCTTTGAAGATAATTTTCCCAGATTCACTGTTGTAGCCGTTTTCCAAATTATCTCAGTTGCAATACCAAATTCGACCTGTTCTTGTTGAATGATTGATGGAAAGATATTTTAGATATGATCTTGCTGATCAATTTGTTGTGAACAATCCAATTTTGTTATGGGAATCATTTTGTAATCATATCTGTTGTAACTTCTATCTGCTCTCTGTGTATTTAAATGAAAACAAAGATCAAAGAAAGGGAATTCATTACTAGAGATAGGAATGATAGGATAGTAGGGTAGAATGGAAAGATTTAGCTTTTTCTTGGGACCTCAATTGTAATTTCAAATACAGAATGTTATTATGAAGGAGATCCATTGTAATGAGAAGTGAATTCAATGATTAATACATAATTTGCGTGGTTGTTCATTTGATTATTCTGAAGTAGCTCGACAATATTCGTTGGTGGCTAAGGGCCCGGCCTCTGGTGGATTAAACTACTTCTCTGTATTATGTCTTTCTAATTTCAGCAAGTTTGATTAATTTTTTAATTTTTACATCTTATGCGCTTTTCACTGTTTTCATGAATTGAAGGAATATATTTGCTTATTGTGATTTACAGCCCTGTCGTTTGATTCAATTTACATTCATTGCAGATTAATTTACTTAGATAATTATTCAGATTGATTTAATCATCTGTAAGAGTTTAGTTATTGCTATTGAACTCTCAAATCGATATCATTTCCATTTGGATTGCTTTGTAGAGATTAAGCATGATTTGGATTGAATCAGCTAAGAAGAGGTGAGTTATTGCTACTATGCTCTCGGCTGATGCTATTGTTAATTAAAATTGCTTGTGTGAGATTTAGTTATGATTTTAGTAGAGGTTTGAGTCTTTAATCTTAGATGTATTATTTCCTTTAAAAGTTACAGCTTGAGATTTATGATTGCATTTATATTCAATGATTGGTTTTATCATTGCTCTCTAGGGTTATAGCTTGCACATATTGTATACACTCTTGAAACAAAAATACTTACCCTGGTTGATAATTAATGTGAGGCAATTAGGAGTTTTAAAAGACACCTTTTAGCACCCAACAGTTGTTAAACAAAGAGTTACAAAAAAAATGGCCAATTCTATGTTTAATTTCAAAGAAGGGCTGAAAAGAAAGATGTTGAAGGTGCAATATTTCAAGCACCCTCATATAGCTCACTATTTGTATGATAGACACCTTGCATCCTATGGAAGACTTCCACGGAACAACGAGGTTCTGCTTTATTTTGCAAAATTATTTTGTGTAGAATTCTTTTTGCAAATGAAACCCAATTTTTTTCTAAATAAGACTAATTCTATTAAGAAATAATATAGTACAATATGAGATTATAATCATGAGTATCTAAAATCAGGGAACCAGAAATTATAAACTATCAACCTTAGTCCCAAAGAGTAACCATGGACTAAGCAAAAAAGTTCACAAAAAGATCACAAAGGACAACAGGAAACAGTGGGCTAGACAACAAAGTCTACACAGAATGGGTCAAAACTTCTAAACAACATTTTTTCCCTTTTTTATTACTGAATTTGACCTAGCTATTGTGGGGCGGTTGGGAAAGAACCACTTGCAGATTGTTTTGCATTGAAGATGGAGTCTCCTTGTCCGGATCAGATGATGAAGACTCATGAGTGCGTTTTTGCAAAATCAAAGGTACAGAGGGCTCCTCAGGACTAGCTAAAGGCATGTCCTTTGTGTGCTCAATATCCTCCCATTCTGCATCAATCTCCTCTTCATCCGAGCTAAAGGAATCTATGTCATCCATGGGGGGTGGATCACATGGTTTCCAGCCTTTGGATTTTGACTTGCGAATGGTGTTCTTATTTTTGGCGATGAACGTGGCACATGAGTTCTAAAGGTGCCATGTCTAATGGCAGTGGCAACATCAGAATGCAGTGTTCTCAAAGTCCAGGGTTTGAGTCCAATGAAAATCCCCAATTTTGAGGTTGATTTGGTCGGGAAGACCTTTTCTTATGTCTATTTCCGTGCAAATTCTGCCAAAGGTGTATATGCCTTTCTCCCCTCCAGAGGTATCTGTTGCCAGGAAGCGGCCCAAAGTGTTTCCAATCCCTTAGAAGACAAAGAAGTATCATAAATGCGTCAGGAGGTTCAGAAGTTGGACCCATATGGGAAGCTTTGTGATGACTGCTGTAATGGGATCGAAGTCTGGGAACCATGGGGTGAGGAATAACCCTGTTGTTCCTTGAAACCAAGGGCCTCATGTTAAGGCTTTCTGATAATCTACATTGAAAGAAAATGCCACAATGAAGAAATCCTTCGAGAAAAGGAAGACTTTGATGTTGTTGGTCCAGTTGGTGTGGATCCATTGATATAAATATATTGTTTAAGGCCATAGGCCATTAAATCTGCGGATGATAGAAGTTTTTTCAAACATTTGGAATTGATCATCAAGTGATGGATGGGAGATTTCGATGGAGGGTGCTTCCTCCATTTTATCCGCCAAGAAAGGCTTGGGAGCCTCCATTAGTTGAGAAAATTTCTTGGGTGGCTATGCATGGACCACATCTTTGTAGGAGAAAGCAGGAGCAGAGGATGGTTTCCCAGATGCTCCCCCTCTTAGATGCAGGGTAAACATAACCGAAGCATCTCTATCAATACTGTAAAAAAGAGAGGGGAAGAGGGTCCTCTAATTATTTACTTTTATAGAGCAGTCTCTGAAGAGCTGAGGGAATCCCCAACCTGAGTTCAAGATTGTGGGAGAGTTCTTGCACCAGATCCGTGGCTCACGCCCAATGCAACAAGGTTTTACCTAAGAGAAGTGAGATCTGGATCTGATAAGAAGGGGGAGCATAGCCTGAAAGCCCCTGCCTATCGTTGCAAATTTGTGTCTATACCGTTCTTAATATTTTTATTCACAGATCCATCAAGTCGATCTGGGTGTTGATTGAAGTATTTTCAGTCGCCAGCTATACCCCATCACCCTGAGCTTGCAGATCTGAGAAACTGAGCTGCTTCAAGGCCTCTATTGTGGTGGAGTCAACGTGACTGCCTATGCCATCTTCATCATTCCAGTGCATGATTTTTTCTATGAAGGAGAGTTGCGCCTCCTTTTTGATTCACATCTTTTCTATAGATGGGAGCCGCATCTTGCGCCTCAGCTATGGCATTATTGTAATATGGAGCGATAACAGCGGTCACCTCCATTCCTTCATCTTCAACGTTGTCGGTGGCCACAAAGCATATTGGAGCTCAGATCCATAGCGAGGAGCTGAGGAAAGCAACAATCGGAGAAGCCTCTGGAACATCTAGATCTACTGTGGCAGCGGCTGCCTCTGAGGCAACATATTCGACTATGGAGGCGACGACAGAGCTGAGTAAGGCAGTCTCAGGAGCTGCAACTACGAAGGCAGCGTCAGCAACAACACATCACGAAACCCTAGAAGAGGCCACTTTCTGAAATAATTTATGTTTGGATTCAAATGAAACCCAATTACAATGACCTTCCCTCTGAATTTTTTGGTCCTGGGAAAGGTCGATTGTGTGACCGTAGGGGCACTAGGCATGATGTTGAGTTGCCTCACCCTGAGCCACCATTGGTTAGTCGACCTCTTCGTGTCGAAAATCTGTAGTCTAAGATGGATGCCAATTCTCAAATTAGTCAAGAAGCAAGGGATGCCATCATTGAGAATGTTCACAGTGGATTGGGTGGAGTCGATGTTTGTCTGAATTGACAAAGAGCACGTGAGAATGCACACACTAATTTTGTGTATTATACAAATGAAGAGATTGACAAGATGAGTGTTGAAGATCTCAAAACATATGAAAAGAATTATCACAATGGTTGGCAGGACCTAATTGTTCATGAGGAAGAGGGCACGGGAACGGTATGTGTTAATGGTTAGGGTTCAATTATTTTAACACATGTACAATTTGTAATAAATACATATATACATACATTTATTTGTATACATTAATCTAACAAAAATGTATCATTATATGTTAACACCATTTGCAGTTGTCACGCTTAATGAATGAAGAAAATGTTAATATCACGGTCGATGCCTCTGGTTCAAACAATCAAGACGAGTCTCACCATTAATCATACAATCTAGATGGTTCTCACCATCGAACCATCAAGATATGTTGGAAAATGTTAGTGTTTTTTAAGTGAACATGATGATGTACAATTATTATTTTTATATATTATTATATATATCGAAACATGATGAGATATTTTTAAAATAAATAATTGTGCACACATGTACATGTACATATATATAATAAAATGTTTTAACAGATTCCGATTATGTCTGATGTTTTTGGGATGGCAGTACCTTCTTCTTCATTGGGAGATGTGCCAAATCCATCATCACAAGTATGAAAAATTTTTCACTTTTCAAATTTATGTTCTTAAGTTATATATTCCACCTAAAAAAGTTCCATTAAAAAATGAGATATATCTGGATCTTGAGTTATTTTAAATTTTTTGAATTTTAGGTTTTTGGAGATTTTCTTTCTGAGCCACTCTTAGGAGATGTGTCAAATCCACCAGCACAAGTATTCAATTTTTCACTTATATATATGTGTGTGTGTGTGTGTGTGTGTTTTTAAGTTATAAGTTATAAATTGAAGTTTAAAAGTTTTATTATAAATTGAGATCTAGAGATTTTGAGTTATTTTAACTTTTTTTGAATTTTAGGTTTTTGGAGATTTTATTTTCGAGCCTCTCTTAGGAGATGTGCCAAATCCACCAGCAGAAGTATTCAATTTTTCACTTAAATATATGTTTTTAAGTCATAATTTATAAATTGAAGTTTAAAAGTTTTATTATAAATAGAGATCTTGATCTTGGGTTATTTTATACTTTTAAATTTTTTGAATTTTAGGTTCCTATAGAGGATTTCTTTTCTCCACGGACTCTAGCGATGGAGATAGGAACATCCACACCATTTCGACCATTTGAACAAGTTGTCTAACTTTTTTTTTTAATATTATTGAAAATAAGGTTATATATGCATTTTAATTTGAATTTTTAATATATATATATATATATATATATATATATATATATATTCAGTTTACTGTTGAAGATGTTCATGTGGGGGACGTTTTAGTAGATGAGCAACAAATGGAGAGGGAACCTCATGAGGTATTGCATGATTTTTTTTTTACATTTTTTTTTCTACATGAAGTTCTATATATTCTCACTCAATTTTAAAACATGAAATTTTAATGTTTGTACACATTGTGTACAGGTTCCCCATGCTTCGTAGAATAGCTCAAGGATTGTGACTTTGCTGGGAGAGACACTATATCCATCTGTATTTGACGGATGATGCACATGCACACGTGCACCATCATATTAGTCTTAAATTTACTTTTTTATATATAGTCTTATATCTAAAAAAAAATCAAATTATTATAATTAAGATAAAACAATATTATCACATATTTTAAAAAAGATTTAAGATTTAGGTTAGGAAAAAATAATAATATTATTTTTTAAACTTATTGGTCTCATAAATATATTGGATATTAAAATTGTTTGTATTTTGTGGATTACTTATAATTGAAGGGTTGGCTTAATTGACAATTATGTTATTTCGCACATACAATAATGTTTAATAAGATTAAATTTGGTTGATGGAATTTAAAAAAAAATAAACTAATTATTTGATTTGCTTTAAAAAATTATTTATATATTTGATTTTTTTTAACAAATCTAATCATAAATTATTTTGATTGTTTATGAGCTTAAAGGTTTACAAGTTGATATTATAATAAATATTTTTAAATTATGATTTAATAGGGGGTATATGGGATACCTATTATAATAAATAAATAAACAAAAATTAGTTGAGTTATTGGGTGTTTTGTGTAACACCCTCTGTAAAAGTTGTAAATGTGTTGTTTTACTGTAAATCTGGGTTATGTGACAACCTAGGTGGATGGTAAAACATATTAGATAAGTTGGAATTAGTTACTTTGTTTAACTGAACTTGTTAGTTAAGTAAGGAAACTTTAATTAGTCCAATTAAAATATATTATTGCAAAAGAACATGTGTATATACTTTAAAGGCAATTATATCTGCACTAATATTTTACTATAGTAACTGCTATTTAAGTGCATAAAGTTAGTAACTTCTATTTAAGTGCCTAAAGTTAGTAACATATAGAATTTAATTGGAGAACTCAAGAGAAGAGCTCCAATAGTAGTTAGTTGAGTGCTTATGTGTAATATTCCCAATTAGTCCCAAGCTAATGGGAATATTCAATTTTGTTTTATTTTTCTGTTTGATGAATAAATGTGTGAAGGAGGATCAATGAAACTCCTAAACAATCAATAAATCAATGCCACATGTGAACAAGGCTAAATCTGAACTATTTAAATAAGCACCCTTAGGTGTGAAAGGGGCTGAATCTTTTGACTGGGTCAACCATGACCAAATCAATAGCGCTGTCTTGGAGGAGTAGCCATCAATGAGGCACAACGCAGTTTTAGTTGGAGGTGATCCATGTGAAAGGAGCTATTCCATTGAGATGGTTTAGGGTTTTGCAAGCTCTCAAACTATAAAAGGAAGAGGATGGCAGCATGAGAAGGTTGTTGATGATTATGTTAATTCTGAAGATTTTGTCTGTTTAGAAATTTCTTTTTCTCCTTGTTGTTTAGCAGAGAATAGTGTTGTTTAGCACTGGGTATTCCTGATCGGGAATCCCACCTCTTTCCTTGAGAGGCCTCTTGGAAGAGTTTGCATTTCTTGTCCACTATCGGGCATTTGGCCAAGCTCTTCTTCCAACTACAATGCAAATCCTGTTGAGGGTTTGGTTGTCTTTGTAAGCTATAGCAAGTGGAGGCTAGATCTACTCAAATCTAGGCAAATCTAGTGCCTCTTTTCAGTGGGGAAGGCTTCTATCCCATTGGCAAGAGAGTATTGGATGATTGGAGATACATATTTAGATATTGGATTGAGGCCAAACATGTTTTAGAGCCTACAACGCAGTTTTCCTTCCAGGACTACGTTATTTGTAAGGGTATTGTTGTAGGGTCTTTTGGCACACTTTTCATAGGATTGGTTTTCATGTGTTGGGGATCTTCCCTTCACATTTGAGGTCCATTGGCTGGGATCATCATATTGCACATTTCAAATTAGATCTGTATGTCCATGAATTTCTGAATATTCCTGCAGATTTGCAGCATTAGATCTCAGATCTACTCCTTGTACTTCATGTTTTTCTGAAAACCCCAAGGGGAATTTGAAGAAGACCCTATCTAGTGTACATATCTGATATAGATCTAACTTTTTGTACACATATCTGCTCTAGATCTGAAGTGTAATCTACAATAGTTGCAGCTAATAAAAATAACACTGTCAATCTATTTTAGTCTTAATACATGGTTGCAGCACCTCCTTTTGAGGATTTTCTTCCATAAAAGTATTCTATTTCCTGTTGTACATATCTTGGGCTGTCTTATTCATATATTTTACTGATGTATATGTAAATAATGAGCCTCCATAGTGGCCTCCTACTCTTACTCAGCTGATCTGCGTTATTTCTCTGCATTATTGTTTAATATTGCTGCATTTCCCATTTGGGAATATTACAGTGGTATCGGAGCAATCATCTTGGCATAGCCTGTAAGAAGCCAATATGTTTTCAGAAGAAAAAGAGCCTCTTACTGAAAGAGAGAAGAGGTATCTAAGAAGAAGACAAAAGAAATTTGATTACACAAATGATGATAAAGACAAGGGCAAAGCCCCTGAATCTGGAAGTGATGAAGAAGGAAAGGACTTTGCAAAGATCCTTTTAAGAGCCATGCAAGATCTTTCTAGAGAGATCAAAGAGATGAGAATGGATAGAATCAAAGAGTCTCCTAAGAGATTTCATATTGGAGAAATCTCTAGCATGTCTCACCACTGGAATGATCAACCAGTGCATCACCCATAGATTTCCCAACGCTCTACCATGCCTACCTTTTTGGCTGTGGGAAATGAATGGTTTCAAGAGAAAGCATCCCTTGAAGACTATTTTGAAGAATATGAGTCTCAAATTCAGAGATTCAAAGATCACTTGAGTTTTCAAGAGTTTTGTCACCTTAAGGACAAAAGAAGACGAAGGCATCAGCATAGAGATGGTGGATTCACTCAGAATCATGATCGACATCACTCTATGGGTAGATTATTTTTACCCAATTTTGATGGGCCATCCAAGTGTTCTGCCAAAGCATGGGTAGAAAAACTTGACATCTACTTTCAGTTGAACAAAATTCCAGAGATGGAAGCTATTAAGATTGCAATGCTGCACTTTGAAGGTGAAGCACATGATTGGTGGTTCCATGGATTGTCTACATTGGGTCATGCCAATGTGACTACTTATTCTGAGTTCACTAGAAGGGTGGTGGAAATATTTGATAGAAGAGACCATTCATGAGCCTTACAAAGTTGAAGTAATCAGGTAATACAGAGTCTTATATTTCTAAATTTTTGAGATTATCTGTTATGGTTCCTGATTTGTTTACGGCAACAAGGGTGTACATGTTTATCGATGATCTAGATGAACCTCTTCATGGGTTGGTAAATTCTACCAATCCCACTACCTTGCATGATTCCATTGAAAGGGCTAGAGACCTTCCAGACGCCTTGCCAAAGGCAAAGCCAAACTTCCAGGACAAGCCCTCTTTTCCTTCTAAAGGAAAGGAAGAGAAAGGTGCTCCTTCAAAAGAGAGCTCATACAAGAATCCTCTTGATGATGAAGTCTGGAGAGATCTGAGGAAGAAGAAGCTATTCTTCACTTGCTAAGAATCATGGGCACCTAGAAATAGATGTGCTGCTGGAAAAGCACATTACATAGAGGTCTTCTCAGATATTGAGGAGGAAGAAGAAGATGAACCAAGGAGAGGTCACAGCGCTGACACTGCTGGAGGAGATCCAACACCATCAGGAGATGGGAATGGAGCATTTTCTCCTATTGGAGGGACTCTTGAATATTTTAGGGGAGTTGTTGTGTAGATTAATCCGTCTTGCGGACAAGACCGATCTCTCTAGTACAAAAGGTAACTAGCAACAAACAGCCAATTATACTAATCTCTCTCTAAGCATATAAGATTTATAAAAACACTATACGGGTGTAAGGCCTACCTTATGTCCAACGCTTGCTTGATTTTGTTGAAGTCCTTCCCGTGCACTGAAAGAACGTTCCTCGTGTATCTGCAATCACAAACAAGCAAAAATATTAAGCAGCACCTGTATAAACATTATCATAAATCATACTTATCATAATGATCAAGGAATTTATGAAATAAACCATGAATTGACAGTTTAATGAGAGAAATGAGTATATTTGTATTAACTTCAAATGTAGAAAACCTTTACAACCTGTGCCTTGATGTTGTGCAGGTCCTCCCGGGGTCCGAAGCAGGAATCTCTTCTACTATGACAAGCATTGCACTCTTTGAACCAAGACAACTAGAAAAGAGTGATTTAACCTCACAGAAAGTCTTAGTTATTTGAGATTGAATCTCAACAGCATTTAACTTCAAATCTCTTAATCTTGAACTCCCTTTGAGGCTACCCAAGGCCTCTTTTTATAGTGGAAAAGAGGAGGTTTCTTGTTCCAAATATGAAGGGATAGAATCCTCCTTCAAAGGGATAAGCTCCTTACATCAAGGGGTTAGCTCCATCAAGTGAGGGATGCATGAACCTCTTCAAAGCGTATCCATTCCCGAAAATTCCCATCCAGAATCTTCTAGAATTCATCCGGAATTCATCTTTTATCTTTACTTTCTCGCCTTTTTATGTTTTACAGGGGTCCGCACCCATTACACAAAGAACGTGCGGTATGGTTCTGCAGGCAGGCTGAGATTTAGGTGCGGGACCGTAGGGAATGCATAGAGAAAGTGCGATACCAATTCTTAGGGGATTTTAGGGATTTTTCTCTGATTTTGAAGCTTGACATGAGGAGCTGGTATATTGGACTTGCAAAAGGAGGAAGTATGAGTAATGATAAGCTCATACTCATGGTAAGATGTCAAGGTGACAGTTTTCAGTGTAACAAATTGCCCCCTAAAGTGCAAAGTATGGAATAAATGAAGCTGTAATCTGTCATATATGAAGAGTGCAGTACTTTATCATTTCAAAGATCATCCTGTGGACACCCCAGTCGGTACCTGTAAAAACATTCAATGCAAAATATATACATGTATATGTCATCACTGAGGTAGGCATTCCCATACTCAGATAAAAACTAACTATAACTAACTGAAATCGTTTTGATACAGGAATGATTTTGATTACATCATAGTACAGATATATGTAGACACAGTATGGACGCAGCCATCTGTTTATCAATAGTCTACTGTATAGATGATAACAAAATTCCTCGTAGCCTGGATGGTGGAAACTAGATCCAGGTCTTGATTTCCGCATCTCGAACCAGTACGATTCTATCCATGCGAATGAATGTGTCGAAGTCGAACATGGTAGAAACCACTTGATTACCAGTCAATGATGTGAACTGTTAACAAGTGTGAGAGAAACCACCAGTAATGTCAATGGCTCTCAAAGTACTCAGTACAATTCATGAAATGTGAATGAATGAGCTGAAGTCGAACATCTCACGAAATCATTTGATCGAAGGTCAATGATGCAACCTGTCGTCGAAGGCGAGAAACCTGCCATTGAGGCATGCAGATTTCAAGGTATTGACGATTTCTGGATCAACTTCCTAGATAATGTGCTGATGTCGATAGAAAGTGATCTGTCGTAGGCAAGCCCACAACACGAAATCATAGATCAAGTCTTGAAAATATATTAGCAAGGACTGACTCAGGGATGGTCAAAGATGGATGACAGATATTTTGCAGATGAATGGTTTTATTTAAACTGTTCTCTTGGACACATAACGACACTGCAGATGGCTTGGTGACAATTGACCCAAAGCTAATACCCAGAAACCGGCTGAAAAATTTTCAATGTGGTTTGATTAACTGTTAGGAAAAGGATTTCCCAACCCAGGTGAATATAAGTGTCGTGTCCAAGAGTGGTCGACTGAGTTTTCGGATAATTTTAAAATACAACAAACATGCCCATTTTTCTCTCTTTTCCCCCACCATTTCTGGCAAGTACCTCTTTATTTTTGACAAGCTTGAGGAGGATAACATTTGCTTGGTTATAAGCTCATCCTTCGGATGAGTCCAACTTAGTTTAAAATTCGAACCTTAAGAAGGAGTGGTTCGTTCCTGTTGAAAATTAAACAGGTCCTTTACTGTTAAGTTTTAACGAGTCCAGTATAGGAGAAACTCGGTGTTTTTCAGTTTTAGGGAGTCAGAAGAAAAACTTAAGAAAACTCCATGGGTGTTATTTTTCGTAAATTTAGTCTCTCGAGCCCGAAAAAGGATAAAATAATGCGGGAGAGAACTCTATAGAACGTATTTAGTCAACGTATACCTTTTTCGTAAATAGTCCATTTCAGTCCGTAAAAGGGGTAAACTTATACTGAAGGGACGACTGTTCATTTACTTTAACGAGTTCGAATAGTCAAGTACTCGACAATCTTTTCATATTTAGAGAGTCTGAAAAGAGCTTAAAAGAGGACTCCAAGGTTTCGCTTTTTCGTAAAATTTTTGAAAGAGTCCGAAAAAGTGATAAAAGTATGCTCTTTGTTGAAAAAACGATCATTTCACCTGAAAAATCCTGTTTCTGCACAAAAACTCAAAACATTACACATACCTGTTTAAGATAAGTAAAAAATGCTTTCAAAAATATCCCTTTTAAAGTGAAAAATAAATAAATTAAAAATTCATTCATTCGAAAAAACTTATAAAAAGGACTTTTTCTATTTCATTTTTACCGTTCAATTGCAGAGTGAAAAGTAAAAAGCTTTTTGATAAAAACGTTCCTGTAAAGATTCTGGAAAATTCAACCGTTGGAATCGAAAATCGTCAGCCCCAGGTAATCCATGACCTCCTTATCTTGTTTTTCATCCGTTTGAAATTCATTTTTAGGCTTTAGTTTGATTTTTTAGGGCAAAAATTGGTTTAAAAATGCGCCCGCGGGGTCCGCAGGTGATACACAGGTTACCTGCGGACCCCGATTTTTTCTGAACGGGAAAAAATCGAGGGTACCGCACCCAGCACACATCTCGCGTGCGGAGCTACGCTCTGTTTACAAAACATGGGTGCGGTACCCGCGCGGTTACTTTTAAAACACAGTTTTCTCAATTTTCTGCCAAAATTTCTTAAATGAAATCATTCTAATTTGCCTTATTTTGTGTTGCAGGATTAACAAGATGCTTATTTGGCGAGAAAGAGAGCATGAGGAAGTGGATGAAGCCGTCCTGCTTCATTTTCCCACACAAAGGGCATTAAAAGCATGCTACTTATACAAATTTTGGGCCATCTCTGGCATGAGGGCACAAGTGGAACTCTTAACATGGTTGGTAAACAGATGGCATGTGGAGGACCAGTGTTTCTTCATTGGTGGCCACCGGCTCGAAATTGAGCTGGAGGATATATACTTTTTGACTGGTTTGTCCAAGAGGGGCCAACATGTATCCTTGTTTGGGACTAGGCCAGGTGGCCAGACTGTCGCTAGTCTTCAACTCGAATTTTGCAATGATCAGGCAAATCCTCGGGACAAACGGATTGACATAAAACATATCATCCGTCCTGAACTGAAAGTTATAGCATTCACTGTTACCAAACTGTGTGGGAGCGCCGCGCTTCATGTGGCTACTGGTTCCCAAATGCGTGTTGTAGTGGACTGTTTTCGCGGCACCGTCTTCAACTGGTGCGAAGCTTTGTTGGCCAATATAAAGGGCCAACTTACCAGAGCAAAAACTGGGAAACTGAAAAACTTTGGATATGGATCCATTGTCGTTTCTTTTGCTCTGGAGAGGATTCCTCAATTAGCTCCACAGAGTATTGCAGTTGATGCCGGTCGACCTCGAGAACCGAGAATGGTTCGCTGGTCCGCGCTGATGGCTCGTCATGCTATTGAAGGCACTGAGATTGTACGATTCCCTTCTTCTTATTTTCGTTGGCTGGATCGCCAAGTTTTCATGATAGAGGATTTTCCGTATGCCGGGATGGATTTCCGCGGCGACAGAGGGATGTCTCTCCCTGCAGGGGAACAGTGGGATGATTCAGGTAAAAACATTTTTCAACATTTGCTAAGTTCTAATTTTTTTTTAGTTTTTTATCGTCTTAGAAAACTAATAACCAAAAGTTTTTCGAATACAGATGTGGGTCCACAACGACCAGCTCATCTCCAACCATTCGAGAGGAGACAACCAGTTGCACCCGCACCAGCCCCAGCAGGCCAATCAGTAGAGATTTTGACTGATTTGGAGCATCATCTAGAGTGCTTGACTCTAGATATACCAGAGACCATCATAGATGACATCCCTTTCAGGCTACAAAGATATGTGATTGGAGTCCCAGGACCTTTCAGGAGGTTCCTATACAGGGTGGCCCGAGCAGTTGTTTCCTATCGAGATCATCATCAGTGATGGGATGATCGTGTAGACTCATTTTTGTACTTTTGTATTATCATTTTTGCCGATCATAAGGTGTTTCCAGCCTATGATCAAAAACGATGTATATTTTTGAACACACTCCTATGATATATATATCACTATTTTGACGGCTATCTGTGTACATATATGAATGTTGTTTGTTTTACTGCTTTTAACTATTGCAAATGTCTATTTATCATACTAGAAGCAATTGAATCTGCTAATGTATTTAAGTGTCTTGGAATATGCTGATATTCAATGTAATCAAACTCACGTTCCAAGAGACGAACTCTCAAAAATAACCGTAATAACACCGGATTTCTAATGGTATAAACCCTGTTAAGCTGTAATACAACAAGTTCAGAATTCAACCTTACAATCAAACTCCGAATTCCAAAAGATATGGACTCAGATAATAACTCAATCACTGCACTATACTCGGCAATGTTATTTTTTGTTTGACCAAGGCTTACCCCATGCATGGATACTAACTCGTCAGAGGGTGAATAGATAACCCAAGCTGCGGAAGAAATATTCCGTGTACTACGACAAGCACCATCGGCAAAACCAATGTAGGTTTGAAGAGACGTCGACATCTGCAATATCAAGAGTAAAACTCAGATAAGCAGTCATAGTGACAAAAACACACTTCTAAACTAGGCACACTTTTCTAATCTAAAACACACCAGCAGTAAAGAAATCTAAACTAAAAAAAATCTCCACACCTCGTTTAAGCGTAATATCGCTTTAGATAAAGCCCATTTCTGGGTTTATCCAAAGGGACACCGTCAAAATCTATCAACTCATAGGCCCCTTTTTCTAACTTTCGTTTCACAATATAAGGACCATGCCACATAGGCACGAATTTCCCAGCTCCTAGTTTGTCGTTAGCTTGATCATAAAGTAAAACTAGGTCTCCTTCTGAAAAATTTCGAGGGGTCACATTTCTATCATACTGAGCTTTTATCCTTTTAACATGAGCCTCGTTTGCTATTGCAGCACTTCGTCGATTCTCATCTAATTGGGCCAAGTACAAGACACGTTTCTCCTCTTCAGACGTAGCTGGAAGCAATTCTACGACTAATTTTAGTGACGGTATTTCGCATTCAATCGGCAGCACAACTTCTAAACCGTAGACCGGTTGAAAAGGAGTGAAACCTGTTGATGTTTTGACTGAGGTTCGATATGCCCAAAGCGCTGAAAATAACATGGAATGCCAATTCGTCTTGTGAATACCAATGATTCGTTTAATCATGGTGACTAAAAATTTATTAATGGCTTCAACCAGACCATTTGCTTGTGGATAGTACGGAGTGGAACTATCGTGGCGTAGGCCAAGTTGTTCTGTTAGTTCAGTCATCATGATGTTCCGAAAATGACTTCCATGATCCGTAATAATAGCTTGAGGAACGCCAAACCTAGCAATTATGTGATTGAATACGAATGTTGCAGCAGTCTTGCCGTCAGCTGAATATGTAGGCATCGCCTCAGCCCATTTCGTAAAATAATCTACTGCGAGAATAATATAGGCATGCCCCCCGGCCGAGTGAGGGTTACATGTGATAAAATCGATACCCCATTTTGCGAAAGGACCAACAGCAATGATAGGGTGAAGAGGAGCGGGTGGTGCGCGCATTTTTCGATCAAAAATTTGACAGTTGTGGCATTTCTGAACCGCATAAATGCAATCTTTAAATAATGTTGGCCAGAAATAACCTGCACGCAATATCTTTTGGGCAGTGGCATACCCAGACATATGACCGCCACATGCTCCAGAATGACAGTCATTTAAAACCTTCTCAGCTTCTTCATGAGTTAGACAACGTCGGAAAACAGAATCCGCTCCTCGTCGATAAAGTGTATCACCAATGATATTATATTGTTTGGATTGGAAGCGTATTTTCCGTCGCTGAGTTCGTGAAATATCGGGCCGAAAAGATTGGGTTTGGAGATACACAATAATATCCCCATACCATGAATCAAGCGTACTGATAAGAAACAAAGATTCGTCCGCAATGGACTCTTCTGCCACTGTTTCAGTATCAGTAGAGGGGAAATCACACATCAGTTCCGCAAAAACAAAAGACTTCTTTGCCTTGGATTTTTCAAATTCCAAGTCAAATTCCTGCAGGATAACTATCCATTTAGAATATTTTCCCCCTAGCAATTGTCTGGTCAAAATATACATCATAGGGTTGCAATCAGAAATTACCGTGGTTTTACGTAGCAAGATGTAATGTCTAAAACGTTGGACAGCTTGAACAGCTGCCAAGGCCAATTTCTCCACATGTGTGTATTTGATTTCAGTCGGATTGAGATTTAGACTAAGATAATAAATCACATGTTCATTGTGAGATTCATCTTCCTGAACTAGTACCATTCCAATAGTGGAATGAGAAGCAGCGAGATACAAGATGTAATCTTGGTTGTAGTTGGGAGGATGCAATAACGGTGCATGGGTCAACGCGTGTTTAAGTGCATCAAAAGATCGATCAGCGATCTCGTCCCAAAATAACTGAATGTCTTGTTTCAACAACCGGGTAAAACCCTTTGCGAGCTCGGCATAGTTCGGAATAAACCTACATAAAAAGTTTGCTTTCCCCTGCAAACTTTGGAGTTGGCGTAATGTCGAAGGAGGAGGCAATTTAACAATAGCTTCAACCTTCGATGGATCGACGCGAATGCCTGATTTCGAGACAACAAATCCCAGTAATCGACCCGATTCTTCGCAGAAAACACATTTATGCGGATTCAACCTTATCCGATAATGCCGACATCTCATAAAAATTGCTCGTAAATGAGTGGAATGATCGGCCCTACGTAATGAATGAGCAGGTAAATCATCGAGATATGGCTGAACAATGTGCTTAATGTCATGAAATGCATAAGACATAGCCCGTTGAAAAGTTGCTCCAGCGTTCTTTAGTCCAAAAGGTAGTTTACAATAGGCAAACGTTCCCCATGGACAAATGAAAGTTGTTTTAGGTTGATCTGCAGGGAGTATGTTTATTTGATTGTAGCCGGAAAAACCATCCATAAAGGAGAATAGTTCACTACCAGCACAATCGTTGATTATCTGATCGATATAGGGAGTTGGATAATTGTCTTTTGGACACGCTCGATTAATGTCCCTATAATCGATACATACTCTTATCGTTCCTTGTTTTTTAGTGACAGGAAAAATATTCGATACCCAATCCGTCAAGGGAATTGGATAAATGAATCCTGCTCGAAGTAATTTTTCAACTTCAGTTTTTATAGCAGCAGCTTTTCTAGGATGAATTTGACGTAATCGTTGACGAACAGGTTTCGCATCCGGGTAAGTCTTAATTTCATGTACTACGATCGATGGATCGATTCCTGGCATTTCTTCATAAGACCAGGCAAACACGTCACGGAATTCTTGAAATAGGGCTTTATAAGTCTGAATTTCTTCATCTGTACAAAAAGCACCTATATGAATGTTTTCAATTATTCCTGGTTTTACTGAAATGTCAATTGGAACCGTTCTAGATATATTTTCCAAATTTAACTCAGAATCAGGATTTTGCAATGGATTCTGAGGTTCCTTGGCATATTCAGCAGTAAAAATTGAAGCGAAATAATTTTCAAAATGATCTAATTCAGGTAAGAATGAAGATCGGTGATGGAGATCTTCCCATGGTAAATCATCAACAGACAAAAACTCACGAATTTGCTCATCTGTATGAACAATTTCAGGAAATGTCGTTGCATCTGAACTAGAAATAGAAAGCGATTCCTCTTGGATCCCATTCATTGGATCGGTTTCGGTTGAAGAGGGGTTGGAAAAAGACTGTATAGTCTGGTATGCAATTTAAAATGGACTCAAAGGCATCACGCCATCAAATGAATCTATCTCGGATTCAGAAGGTAGAATCCAAGGATCATCAAACATAACAGTGTCTGACGAAATCATATGAATAGTTGCAGTATAAGACGATACGTTAGGAGGAGGAAAGGAAAAAGTTCCTAGCAAACCAGAATCTTTAACCAAACCTACTCCGACATCCTTATAAGGGATAGCCGTTTTACCAACATGCTGGATTGTTTCTGTAGAGGCTGGGTCAGACGAAAAATAAGTTAACTGATCTATTGTCACGATCCTTCCTTGATATGGAAATTTTATAAGTCGAAAGACCGAAGAGACAACAGCAGTCATAGCATAAGACCAACTACGACCCGGTAGAAGGTTGTAATCTAGAGGGGCATCAACCACTTCCACATCTAGATTAACAATTTTTCCTTCAACCCCTATGGGTAAATCCTGCAAAATACCATAAGGTTGAAAACCTCGACCATCAAAAGCTTTTAGAATTGTCGGAGATTGGTTAAGTGTAGGAGAACCAAGAGATTTCCAACACTGAAACGACATAATACACGTTGAAGCTCCCTCATCAATCACAGTCCGAAAAATAGGTCTGTTTTTTACTAACACTGGAATCTGGAAAGCCATTTGGTGAGGAAGACGCGGCGTACTAGTTTCTAAATTGAAGATTATGAGGTTAGAATCCTGAACATCAACAGCTCCTATGGCAGACAATAACAATTTACGCTGTGCTGGACACGATTGCAGCACTTCCAAAGCCAACATTGCTGAAGGAGAAACAGCTAAATCTTCAACAATGTTGTAATTTTGAGCAGCTCTCGCATGTGGATTGAAAGCTGATTTACGAAGAACAGCTTTAGCAGGCGGTTTGATTATCAAGTCTGGATTTTGTTTCTCGATCTGTAGCGGACCGGAAACAGGAGGAGTTGTATTTGATGCGTTGGCATTAGAAGACTCTCCTTCTTTGCCATCAACGGGATTCTTGGAACCATAATCATGCGATCGCGTCGCAATCCTTACATGAGACATCATCATAATAGGCTCTTCTAAAGTAGTCGAGGAAGAACCAATCATTTTACTATCTTGAACTGGAAAAGGATCCTTCAAGACAGCAGGTTGTTGCGATCCTTTAACGAGTTTCGTAACCTCCTCTCGATATGGACATTCTTTCGTGAAGTGATCTTGTTCACAAATGAAGCAAGGATAGCGAGGTTTACGTTTCTCGTCATTGGATTCTTCTCTATCTGTTTTCTCTTTCGAATTTTTCTTGTTTTTGTTTCTCCCCTTCTTTTTACCACCGGATTTTGATTTTGCCGTAGATGTTTCAACGACATGAATATTGGCAGAAACTTCTTGAGAGGATTCTCCTTTCGGGGAATCAGGTAAAGTTATAATTGGAGAAGAATTCTTTGAGGATTTCTTCTTACTTTTAGAACTAAATGTACCAATCATACCGTCAGCGGCATGAGACCCTGAAGGAGCAGCAGCTATTTGACCTTGTTTGGGTAGATCGGGAATTTTCTCATGAAGAGTACCTGACTGCGTATAGACGAGGTCTAGGTACTGAGCCTGAGAAATTACTTGCTCTTCAGTAACAACACCAGCCTTAGCTACATCTTCAGTGATCTTGGGCAATAATGATTTCACAAACCATTCTGCCAAAATTTGATCCGGAATATAAACTTTCACCAAACGCCGTCTACGTCGCCACTCATGAATATGATCAGAAATATACGTGGATGTAGATTGTTTTAGTGAAGTTAATAATTCTATGCCATTGTCGTATCTGACAGGCAACTGGAAATGAGTTAAGAAAGATGTTGCTAACTGACTGAAATTATGAAACGAGCCTCGTGGCAACTCAATGTACCATTTGGCTGCAAGACCTATAAGGGTTCTTTGGAAAAGATGTAAGCGAATCGAATCATCAATAATCGAATTAGATGCACACCAAAGGTGATAAGTCATAACATGATTTGATGGATCCTCTCCTGACTTACCTTCAAATTTTGGTATATCACTGGGCAACTTATGAGGCATTGACGGCCAGTTCTGCTAATAAAAAATAGGATCATTTGTAAGGCGCGTCAAATCAGGTAAGTCCAAAGTTGCGATGAACGGTAACTGACGGTTAGGGTCACGAAAACCTTGAGAAGCCAAAGCAGATCCAGGAGGCGGATACCCAGGATAACTAGGAATCGGATTAGCATTGGGTATGGTATAACCTCCTGGATAACCAGGATGAATCGGACCATACTGAGGTTGTTGATAAGTATAACCAGGGTATGGTTGATAGCTTGGATTCTGCACATAGGGACCGTATTGCGGCTGTCCTTGGTACGGTTGATAAGTAAATTGAGGTTGACTTGTAACAACTGTACTTGTACCGGCTTGTCCTACAGGCATCTGAACTGTAGTCTGAACTGAGGGTCCTGACTGAGGTACAGAGACTTGAGGGATTTTCACGGATACAGGGATAGCCGAACTCGGGGCTACAGACACTCCAGAAATAGGTGTAACAGGTTGAACAGACGTTGCAGCAATTGCAACAGTTTGGGGCGGAGTCTGAGGTGCACTAGGCCCAGGCTGCTGAACTGAACTAGGTGCAGGAGTTTGAATAGCTGGCTGAATAGGTTGCTGGGTTGAACCAGAAACCAATGGTTGACCAGGTTGATAAGGTAACTGCACATTAGGCTGCAAAGGCTGTTGATATTGGGACGGATCCCACACCATCATTCCGGGGTACTGTCCCGTAGAAGGTTGAACGTAAGGACCAAAACCTGGTTGAACGTAGGGTTGATAATAAGGCAAAGTTCCGGCTCCTTGAACAGATGGTTGACCAGAAGGCTGTTGGTAACCTTGCATTGGGTACTGCCCTTGAGGTTGATAACCTTGAGGTACGTACTGAAGTTGGGGTTGTTGAGGACCCTGAGGAGCATATTGAGTTTGGGGTTGACCTTGAGGAATGTACTGTCCTTGAGGTTGATAACCCTGGGGTATGTACTGTCCCTGGGGTTGCCCCCCAAAATAATATGGATCCACAGTTTGTCCTGGGAAAAAGCTACCTTGAGGTTGTGCTCCGGGTGGTAACTGACTACCTTGAGGTTGCCCCCTAGGCGGTAATTGACTACCCTGAGGTTGACCCCCAGAAGGAAACTGACTGCCTTGAGCTTGAGGATTAGGAATATTACCAGAGATCATATAAACTTGCTCTGCGTTCGACGTTTCAATTTTAAGTCCACGTTTTCGATGGGTTGAGGAGCTGCTCCCGAGAAAGTACCAGACAAAGACTGATATCCCGAAGGAATAGAAGGACCACCATGTAAAAAAGATTCAGGCGTTTGAGAAAACATGGATGACTCACCAGCCATAATAGATGACGGATAATAACCTCTGGGCGTAGGATGAAATGGAACTCGAGGTGGATAAAAAGCAAGACCCGGATTCTCTAAAAAATCAGTTAAAGAAAGATACCAGGAATTAGTTCGAATAGGGCTGTAGAAAATAGATTCACGCTCCCTAAGATTTAACGATTGAGGGGAGTTGGGAAGAGATATGTCTTCGTCTGGATTAGTAAGTTCTTCTATAGAAATTAGTCCAGAAGGAAGATTTTCAGTAACTATATTTCTTACCCTAGGCGAACCTGGATCGCTAGAAGTTGGTGAGATAAATCCTGAGGACGTTTCTAACACAGAAGATTCAGTTTCAGGCTCAGAGATTTCAGGTTCGTCAGATAATTCACCAGAAGGAGAAATATTTTCAGTGACTTCAGAAACTGAAACCGGTTCTTGAATATATTCTGTTGTAGGAATTTGATGATCAGGATGTATCACAATAGCAGAGCTTTCAGCTTCTGTTGATCTAATTCTATGGCTACTGTGTGGTACCAGAGCTCGAAGCCCTTCAAGATGACCTGGTGTAAATTCAGGGGGTTTCCCTTGTATTCTCCGGGATTGTCTCGGCAATTCCGCCACGATGAAAAATTATCTAATTACACGCAAACAAAGAAAAATTTCAATGAAAACACCTAAAGTCTCTAAGAAACAAACAATTGAATCACTCGATTAAAAAATCTAAGAGTTCAAACCACACACAAACAAGTAACTTTCGGTACTAAAATCACTAGTTGGTGATGAAATCCAACTTAGTAGAGTTTTAACACGAAAAGGGCGGTTGGAACAGTTACCCCGACAACCTGCTTAATGAAACATACTGGCACAAGTTTCTTCACATAACCATCTCGAGTGAAGAGAACCCCCCAGAGAGTCCAAGTGAGTCTAGTCGACATCTGTTCCAGGTACAGTGGGATCTTCCCTCCACCGTCACCTTAGGGAAGAATCCTAAAGATTATGGCCTCTAAGGTTACCAACTGAAACAAATATACCTGGGGGAACAGTCTACGATCCGACACACACGCAAGGGCAGAGTAACAAAGCTCAATCCCCTTGAAGGCTCCTTGAACAGAATCCAAGGTTTACCGACAAGTGATCCCTGGCTCCTCGACAATGGTCTATCCGAGGTTTACCGTTTGTAATACGTGTATATCTTCTATCGTTCCCAATGAGGAAGGATTGATTACCCCACTGGTTCAGATATGATCTCGTGCTTAACTCCTTTAAGAGGAGCTTCCCAGAGCATACATGCAACAACTGGAATTCTTCCTACCGCAAGATATATCTACTTGTTTGTTTTATCTATCTTGGAGAGTTAATTACTTCCTACTCCAAGATACTAGCCTAAGCTATGTTGGTGATGAGAGCCCTAGAAATAAAAAGATTACTAGATGAATTTTATTTAAGCGTTACTTTTAAGAGCTGTTTCTTAAGTCAATGGGTGCGGAAATGAAACTTTGTATGATGTGAAGACTCGACTTCCAAAAACACTAAAATGCACCTATGATGATATTCAATTCTTTTTTCTTTCAATGAACTTTCTATCTAAAGAAAGAGTTAGAGAATGCAACCTTTAATTTCCTTCTTCAAACATGAAAACTAATTGAAAGAAAATCTTTTGTCTTTTCAATAAACTATCAAAGCTCACAAGAAAACTCTTTTCTTTTCCAAACAAGAAACTACAAAACAATTTTCTTTCGAAAGGAATCTACAAACACTAAACTACTCAAAACTACAAAAACTAATCTTGAGAACTAATCTAAATTGAGTAGAAGCTTTTTAGAGTTTTTTTTTTATGAATGTTTCTCTTAGTTGTTCAGCAAACTAAGAATCTATTCGTTCAGATAACAAACAGATCAAAAAACACTGAAAATATGTTTTTTTTCAAAACACTCAAAGAATTAAATTCAAAACTTTGAAGCAAGTTCTTTCGAAGATTTGCAAAGAAATCAAAAAGGCTTAATTTCTCAACATAGGATGTTTCCACAATCAGGTCGGATTCAAAAGACAAAAAGAGATCAATGTAATCTGAGATACTACAGATTGTCAAAAATTTCGAATCACCACAAAGACCAAGCAGGAAAAACAATCCAATCGGAAAAATCTCCTAGAAAATCATCAAAATACTAACACTGTTGGAGTTCATACACAATGAATTCTTGATAGACACAATAACCAGTCTGGGCAGAAACCAAAGATCTAAAAATAAACCAGAAAAAGAAACCTAGAAATTTTCTAAAATTTTTACAGGGTCCGCATGTAAGCAGTGTTGACAGGTGCGGTCCCGCACTGTATTCTATAGAGAATGTGCGAAACTGCCCGCACTGTCAAAGTTATGCAGAGTGCGGTCCTAGCAAAAATTATAGAAAAACTCAAAACACTTCTAAATTTTCAAAAACAGAAAAAATTTAAAGTACCCAGACAGATGTGAATCAATCAAAAACCAGAAAAAACATTTTCTCAAGTCAAAAATCAAAGAGAACCAAGAACAAACAAGTTCTTCCCCAGCGGAGTCGCCATTTTTTTGTGTAGATTAATCCGTCTTGCGGACAAGACCGATCTCTCTAGTACAAAAGGTAACTAGCAACAAACAGCCAATTATACTAATCTCTCTCTAAGCATATAATATTTATAAAAACACTATACGGGTGTAAGGCCTACCTTATGTCCAACGCTTGCTTGATTTTGTTGAAGTCCTTCCCGTGCACTGAAAGAACGTTCCTCGTGTATCTGCAATCACAAACAAGCAAAAAGATTAAGCAGCACCTGTATAGACATTATCATAAATCATACTTATCATAATGATCAAGGAATTTATGAAATAAACCATGAATAGACAGTTTAATGAGAGAAATGAGTATATTTGTATTAACTTCAAATGTAGAAAACATTTACAACCTGTGCCTTGATGTTGTGCAGGTCCTCCCGGGGTCCGAAGCAGGAATCTCCTCTACTTTGACAAGCATTGCACTCTTTGAACCAAGACAAATGGAGATGAGTGATTTAACCTCACAGAAAGTCTTAGTTAACTAAGTCTGAATCTCAACAGCATTTAACTTCAAATCTCATAAGCTTGAACTCCCTTTGAGGCTACCCAAGGCCTCTTTTTATAGTGGAAAAGAGGAGGTTTATTGTTCCAAATATGAAGGGATAGAATCCTCCTTCAAAGGGATAAGCTCCTTACATCAAGGGGTTAGCTCCATCAAGTGAGGGGTGAATGAACCTTCTCAAAGCGTATCCATTCCCGAAAATTCCCATCCAGAATCTTCTAGAATTCATCTGGAATTAATCTTTTATCTTTACTTTCTCGCCTTTTATGTTTTACAGGGGTCCGCACCCATTACACAAATAAAGTGCGTTATGGTTCCGCATGCAGGCTGAGATTTAGGTGCGGGACCACAGGGAATGTATAGAGAAAGTGCGATACCAATTCTTAGGGGATTTTAGGGATTTTCTTCTGATTTTGAAGCTTGATACGAGGAGCTGGTATATTGGACTTGCAAAAGGAGGAAGTATGAGTAATAATGAGCTCATATAGTCAGCAGAATGTCAAGGCGACAGTTTTCAGTGTAACAGGAGTACCTAAGTACTTAACCTTAAGAGTTCAAGGTTCAATCTTGAATCAGAGGGTTTCTGTATTGATTGATAGTGGGGCCACCCACAACTTCATTGATGCTCATCTTGTACAAAGGAGGGAAATACCCATAGATACTTTTGGGGGATTCTCTGTTTTGGTCCCAAGAGATATAAAAATGCAATTCATGCATTTTGTCCCATCACTTGTAGTCACCATGGGAACTTACACTCTGGTTGATCAATTCTTTGTGGTTGACATATCAGACACCAATGTGATTTTGGGTGTTCAATGTTTGATTACATTGGGTAAATTCACCACTGATTGGGAGGCTTTGAAAATGGAATGGGTGGACAAGAAGAGTGGTGAACCTCAAATGATAAAAGGCATGCATACCACTTCCACACAAAAATCAGAGATGGATTTGCGTAGTGGAAGTAAGAATTTTACAGTCCCTTCTATCATGTTCATGAGATTTCTGCATGAGACACTCTTATCTAGTGGAAAACCACTTGGGAGGCACCCTGATTCAGATTTTGTGGGGAAGACCTCATAACATGATGCTCCAAGCTTAGATCTAGGAGGGATTGGAGCACTAGAAGACAAAGCTACAACGCTGGGAGTATTGGGTAAACTCATGAAGGAGGGAGATCTTCTTCCCTTATCATCATCACCCACTCTCATTTCTAGTTTTGCACCGTGGGAGGAGAAGAATGGAAGGAATGGCCTTCCAAAACACACCTTTGGCATGGGAGATGTCAAGGAGAAGAGCAGAAACATGACAGACATTTATGTTGATACACCATCAACGTTGTTATTGTTGAGAAGTTTAGGTATATATTTGAAATCCCAATTGTTGGTGGATTATTCCAAAGATCTTCACACTTGTATAATACTTGATGACTAGCTGCATGAAGAGGGATATTTAGTCCAAGGAGGAGTCATCTATCATCATGGTAGGATCTTCTTGTCTAGAGCCTCCAATCTCAAGGAGAAGTTGCTACAAAGAGCTTACTGTTGTAGCCGCTACAACACCACCCAAAATTTTGGGTATATTTAAAATTTCGGGCTCCCCCTCTGTTCGCCTAGGCGTTAAAGTCTCTCACCTGACCTGCAGTCAACGACATCCCGTCGACCTATCTCTAACCCCTCACGAGTTGTCTCATCACCATGACTTGATGTTGTCGCTGCAATCATGCCATATGTAGGAAGGATCATCCGGCGTACGCCCGAACACTCTTGTCGCAGTCGCACCATGTGTAATGAGATTGCCATGCATATGTTTGAACGAGAACCTTGTGTGTATTGACGAGTAAAAGCCTTCCTGCTGTGGGTCATTAAGCATATTGCTTGAATGCTTCTCTTAAGCTTGTTAGTTTCGTGTGTTTTATCTATGGTTATCATTATTGAAGAGTAATTATGATGTTGTAATATCCCGCGCAGGTTGACCCCACGGGTGACAAAATCCTCAGTCATGTCACGACATCAAGGGAAATAAAATTGGGCTCAACGAAGAGGTCAAAGCTGCGGAGCAGGAGCAAACGATCAGTACTATTAAAAGGGGGATAGTGTGATACATGTTGATAAGAGTGAACCTTCTATGTCACTGATGCAAAAGATTTCTTCACTAGTGCGCACCAGATGCTTTAAAGCGCTCTATTGGAAATGTCCAGATCTTGCGTCATACCACCTCAATGTCGGTAGGCGCACACAAAGAAGCATTTTTCGCCTCTTCGATGAATCTAGCCTGAAGTATAGCCCGGTGAGCATATCCGACTTAGGAGATTTCCCTACGGAACGACAATCTCATTCAAGGCGTGCGCGTGCCAGGCAGCAGTGCAAAAGCATACATGTTCCTGTGGCAAGCCAACGACAAGGTTTCAAACATGTGAGCGCACCCTTTGGAAGCAAGGTTTATGGATCTTAAGCTGCATAGTATGGAATTAATTACGCTGCAAGGAGTATAACGTGGAGCAATAAAATGGCCTTACAACCCTAGTCGCCTTTACTCCTCCATATCCATAAATTTTGTGTATGTGGGACCATATGAGATGGAGAATGTTAGTTTGAACCTAAAGGGGTCATGTTGAAATGCATACGTTTGTGGTAGCCTGGTAGAAAAGGCCAATGTGAAAAGGGCTGTCAAGGTGGTTTGATAAGTATATTTTGACATTCGAATCTTTCAAAACGAGAAGCTTTCGAATTACAAGGCACAAGACCATGCATATATTAAATACAAGGCGCAAGGGGATATTATATATAATTAATACAAGGCGCTAGACCATGCATATATTAATACAAGGCGCAAGATGATGTTATATATTTAAGGCCGAAACACAAAGTAAATTAGTTTGAAAACCATGTAATATGGTGGATCACAACCATATGACAACTCATAACCATTGGGTTCAAATAATTCTATGGTGCAGTTTTGATCTATGCTAATACGTGTTGAACGAATATCTCATGGTCAAGGTTTAATTGTAAATGTGGAGTAGGCGCAAAGGGTCCAGCGAATGTTTGGTCCGACGGTCAGCCTTACGTTGAAAGATGGCGCAGAATCGCATGGGCACGTTGCATGGGGCGTAAATGATTTTGATTGGATCGAATGCTTTCATGTTGAGGTTTTAATCCGAAATGAATATGTAAGTGGTCAAAGCTACGTTGAACGTGCAACAGAATCCTATGCAAGACCTACGACGACCACGATTTAATAATTTATGCAGGACTATCAAGACCTCACAAATGGACGATGACGCGGTAATAAAGCATGCGGGGCGGATATACATATACAGCCGTCAAACATTATGGTTAATACAGGGATCAGAGCATAGGGAAATACTGTGCAGTTTTTATGACGGAGTTTAGTGTGTGGAGCATGTATATATATATATATCGGTCAAACGATATGTCGAGACATGGTTCGCGGCATGTTAATGTGCTTCTGCGCCCAAGTTTTATATGGAGCGGACACATATCCATACAACAACCAAAATTTTCTTTCAAACTGTGGAGCAAACAAATATATAAAACGGTCAAAACATTAGGGTTAAAACATGGTCAAAGCTATATAAAATGCATGATGATGCGACATGAGCATTCATATGGCAGAGTTTTTGGGAAACGGTTATATGATATTTGGTCGAAATTTGCGTTTTAAGGTGGAGCAGATATATGTTTTATAGTCCAACGTTCATAGTTACATGCATGGAGCTCACATTCAATATTTACGTTATACCTATATGTGGCGATCAACTTTTCAGCTAAAAACGTGGAGTGGAGTGCTATGGGTATAGTGGCACGTTAAAAGCGACAGTCTGTAACCACGTCTTAAGCGGTGCATGAACCATATGTTTTCAGAGCTATATAGCAGGGCGGAGAAAATTTAGAAACATTACAAACGGCTTAGATATGTCTGTGGCAAAATTTTAGCCAGATATTTCGATAGAGAAATAGCAATGGTCCAAACAAGGGAGCTGGTTCAATGTCCTCGTCCAGCTGTTTCCGGCGCTTTGTTCGCTTTCCAATAGGGAATGGCTATTGGTGAAGAAAGTTTCCCAGTACCGAGCAGCGCCTACCCAGAATGCATTTATGATACTTAGTAACCGCCATACTAATGTCTGTTTCTCCGCGCATGATACCACGTGGACTGAATCGTTAAGCAATGTTTCGATGAAAGCATGCAGCGTTTGATATCATCCAGCGTGAATCATGGCAACATAATCCCGTCTAGACTGCATGCGCATGTATGCAGTTGTGTCAGCTCTGTCATTGCCATAGGATGCACCAGGAAAAGGCAAAACGCTCAATCAGACCAGCGCAGGAATAGCTATGGAGCGTTATCCCCAGAATGACAGGTCCCTCGATATGATAGATGAGAAATGTTCTATTGCAAGGTAAAGTTCCACCTGCAAAATTATATCAAAAATGCTGACTCTAGGAAGCTTGGCGTTCGGTGTCAAATTATTATATGGAAAAGGCCGCAGATCGGCGTTATTGGATGTTCGTTGGAAGACTGTTTTGGTTAAAATTGTGTGAATGCAGCATAGCAATGGGGCTGGTCTGCTTATGACCTGACTTGCTACCACGAAGACAGAAGCTGTTCGAAGGGCAAGAGATTTGTCGGAGCAGCGTCCTCACCTTATTTGTCATGACAGCATGCAGACTCATCAGCCTCATTTCGAAGGGGCGTTCCCTTAGTGAGATCTTTGCACAAACTTTCGAACATGATGAAAGTATCATTGGAGCCCAGCACAGTTTTCATTATGGAGAACACAAGCAGCATGTTGCCCAAATCAACAGTTCCGTTCCATTGGGAGGAAATAGAGCATTTCCCAGCAAGCGAGAGAATTGATATACTAATGGCATATGCGTTAGTTATTCCTAGCCCCCTACTAAAACCAAAAGCTGGGAACCAGAAAAGCATCACATGCAGTGGGAGATGGCACAAGAAAAAGCCCTTTGCCTCATCAATGGGTTGTCACTACAAACACCCGGATCCCAAGAGAACTTGATGAGGACCACGCTGTGACATAAAACTTGACCACACAGGGGTCCAAAGTTTTCATTTTGCTTGTGTAATTAATTGTGCCTCTTAAACATTGTCATTTAAGCAATGAAGACATGTAACCTAAGACATGTGATTGCAGGTGGAAGCTGTCGATTCGCACGATGAGTTGTATTTTTCTTAGCAAGCAAGAGGACCGGTTTTCAAAGCACATGAGATGAAGGATACTCTACAGAATCTACAGATCTGATTGAAGTCATAGGCCGCAGATTTCTTCAGGTCATATATATTTGATCTTTTGCCTTTTGCGACCCAGCGACCTAGCGACCTAGTTGCAAGGTCGCAAGATCACACCTCTTCAGTTTCTGCCTTTTGCGACCCTGCAACCCAGCGACCTAGTCGCAAGGTCGCAAGGTCGCATATCTTCGTTTTTTACCTTTTGCGACCCTGCGACCCAGCGACTTAGTCGCAAGGTCGCAAGGTCGCATACCTTCATTTTTCAGCCTTTTGCGACCCTGCGACCTAGTCGCAAGGTCGCAAGGTCGCACCTGTTCAGTTTTTCCGCCTTTTGCGACCTCGCAACCCAGCGACCTAGTCGCAAGGTCGCAAGGTCGCAGTTCTTTGGTTTTCCTCCTTTTTGCGACTCCACGACCCAGCGACCCAGTCGCAAGGTCGCGAGGTCGCATTTCGTCGATTTTTCACCTTTTGCGACCCAGCGACCCAGTGACCTAGTCGCAAGGTCGCAAGGTCGTACATCTTCGGTTTTTCCACCGTTTGCGACTCTGCGACCCAGCGACCTAGTCGCAAAGTCGCAAGGTCGCATATCTTCAGTTTGTCCACCTTTGCGACCCCGCGACCCAGCGACCTAGTCGCAAGGTCGCAGGTCGCAACAGAAGACAGGTCGCAGGTCGCAACAACGGCTCAGGTCGCAGGTCACAAAAGGGACTAGGTCGCAAGGCAGCCCAACGGTCAGGAAGTTGAAAGATCAAGGAAGCCCAAAGGGCAGGTTTTGTTTGATAAATACTCCTTCGGGAGCTTGTAAGGGGGATTTTTCTTTTTGGAAGACTCAAGAGCTACATTGTAATGTATTGAAAGACCATATTCTTAGACATATGAATACGAATACTTGCTAAAACCCCTTTGTCAGATGATGTATGTTGCTGTGACAACACTATGTGTATTTCTTGAACAGTTTCAGAACATCCTATGATTAATGAAACTGCATTTCTAATAATATCATTTATGCATCATGTTTATCTATGCTTGTGTTAATGATGTTCAGTTTTATCGCTTTCTAAATGAATGTTAATACCTTTGTCTATTAGCATTTCGTTTTATCTTTCAAAAGTAAGAAGGAATCTTGCCATTAAGAACTATTTCTTCTGTGGTAAGATACCTTGCAAGCATGACCCCAAAGACGTGCCGTTAACTGCATCTCTTCGGGCGTATGTGTTTTATTCATTCTCTTGCTACGCATAGTGTTGTAGACATGTTCCATGCATCAATAATGTATTTCGTATCCTATGAATAAGTGTGTGTCCGCAGGTTTAATCAGGTTCTTTTGAGACCAGAAGGGAAGGCGTCTTAAGCGGTAGCCGGACCCACACCCCAGATGGGATCCCTACTCCAAACGGTTTAAGGTCTAATTGTGACTTTTTACCGGGGAGATCCCCTACTGTTGGCTGGACAAATTTTCCCGTCAACAGAATTGGCGCTAGAAGGAGGGCCTGAACCTCTGACCATATGGTTAACGAGAAGGGGGGCCAGATGACAAGCTGAGCCTTTAGAGCTTGCAGTTAATCTCATAGCTGTAATGGCTCGTTCCCAAATCATTCTCCCGAGATGTTTGTCAGAGTTTTATGAACCTGGATACTTCATCCCCGATAAACTTATGTATCACTTGTCCCAGTTAAAATTTGATGGTGAAAATGGGGTGTCCATAACCCAACACTGTTCAGATTTTTGTGACTTTGGTGAGTGTTATGAAATTGAAAATGAAGGTTTCATTTGTTTGCTTCTCTTCCTCACTCTCGAAGGTCGCGCTAAGCAATGGTGCTGCACTTTGCCAGAATCTTCCATCCATTCATTTGAACAACTCGCCAGTGAATTACAACAAGCTTTTCACATGTATGATTTTCATAACGTTTTACTAAAGATAAATGACATCAGAATGGAACCTCAGGAATCTTTAGATGAGTTCTCTATCAGATTCGTTCATTATTGTTTTGAGTTCCCTGAAAAGGATGTCGATTGGAGGTTGTTAAGAGAACAGTTTGCGTATGCGATTCTCGTTTCCCTTGAACCATTTTAGTTAGCAACTCGACCTGAGCCTAGTGTTCCCTATGACAACCCGCAAGTCAATGGCTGTTCTGACCTTGAGTCTTTCACGTACCATGTCGAATCTAAACATCTCAGTGGCTAATTATCTCTTTTGGCTCATCAAACCTACCTCGAGCCCACTCAATTTCTCCCTGGAATTAGTCCTAAATCTGGTTCACATTCGGATTATGAATCTGGTTCACAGTCGGATTATGAAACTGGTTCATATTCAGACTATGAATCTGGTTCACATTCGGATTATGAATCTGGGTCATATTTAGATTATGAATCTGGTTCAGATTCAGATGATGAATCTAGTTCAGATTCGGATGACGAATCTGGTTCACATTCAGATTATGAAGCTGGTTCAGATTCAAATTATGAATCTGGTTCAGATACGTATTATGAATCGACTCCTACCCCGCATAAAGTTTATTCCCTTACAAGGCCTGTCAAATCATTGTGTCCTCTGAACGACACGGATGTGCGTGTTGAAAAACCTCGTATGGTTAACACCCCTGCGATTCAATCTTTTCGTTCATTATTTCCTAGTTTGTTTCTCGATCCCGCCACACCAGTAATTTCTTCGAGACATTCAAAATTGCCTTATACTAGTATTGGCGACAATCATAAGCACGCAGATGGTGTTTCACAATCACAGTCCAAAATCGATGAATCTTTTAAATCTGATTTTTCTCACTTGAGATCTTTAGACAGCCATAGGAGCGATTCCCCGTCTGAACGACTTCAAGATGTTCCCTCTATTGATCCATCCCAGTCGGTAACTCTCGGGGAGTCTGACATCTCAGGTACCCAATTCGATCAAATCAATGATTACAGTGATCCCTGCTTATCTGAAAACATGTTCAATCGTACCACGGAGGACTATCACTCGGATCTCTTGGTCGACCCTATGAAGACACTTGAATTCGATGATTCGCTTTCGAAAGATTCAAGTACCTGCCAAAAAATCGAAACGCTTCAGCTTCCACTGACCGTTTCTGAAATGACCATTCCCCAGTACCATGCTCCTTCCAGCATAAACGCGTCGAATTCACCCCATCCTGGAAAATCTGGAGAATCCGACATTTTGGATTATCAACCTGTTAGTGCGCAAACATTCGACCAGATTGATACAAAGCCCACTGACATCTTTCAAATCACTACAATTGATGATCATGCCCATTCGCCTATTAATCTCGCCAAGCAGTCAAAGTTGGAAAGCCCCTTGCTTGAAGGTCCAGAGTTTGTTCAAAGCAGTGAAGAATTTCAGGCTCCTTTAAACGTGGATTCAGATCCCCATACCCTTAACCAGACCCAGGAGCAACCCCAGACTAGGGTTTTCGAAACTAGAATTTCTACGCTTGGATGTGCATGCATCTATAATTCGCCTGGCACTTGCGTATTGTTTCCATTCCATAAAATTGATGATCCCCAACACCATGATGAGATTGTCGATCAAGTCAACCACCCCCTTTCGGTGAATGTGCTTGCAAATAGGAATTGGCTTACCCATCACCTCTCAAATCCAGGATCATGCATGAATGATTTTATGTCATTTATCAATAATGTTGAGTTTCAAGAACAGATTGAGGTATATCAAGATGAGAGCGGGAATCAGCCTGCACAATCTGTTCTGGCATGTTCTTTGGCAAGTATCTATGATCGTCTCGCTGTTGCACCTGCTCCTCAGGTAAATTTTGTTGCTACTGCACTTTTTTGGATACTGGCTCTGATCTTGATCATTTTTGTCGTTGCAGGATGCAAATTAATGCGGTGGCTGCATTGGAAAACTGATTTTACATAACCCGACCGCATCATTGGTTAAACTAGGGTTTAGGTGTAGGCTAGCTAGAACCTGCAATAAAATTTGTTAGTTCAGAGTTAATTAGGTTTACTTGCATGTTTTGCTATTTTTTTTACGATTAATATCTTAGGCAACATCATGTTACGGGTATTTTCTTTCATTTCCTTTTCAGTTTCTTGTTGCTACATAAATAATCATTGCTTGTATTGCGCCTCTTTTCCACCTACAACTGGTTGATCGTTCTCGCACATGGCGTTGCATTGCACCTTGAGCCTTGCTTATTACATTGCGTCGTACTCTCTCTCCCTCGCATCATTTTTTGTCATATCGCCTGCCACTTCATGAGCCCTCATTGCAACCCTATCACCTTGCAGTCTTGTTTTGCCCCGATTGCTGAAACAGTAACCCCATTGTTTTGTGTGAGGTTGCGGTGGCTATCTCAAGAGGCAACTTTCTCTTAGGACCAGTCATCGAAGTCGCATTATCAACAAGATGCCTATGAGTCTAAACTTCTTGTCTGGGGAGATACGAGCCAGTTGTCTGTGGGAGACCTGATGAGCTGAAATGACCCCTACCCGTAGCATAAGCCTTGTGCCCAGCATAGTCTTGGACGTCTTAATGATCTGTTTTGCTCGCTTCACCTATTGTGGTAGATGGGATGTGAAGGTTCGACACAAGGGCAAACCCAAATCAGGATATCTTTCAGTTTCTGTAACACAAGAAACAACCTCTCTTGCTCGTAAAATAAGTTTGGATCCCTCATCCGCCCATGAAAAATAAGTGCCATGAGCACATGAAAATAAGTGCCACGAGCACATGAAAATAAGTGTTGTAAGCACATGAAACAACTAAGGGTAAAGGATCGAGAAAGGCTTCCTGCGCAGAGAGGTAATGCAACGACTCCGCCGGGGTACTGACCAGGCTCGCTGGCAGCGGAGCAACGTTTGTGATTTCTTGAAGTGACTCCGCTGGGGTACTGTCCAGGCCTGCTGGCAGCGGAGCAACACCAGAAACTTACTTTAAAAATCCTGAAAATAATAAACCCAATGCCTTGCTCTTCACATCGTCAACAAACTACTGGCGTCTGTGAGCTTTCTCTTTGATGTGTTTCTGATTAGCGGGACTTAGTGAGGCACAAGGATTAGGCATACTCATAAAGGGCCAAAGTAATACAAAGGGTACCCGTGCATCTTGTTCAATATTCCCTTGCATTGCTATCTGGATTCAGGCTTTTGTTGTGATACTGACAGAGATGCTGGATTCTACCAGTGGTTCGCCATTTGTTGTAGCCGCTACAACACCACCCAAAATTTTGGGTATATTTAAAATTTCGGGTTCCCCCTCTGTTCGCCTAGGCGTTAAAGTCTCTCACCTGACCTGCAGTCAACGACATCCCGTCGAACTATCTCTAACCCCTCACGAGTTGTCTCATCACCATGACTTGATGTTGTCGCTGCAATCACGCCATATGTAGGAAGGATCATCTGGCGTACGCTCGAACACTCTTGTCGCAGTCGCACCATGTGTAATGAGATTGCCATGCATATGTTTGAACGAGAACCTTGTGTGTATTGACGAGTAAAAGCCTTCCTGCTGTGGGTCATTAAGCATATTGCTTGAATGCTTTTCTTAAGCTTGTTAGTTTCGTGTGTTTTATCTATGGTTATCATTATTGAAGAGTAATTATGATGTTGTAATATCCCGCGCAGGTTGACCCCACGGGTGACAAAATCCTCAGTCATGTCACGACATCAAGGGAAATAAAATTGGGCTCAACGACGAGGTCAAAGCTGCGGAGCAGGGGACGAGCAGGAGCAAACGATCAGTACTATTAAAAGGGGGATAGTGTGATACATGTTGATCAGAGAGAACCTTCTATGTCACTGATGCAAAAGATTTCTTCACTAGTGCGCACCAGATGCTTTAAAGCGCTCTATTGGAAATGTCCAGATCTTGTGTCATGCCACCTCAATGTTGGTAGGCCCACACAAAGAAGCATGTTTCGCCTCTTCGATGAATCTAGCCTCAAGTATAGCCCGGTGAGCATATCCGACTTAGGAGATTTCCCTACGGAACGACAATCTCATTCAAGGCGTGCGCGTGCCAGGCAGCAGTGCAAAAGCATACGTGTTCCTGTGGCAAGCCAACGACAAGGTTTCAAACATGTGAGCGCACCCTTTGGAAGCAACTTTTATGGATCTTAAGCTGCATAGTATGGAATTAATTACGCTGCAAGGAGTACAACGTGGAGCAATAAAATGGCCTTACAACCCTAGTCGCCTTTACTCCTCCATATCCATAAAGTTTGTGTATGTGGGACCATATGAGATGGAGAATGTTAGTTTGAACCTAAAGGGGTCATGTTGAAATGCATACGTTTGTGGTAGCCTGGTAGAAAAGGCCAATGTGAAAAGGGTTGTCAAGGTGGTTTGATAAGTATATTTTGACATTCGAATCTTTCAAAACGAGAAGCTTTCGAATTACAAGGCGCAAGACCATGCATATATTAAATACAAGGCGCAAGGGGATATTATATATAATTAATACAAGGCGCTAGACCATGCATATATTAATACAAGGCGCAAGATGATGTTATATATTTAAGGCCGAAACACAAATCAAATTAGTTTGAAAACCATGTAATATGGTGGATCACAACCATATGACAACTCATAACCATTGGGTTCAAATAATTCTATGGTGCAGTTTTGATCTATGCTAATACATGTTGAACGAATATCTCATGGTCAAGGTTTAATTGTAAATGTGGAGCAGGCGCAAAGGGTCCAACGAATGTTTGGTCCGACGGTCAGCCTTACGTTGAAAGATGGCACAGAATCGCATGGGCACGTTGCATGGGGCGTAAATGATTTTGATTGGATCGAATGCTTTCATGTTGAGGTTTTAATCCGAAATGAATATGTAAGTGGTCAAAGCTACGTTGAACGTGCAACAGAATCCTATGCAAGACCTACGACGACCACAATATAATAATTTATGCAGGACTATCAAGACCTCACAAATGGACGATGACGCGGTAATAAAGCATGCGGGGCGGATATACATATACAGCCGTCAAACATTATGGTTAACACAGGGATCAGAGCATAGGGAAATACTGTGTAGTTTTTATGACGGAGTTTAATGTGTGGAGCATGTATATATATATATCGGTCAAACGATACGTCAAGACATGGCGCAGAACCAATTCGCGGCATGTTAATGTGCTTCTGCGCCCAATTTTTATATGGAGCGGACACATATCCATACAACAACCAAAATTTTCTTTCAAACTGTGGAGAAAACAAATATATAAAACAGTCAAAACATTAGGGTTAAAACATGGTCAAAGCCATATAAAATGCATGATGATGCGACGTGAGCATTCCTATGGCAGAGTTTTTGGGAAACAGTTATATGATATTTGGTCGAAATTTGCGTTTTAAGGTGGAGCAGATATATGTTTTATAGTCCAACGTTCATAATTACATGCATGGAGCCCACGTTCAATATTTACGTTATACCTATATGTGGCGATCAACTTTTCAGCTAAAAACGTGGAGTGGAGTGATATGAGTACAGTGGCACGTTAAAAGCGACAGTCTGTAACCACGTCTCAAGTGGTGCATGAACCATATGTTTTCAGAGCTATATAGCAGGGCGGAGAAAATTTAGAAACATTACAAATGGCTTAGATATGTCTGTGGCGAAATTTTAGCCAGATATTTCAATAGAGAAATAGCAATGGTCCAAACAAGGGAGCTGGTTCAACGTCCTCGTCCAGCTGTTTCCGGCCCTTCGTTCGCTTTCCAATAGGGAATAGCTATTGGTGAAGAAAGTTTCCCAGTACCGAGCAGCGCCTACCCAGAATGCATTTATGATACTTAGTAACCGCCATACTAATGTCTGTTTCTCCGCGCATGATACCACGTGGACTGACTCGTTAAGCAATGTTTCGATGAAAGCATACAGCGTTTGATATCATCCAACGTGAATCATGGCAACATAATCCCGTCTAGACTGCATGCGCATGGATGCAGTTGTGTCAGCTCTGTCATTGCCATAGGATGCACCAGGAAAAGGCAAAACGCTCAATCAGACCAGCGCAGGAACAGCTATGGAGCGTTATCCCCAGAATGATAGGTCCCTCGATATGATAGATGAGAAATGTTCTATTGCAAGGTAAAGTTCCACCTGCAAAATTATATCAAAAAATGCTGACTCTAGGAAGCTTGGCGTTCGGTGTCAAATTATTATATGGAAAAGGCCACAGATCGGCGTTATTGGATGTTCGTTGGAAGACTGTTTTGGTTAAAATTGTGTGAATGCAGCATAGCAATGGGGCTGGTCTGCTTATGACCTGACTTGCTACCACGAAGACAGAAGCTGTTCGAAGGGCAAGAGATTTGTCGGAGCAGCGTCCTCACCTTATTTGTCATGACAGCATGCAGACTCATCAGCCTCATTTCGAAGGGGCGTTCCCTCAGTGAGATCTTTGCACAAACTTTCGAACATGATGAAAGTATCATTGGAGCCCAGCACAGTTTTCATTATGGAGAACACAAGCAGCATGTTGCCCAAATCAACAGTTCCGTTCCATTGGGAGGAAATAGAGCATTTCCCAGCAAGCGAGAGAATTGATATACTAATGGCATATGCGTTAGTTATTCCTAGCCCCCTACTAAAACCAAAAGCTGGGAACCAGAAAAGCATCACATGCAGTGGGAGATGGCACAAGCAAAAGCCCTTTGCCTCATCAATGGGTTGTCACTACAAACACCCGGATCCCAAGAGAACTTGATGAGGACCACGCTGTGACATAAAACTTGACCACACAGGGGTCCAAAGTTTTCATTTTTCTTGTGTAATTAATTGTGCCTCTTAAACATTGTCATTTAAGCAATGAAGACATGTAACCTAAGACACGTGATTGCAGGTGGAAGCTGTCGATTCGCACGATGAGTTGGATTTTTCTTAGCAAGCAAGAGGACTGGTTTTCAAAGCACATGAGATGAAGGATACTCTACAGAATCTGCAGATCTGATTGAAGTCATAGGCCGCAGATTTCTTCAGGTCATATATCTTTGATCTTTTGCCTTTTGCGACCCAGCGACCTAGCGACCTAGTCGCAAGGTCGCAAGATCACACCTCTTCAGTTTCTGCCTTTTGCGACCCTGCGACCCAGCGACCTAGTCGCAAGGTCGCACCTGTTCAGTTTTTCCGCCTTTTGCGACCTCGCGACCCAGCGACCTAGTCGCAAGGTCGCAAGGTCGCAGTTCTTTGGTTTTCCTCCTTTTTGCGACTCCGCGACCCAACGACCCAGTCGCAAGGTCGCGAGGTCGCATTTCGTCGGTTTTTCACCTTTTGCGACCCAGCGACCCAGCGACCTAGTCACAAGGTCGCAAGGTCGCACATCTTCGGTTTTTCCACCATTTGCGACTCTGCGACCCAGCGACCTAGTCACAAAGTCGCAAGGTCGCATATCTTCATTTTGTCCACCTTTGCGACCCCGCGACCCAGTGACCTAGTCGCAAGGTCGCAGGTCGCAACAGAAGACAGGTCGCAGGTTGCAACAGCGGCTCAGGTCGCAGGTCGCAAAAGGGACTAGGTCGCAAGGCAGCCCAACGGTCAGGAAGTTGAAAGATCAAGGAAGCCCAAAGGGCAGGTTTTTTTTGATAAATACTCCTTCGAGAGCTTGTAAGGGTGCTTTTTCTTTTTGGAAGACTCAAGAGCTACATTGTATTGTATTGAAAGACCATATTCTTAGACATATGAATACGAATACTTGCTAAAACCCCTTTGTCGGATGATGTATGTTGCTGTGACAGCACTATGTGTATTTCTTGAACAGTTTCAGAACATCCTATGATTAATGAAACTTCATTTCTAATAATATCATTTATGCATCATGTTTATCTATGCTTGTGTTCATGATGTTCAGTTTTATCGCTTTCTAAATGAATGTTAATACCTTTGTCTATTAGCATTTCGTTTTATCTTTCAGAAGTGAGAAGGAATCTTGCCATTAAGAACTATTTCTTCTGTGGTAAGATACCTTGCAAGCATGACCCCAAAGACGTGCCGTTAACTGCATCTCTTCGGGCGTATGTGTTTTATTCATTCTCTTGCTACGCATAGTGTTGTAGACATGTTCCATGCATCAATCATGTATTTCGTATCCTATGAATAAGTGTGTGTCCGCAGGTTTAATGAGGTTCTTTTGAGACCAGAAGGGAAGGTGTCTTAAGCGGTAGCCGGACCCACACCCCGGATGGGATCCCTACTCCAAACGGTTTAAGGTCTAATTGGGAATTTTTACCGGGGAGATCCCCTACTGTTGGCTGGACAAATTTTCCCGTCAACACTTACAAAGAGTTATGTTTCAACCATATGTATTGCATGAGGGTCTACAACATCATCATGAGGAGCTTTGAATGGGAAGGCTTGAAAAAAGAACTATATCAACATTTTCAAGAATGCATGTACTATGTGGAGTTGGGGCAGCAACATGACTCTATGAAGGAGTTATTTCAGCCACCTCTTCCTTCTTTGAAGGAGGAGAGAGATCCATGCACCACTCCATTTGTATGAGGAGTATTGTTGGTGAAGAATCTAATCATGTAAAGCATGTTCTATTCTTTGATTGTACATATTCTTTCACCATGTTTATGTAGGCCATGGCTCCAAGGACGAGTGATACATCATGTGAATCTTATGGCAAACTTTGGGCCACAAAAATTTCTAAATTTGGCCACTCCCTTGATGAACAAAGGGAGATTTTCCATCATGATGGGTGCTTCCCAAAGGCACCAAACATATGTCACACTTTCAGCCATAGTGAGAAAACATGGGAAACAAGTAAGTGGTGGGGAAACCACTTGCCATACCTTTATCTAATGTAGGAAGGAGATGCACTGCGCTGGTACCATATGTGGGACTATGACCCACCTCCACATGCTCAAATTTTTGTTTGTATGTATGTAGTTTTGCTTCCATACATTGATGATATACTTGTACTTTTTATGGGGATGTATGGAGGGAGGATGGGAGGCATGTATGTACCACATGGGATGGAGACTCTCTATTTACCTCATTCTACATGTTTCAGGGATAGCATTGGTTCAACCATGTTTGTTTCAGTTGAGTTATTGACTCCTTATGGGATGGACTATGTACATCTCATGAAGACTTTGGAGGAACAATTCATGGAGGGTTGGATTGGTGAACACTTAGTTTATGGAGGAAGCTTAACACATGATGATGGTGTCACCAATGGAGGAGAAGAGGAGTTGCAGCACTCACCTTATCAGTTTCTTAAGGACAAGAAACATTTTGGAGGGGAGGACTGTAATATTCCCAATTAGCCCCAAGCTAATGGTAATATTCAATTTTGTTGTATTTTTCTAGTTGATGAATAAATGTGTAAAGGAGGATCAATAAAACTCCTAAAAAATTAATAAATCAATGCCACATGTGAACAAGGCTAAATCTAGGCTATTTAAATAAGCACCCTTAGGTGTGAAAGGGGCTGAATCTTTTGACTGGGTCAACCATGACCAAATCAACAGCGTTGTCTTGGAGGAGTGGCCATCAATGAGGCACAACGCCTTTTTAGTTGGAGGTGATCCATGTGAAAGGAGATATTCCATTAAGATGGTTTAGGGTTTTGCAAGCTCTCTAACTATAAAAGGAAGAGGATGGCAGCATGAGAAGGTTGTTGATGATTATGTTATTTATGAATATTTTTTTTGTTTAGACATTTCTTATTCTCCTTGATGTTTAGCAGAGAATAGTGCTGTTTAGCACTGGGTGTTCCTGATCGGGAATCCCACCTCTTTCCTTGAGAGGCCTCTTGGAAGAGTTTGCATTTATTGTCCACTATCAGGCATTTGGCCAAGCTCTTCTTCCAACTACAACGCAGATCCTGTTGAGGGTTTGGTTGTTTTTGTAAGCTACAACAAGTGGATGCTAGATATACTCAGATCTAGGCAAATCTAGTGCCTCTTTTCTGTGGGGAAGGCTTCTATCCCATTGGCAAGAGAGTATTGGATGATCGGAGCTACAATTTCATATCTTGGCTTGAGGTCAAACATGGTCTAGAGCCTACATAGTATTTTTCCTTCGAGGACTGCGTTATTTGTAAGGGTATTGTTGCAGGGTCTTTTGGCACACTTTTCAAAGGATTGGTTTTCATGTGTTGGGGATCTGCCCTTCACATTTGAGGTCCATTGGATGGGATCATCATATTGTAAATTTTAGATCAGATCTATATGTCCATGAATTTCTGAATATTCCTGCAGATCTGCAGCATTAGATCTCAGATCTACTCCTTGTACTTCATGTTTTGCTGAAAACCCCAAGGGGAATTTGAAGAAGAGCCTATCTAGTGTACATATTTGATATATATCTAACTTTTTGTACACAGATCTGCTCTAGATCTGAAGTGTAATATATAGTAGTTGCAGCTAATAAAAATAACGTCGTCAAGCTATTTCAGTATTAATACATGGTTGCAACACCTCTATTTGAGGATTTTCTTCCATAAAAGTATTCTATTTCCTATTGTACATCTAATGGGCTGTCTTATTCATATATTTTACTGATGTATATGTAAATAATGAGTCTCCATCTTGGCCTCCCACTCTTACTCAGTTGATCTTTGTTATTTCTATGCATTATTGTTTAATATTGCTGCATTTCCCATTTGGGAATATTACATTATGGTTCTTGGCTTATCTTCCTTGGAGATAAAAAGGATCTTAGTGGGAAGGAAGGGGGTTATAACCTCAAGGAAGAAATAAAGAAGAAATACCATATACCAGACAAGCAACCAGGGAGTTGCAGAGGAGAATTATTCCTGAGCTGGATACTTAACCAGTGGAATATTCCCAAATTTAAGCTTGAGACTGAACATATGATAAGTTCTTAGGTCTTCAAGGGGTTGAAATAGCCAAGGAAATGATGGTTGTACTGGTAGTTGGAGCTCGGGGGAGATTCAATCGTCATTGTCGATCTAATGGAAGGGAGGTGGACTCTTTTGGTTGAGTTCCTAATTAAATTTGTCAGTGAATTATTCAGCAGATATGTATGTTATAAATAAATGTCTTAGTTAAATTCAAGGTTGAATATATTGTATAGTTCAATTCAAGATTGATTGTATTGTAGAGTTCACTACATGTGTATGACAATGAATTTCTGTATAGGAGAAATGGAATACTGTAAATCTCGGTATGTATATGAAAGTGGAATATTGTAGCCTTTTAAATGTGAACATCGAATTCTAAGTTGGTAGGGTAGAATCTTTTCTGATTCTATAGTCAAAGAACGAAGAGAGAAATCTGTACCCATGGTTAAAATTGGAGATTGGAGGGTGATCAAGTTAAAGTTAAATTTAAATGCTACCTATCAGTTTAGCTCGTAGGCATAGTGGAGACTATGGTGGCCATGAGTTGGTATGACCACGTGAGTAGGTAAATAGGCATACAAAAAACCTGTCAGTTTCATTACAAACTAACCTGTGGAGTAATGATAATAAGACGGGTAGTAAAATAAAAGGATAAGGTTGTGAACAGTTGACAGAAACGAAGAGAACCTATACGGCAGTAAACATTTTGAACATCCTGCAGAAAGAAATGAAACCTTGAAGTTATCTCGCCAGTTAGAGAGCAAATCTAAAGATTGCAACAATAAAGATTAATTGAATTAGAATAAAAAAACCCTAAGGAATTTCCTATTCCCTTTCTGTCAAGCTATTGTAGAACACCAGGCTAATGCAGATGAGGTCCAAAGAAAATAAAATTTGAAACATTGGAGAAATGAAGGAGGCCCCGTCTTGAGGAATCACGACAGTGAATGGAAGTAAGCAGGAGGTTTGAAAAATAGTTAATCATATGAATGAACAATATAAGGCATATGCAGAGGCACTCCTCTTGTTCCTCTTGAACCCTCAGAACCCAACAGAGCATAATAGCGTGAAAAGGCAAAGAAGATGGTTGGGAAGAAACCCTTATGGGTTGGCAGCCTCCCGGCACCATAGGATCAGTGGACTCTAGATCAATAGTGGTCCAAGCATCCAGGTGGTCGAGGTTGAAGATTGAGGCAAGGACAGGCTATGCAAGACAGTTGGTGTCCATTAGACACCATGCAAAGCACACGTAAAACCATCAATCATATGCTAAGGTCATTATGAATGTCAATAGATTTGATTGTATGCGTAAGTTAAGTAATTGATAATTGTTATATGTTGTGTATAGTGTTATGGTATTAAAAAAAATATGTCCAATGTGGCATTTGGAAATACATATAAAACATGACCTATGATATTTAATAGAAAAATATATGTGCCATAGTTAATGCTAACTCTATTTTCCATAATCTAGATGTGTGAATATTAAAGTGATACCCTTGCATGGGAATTAAACTTGGTTAAGGATAGGAATAGGTATTATAAATTTAGCATTGTCTAAGAAGAATAATGATATGTATATGAAGTAGCTTGAGGTTTTTGAAATTTTGCAAGTGAGCCAATTGGGTTTTAAGCCTCTTTTGTGAAATAATAAACAAATAAACATGAAATTTAAACTAAGTTTTTGCAGAAAAACATAAGACAATATCACCATAACATTAAACACCCAACAAAAATTGATGAAGCAGTTCACCCCTCCTGGGCTATGTCTCCTGGTCCAGCTTCCAATGGTTGGGCCTCTTTTATTATGCTAAAAAAATGGTATTTTCATACAATTACAATGCTCAAATAGCTCTACTGATAGCTCCAATTTTTTCAGAGCACTCAAAAACCCCTAGCTAGCCTCTTTCTACTCCCAAAAAGGATAAAAAAATGAGAAAGTTATGACCTCCACAAGTTTTCCAGCAATTCGTCCTAAAAATTTGCCCTACCTGCAAACTGGCCAACAATTTTTCCCCAAAAAACGCTAACGGGGCAACGTTTTCCCCAACTTCCAGTGCAAATTGTGGAATTGTTAATTTTCTCAATAATGTCTTAAAACCAAATTTTGAACCATATAGTCATGGCTGAATTTTTTGAATTAATATAGTGGGGCCAGAATTTTTTGTATTTAAAAATCGAGTGGGGTATGCCCTGTCTGGTGGTCGCGTGCTTTGTAATTTGATCAGGGGCTAGGGGATAAGCTCCACCCTCATCCCCAAACCCTTTGTACCTTAACATTTAAATAAAAGGTTTAAAGTGTATATGTTAAGAGTTAAACAGTGGCACAACATTTAAGCATGCAAATTGTAGGTGGGAGGTCACGGGTTCGACCCCAGCCGACCTCAACCCTTACAAAATTTTTAGCCAACTGGGAGGTGCCGTGTGGTGGCCTCTCATTGGCCTATCAATAACCAATCAAAATTCTTCCAGCCAATGCCAATGAACGAATGCCACTTGTCACCATGTGATTGGCTCATGCAGTTCAGTCATTTGTCAAATCAACAGGCCTAGTCAGCATACCATGTCAGTAGTACGGACTGCTGACTGGCCAGCCTTGCACAAAATTTTGCCAAAATTCTCCTGTTTGACAAATTGATCAAAACTCGTTTCCAGGAGCATACTATTTCGGTTTTGCGCAAAATGAATTGTGCTGGATTGAGAACGACGAGGTCTACGCAAGCCAATAGGTTTCGTTCCATGAGAACTTTGAATTTTGAGCATAAATTTGATCATCAGATCATTCCGCCCCATTCGAACCTTTTAGACCTCCAAAATATCTTTATCTATCAGTAAATAGATGAGGGCTCAGCTCCTTCACCCTTCTAGTCTTCATCCACTAAAAATTACTTAAATGCGATAATTTGAGACTTTCTTGAAAGCTGATCATTTTCCCCGAATTTGGAGACCTTGACTTGTTGTGGTAGATACCATCTTGCTGCAATTTCCCAAATTTTGAATAACAACAACCTGTAATTGAAGGAAAAAACACATTCCCTCCCCGGTCGTCAATCAAAGAAAACTTGAACAACTTCAAATTCTTCTCACCTTGAACAGTCCTAACACGATGATTGTTAGCATGTCTCGCCTTGTGCTTGGCTTGTATCTTGATCAAATGTGATCGCCATTGCCATGAAACATCCCATTTCAAAGATAATACATTGTGAAACACACACGAAGAAATTTTGAACCCAATGCCCTCTTTGTCAAATTTCTTTGGCGCTTTCTCTTTGACCTTTGCACTCTCTTGCACTGGCATCTTGTTCACATCATTATTCAAAAATCATGCATGCAGCTACAATTTTAGCTCATCTTGTTGACCTCCTTTTGAAGGAAACATGTTAGACTCCTGAAAAATCTTATCATAACCATTAGAAACCTCAATGAAACCAGAATTTCCATTTGATGCATCTTCTATAAAATCCTCATTCACAAGATCTTCATGCTTGAACATTAACAAAGAAAATTTTTGACTAGCATTCATAATTCTATTCATTTGTCCAACATGCATAACAGACAATTCACCTTCTTACTATATGCTCTAACAATGTAATCAATCCCATTCTTGAACAAGTGATACTTATTCTCATGGTGATGAAGGATTTCTCTACTATCATAAAGATATGGGCTACCCAAAACAATACCAGAAATATCAAGCGGAACAACATCAAGTTCAACTTCGTCAAGAAAGATTGCAGTGATTGCAAATTAAGTATGCACTTCCTCGCACCTACAAATTTGCATTCTTACATATCCACCCTAAAGGATAAGGTCTTGGATGAGGAATGGTGTCTAAATTCAACTTCTTGACTAAGTTTTCAGAAATAAGATTTGCTTGTGAACCACTATCAAATAGGGTGTCAATCTTTGTATACTTTGAAATAACTATAACATGGAAAATCACAATTATTGTTTCATCATCTTGAGTACTATTTTGAAAACTTGAACAACTAGTACTTGCAATGTCCTTACCTTTCAAACCCATTGCGATGACCTTTGTTTCATCTCCGAAATCAGAACCTAAATCATGTGTTATTGTTGCAGTTGTCTTCTCCTTCTCCTTGTTTTTAAGCTTGTTGGGTTTCATCTCTAGATGAAGTTTACAACAATGATAATCATTGTGCCCATATTTTGAACAATGTCTGCATGTGATTTTTTCTTTATCCATCTTGATGGATGCATTCTTCTTACCTTTACCCTTGAACTTACCCTTTCCTTTTTCTCTAGAATCAAAGGTATACTCACTTGTCTCCTCTGAAACATGTTTCCCTCTTTCCTCTAGATGTGTGGCTTGTACACAAACTTCATCTAAATTTGAAAGTATTAAACATGAGAATATTGTGTCTTAGGTGATCCAGGTGGCTCCAGAGACACACACAAGAAAAAGAGGGCTAATGGAAGCTCAAAAATCAAAGTTTTTGGATTGATCTCGAATGGGGTTCAAGTTAAATATCTCGTTTTCCTTATTTCAATGGTGCAAACGGTTCGTCAAACCGAGCTCGTATGTGAAAGTTAAAAGCAGTCAAATTTCTAGGTTGACTTCATGAGGTGGAAGGCTTAAGGAGGACACAATCTGGAAGAAACTAGGCCACCAGATATCAACCAACTCTGGATGGATTCTAGGAAAATTTGTAGGACACTTAATCCGTCTCCTTTGGCCTATTTTTGGAAATTTTTAAAATGAATATTAGTTTTATTAAAAAAATAAAAATAATAAAAAAATGGGTGGCGGGCCACCACCCCAGCTAGCCCACCTGACCACATATATATAATATATATATATATATATATATATATATGGGCCAATGGGCCATGACCCCTGCCAGACCCAATGTCACACCCACATAACGTATATGTATATACGGTGGGGTGGTCGGCGGTCAACCCTACCACCCCAATCGTTTACCATATATATATTAAAGCAACCATGACCCATATAAAAAATATGTTGTATACGGGTTGGTTGGGCAGGTTGCCCAAGGTGGACCCGACCCATACCATATTTAAAATTTTGTTTGGGTTATAAAACAAACACTCAGTTTGGGAGGGGCCGATTTTTGACCACCCGACCCCCTCTCCACAATCCGAGGATCTTAACCAACTGCACCAACGACCCATTTGGAATACTTCGTCCATGAATATTTATATAAACACTCATTTCTCAAGTGCGGCCAGGCCAAGGCAGCAAATTTTGCAACACACAATTCAAGGTAGTGCAGGAGCAGATTTCGAGACAGATTCCTGTTTTGATGCCAAGGGAATATTTTGATCCCAAGGAGGTAAAATTTTCAGAATGTATTCAAATTTATATGCATTTTAACCAGAATTTCACATAGAGCATGATGGTGCACCCATATTTTCCTTTTGAGAAGTGGTTTTGCAGATTCCCTGTGGAGGAGAATCTTCAGGAACCTTGAGGGAATATTTCAGATTCCTTGGAGGTTGAAATTCATCGGTGTCAGAATGAGGTCAACCTTATACTCATTATTCTAAAAATTTTGCAATGATCTCAATGGTGAGATCATATTTCTATTTTGAGTTGCATATTTCTATTTTGAGTTGCAAATTTCCAGATTCCCTGTGGAGCAACATCTTTAAGGAATCTAAAAGATTCCTTAAGGCCCAGATTTCGGCAGTGTGAGAATTTAGCAATTGACAATCGATCCTACACCTCTCGGTGACACAAGTTCAGCGGTGCAGTCAACTTTTCCATCTGACCCTTATGTTTTTTTACCACTTTTCAAAGTGGAGTTGCAAGTGTCAACATTCAATGTGTGAGCAATCATTTTCAGGATATTCAACACCACAAGATTGATGGTACAGTCAGATCCATTAGTTTATCATCATTTTATTTAGATAGCTCTAGGATGTGAGGTATATGTAGTGTGATCATGTACTTCTTTGTTTCTTTGCTATGAGATGCATTGTGCTGTATAGATCCCTTTTTGATGTTTGATGTGGGATCCTGTTTTGTTCTTGATGTGAGATGCAATTTCTATCATGGATTTTTTTTTTTTAATGTTTGAGATCCTTTTGATGCCTTGTTGGTGGGATACTCATTGTCACATGTATGTTTGAGTAAGATCCCTTTGTTTCCATGTTTACATGATACTCATTGTCACATGTATGTTTGATTGAGATCCATTTGTTGCGATGTTGGCGAGATACTCATAGTCATTATGTGTGAGTTATTGTCATGCTAATAGGAGTCGTTTTGTGAATGAGAGTTCCTGTAGTAGAACATATCGCGGAGAGATCCAACCACTCCTGCATGAGGGCATTTTCCTTGTATGACAGAGAAAACACCATCCATGTACATCTTCACTATTTAAAACACTCAATGCAACGACCTACACCATCTTGACATCGAGGCCCAGAGACGTAGTCCCTAGTGGACGAACTCCATTATCAATGTCTTATGTTTATAATGATTGTTATCTTCCTCTTCTTTACAACATGCATATATGTTCTTTTATGTTCAGTAATGCTTTTATGCAATTCTAACACATCAACCGAAGTAAAAGGTATTGGTTTAAAGGGTTGCTGCAACTTACTCAGATCATTAGGTAACTATGCAAACCTCCAATGTACTTTAACAAAGTTTCTTGAGATGCCAAATCTACACCCAAAATTAGTTCTCTTCTCCTAAATTCCTGAGTATAGCTTTGCAAACTTTTTCCTTTACCTTGCCTAAAGTTTTTCCAGTCCATTATAACCTTTTGCATGTATGCTAATGGATAAAATTGTCTCCTCAAGGAAACAATAAAATCATTCCAAGTGGTTAAGACCTTACCATGTTTATTCATGTCCTCTTGAGTTTTTTCTTTCCACCAAATAAGAGCTGCACTTTCCAATCTAAGGGAATCAAGTCGAATCACGGTGTCATCATCATTGATTCTTTGTATCTTGCAATACACTTCAAGCTGACTTACCCAATTGTCTAATCTTTCAGCATCTACCTCCTCATCACACATAGGAAAATAAAACTTCGTTAGAGGAAATTTTAGCCTAAAAGTGGCCTCCTAAGGAAAAATAATAAAATAAGAGTTTATGTATGAGGAGTTTTTGAAAAACCCTCATACTTAAATACAAAGAGTAAAGGGAGTTCTAATTAAATGGTTCATGAGGCACAACACTTGCTTAGGTTTTTCAAATGGGGTAGAAAGCTAAGTGGGCTTCATTGAAGGGAAAGCTCCACAGTTAAGCGTGCTTGAGCCAGAGGCGTTATGGGATGGGTGACCTCCTGGGAAGTCCTGGTTACCGGGTGTAAGCCCCGGAAGTGATGATTGACACTATGTGATTCATTTCACTAGTTTCAATCCCACTTCTTCACCCCTGTGAGAATCACCCGATGCAATGAGGGCTAAGTGGAATATTAAAAAATCATGAGAAATTAGTTAGTTCCAACTACCTCTAATGGAAATGGTCATATATGAATGACTTACTTAATGTAGTTGAATCCAAAAAATGATATCTGTTAAAATAAGAGTTATGAATTTTGGAAAAAGAAAAAAAAGAAAAAACTACTTTTTCAAATTGTATTTTCAGTTTATCTCCTTGTAGGTTTACTCAAATTTCATGTTTAGACACTCATTAGATGCATAATTAAATTCCACATCCAACGAGTACCCATTATTCATACTTTTGAGAGTACCCATATTGATAAAAAATTTAGATACATTAAAAAGTGTGTTAAAACACGTTTTTTAAATGTATCTGTAGTTTTTATTTTTTGAAAAGTGTAACTAGGTCGGACTTCATATTGACTATGTAATTATGTATTTTATGTAAAGAAGAAGGCAAAGATAACAAAATGTATATTTGTTGTACTTGCTTCATGGGTTTCATGAGCAAGATTTTATCTTAGGTTAATAGAATTATTCTTGATGTCTATTTATGGTTTGTCTTCTATTTATAAATGTATTAAGTGTCATGTATATGAAGAACTTAGTTGTCATTGAATGCTACAAGACCTTGGGGCTCAAAAGCTGTGGAAGAATGGATTGAAATAGTTCTTATATCAACTTTGGAAATAAATGATAAATTCAACCTTCACAGTCACAGTCAAGTTGGCCTACAAGTTAATTGATGGTCGGCCTAAAGACAGGAAGACTGCCACTATATATACACAGTCTCTGCAATCTGTTACGCACTAAGTTTCTGCGGATATCTCTGAGGTAAAAGAGCGAAATGTCTAGAGTAGATTGTGGATTCCTCTGCAGTTTAAAAGAGGAAATACAATGGGAGTTTAAAGAGGTCAACAAGTGCAGATTTCTCTGTGGAGAAATGCAGTAAAGAAGTGTGGTCCTCTCGGCAGAAAGACAATATTAAAGTTCAAGAATAAAATGTGGTTTTTCTTCAAGGTACAAAAATGATTGTATGTGGATTTTTCTATGCCAGCAAGTGCGGATTTCTGAGATAAGATAATAGTGTAGACTGTTCTATACCAGCAAGTGCAGATTTTTGAGATAAGATCACAGTGCAGACATTTTTTCGTTTTCAGGAAGTATACAAGTTCGATTGCAGATATCTCTGCCAGATAAAGTCTAGTTTAGATATGAAGTTTAGGTAGCGTTCAATTATATCAACATGAAGATCTATTTGAAGTAATGCAGATGGATCTAAGCTATAGTGAAGTCTGATATAAATTCGAATCACTATGATGTCTATGGTGCAGATCACTATGATGTATGTTGCTGAAGAGATTCAAGAAAACACACTTATTTGTACCTACAATCTATGACATAATCAGGTCTATTATATGAATGCCTTAGATGGATGCGAAAGTCTCTCATAATTCATGGAAGAATGGTCAGTGCAGGATAATGAAGAAAAAGAAGAGCCAACAGCAGCATCAAGGTCTTGGAGAGATTCATAGGTCAAGGGTTTAAGTCTGGGTCATGGTACTTATCATTTGAAGATCTATAAGAAGGATTTCTCATGGGGTTTCCTCTCCAAGAGGGAGAGGTTTTTCCCTGCCTCTAGGAGCCTAATTTGTGTGTCACATGTATTTTGATAATTGACTTGATGAAAGATTAAATAAGATAAAGAAGACAAGACATAAGTAATACATGTAAGTTCACAAGTAATTATCAAGAAGATAATTTGAATTAATCTCCAACCCTCCAAATTCTCAACATGTTTTCAGAGCTAAGGTGCTAAAGACAAAGGGCTATTAGACAAGAAGACACCCAAGGATCAAAATTCAGTTCTCTAGAAAGCATCAAAGCAAAATTCAAGGTCTACATTGAAATGATAAATTAGTTTACAAGGAAATCCTCAAGCCATCTCAAGAAGACTTTCAACCTTTTCAAAGAATCCACACATCAAGGAGGTAATATTTGACATCAAAGGTTCTTGACATTGTTGGAAAAAAAATCATTAAGCACCACCCAACACTATTGAAGACATATTCATTCTGAAGTAATCATTGATCATCAAGGATCCAAGATCACCTACCTTGAAATCGGTTTAAGAGGGAGTTCCTGCCATCATATTCAACAAGAAAGATGATAGAAGAAGAAATCCATCTACTCAAGTAAGTATCTTTATGACCTCATATGAATCTATCAAAATGTCTTCTCTACAAAGAGAGCAACAAAATGGTTAGGGTTTCAAACTTTCCTGCATAAGAAGACAAGGAAAATGAAGTCATGCCAAATACATGAAGGAAGGTATAAGAGCCCAAAGGATTCTTAAAGAATCCATAAAATATTCTCTCATCTCCGATGTAATTCTCTGTGAGTACTGCAGGAGAAGAAATCTCTTTGAGATCAACTGTACGAATTGGGAGAAGAAATGACTGACACTGAGATGACTAGAGCGGTGCTAAATGCTTCGCCAGATGAATGGGGAAACTTTACTTCAAGTTTATACAGGAAGAAGGAAGCCACACCATTCCATTATTTATGGTCTCTATGTAAAATAGAGGAAACAAGATTGAAAGCCAAAGGTGTTAAAATATTAAGTGAAGGGGATCAAGCCTTGGCAACCACATCAAGGAAGAAATGAATATTTGGTAAGTTTGGTCCTCATTATAGTATGGAGAAAGCATGATGCTTTGGATGTGATGAAATTTGGCATTATAAAATGGATTTTCCTAAATATGAAAAGGACAAGAGAAACATGGAAGAAGCCCATATCTCATAAATGAGATAAGAACCTGATGCAAAGAAATATAAGAAAGAAGAATCGATGAATCTCCACTATGATTAAGATCATCTTCTCCTTTAAGTGATTTCTGTTGGTTGTATGATAGTAAGAAGTGTAGCATCCTGATCAATGCATGGAAGGATTTCTTGGTGAAAAAACTCCTTGAAAACCTCTATGATAACATTACTGATGGAAGGAAGTCATCAAGATCAAGGGTCATCATGGAAATAGAATTATGAGATGTGATGATATATTGATGAAGCAGGCCAAGAGAATGAAGCTCTTCATTCTAGAAAAAATACTGAAGGATGATTTAAATTAGAAAGGTATGAGGTATGTATATATTTATATACTGACACTGGATGCTGTGAAGTCATGTCATATGGTTGCAGGTAATATACTTATATATTTAGAAGTATGATCTATGGAGGAGGATCTCTTGGTGCATTGTCAGATGAAATCAACATAATATATCCTCATGCATATTATGAGGTGGTTAATGAACACAAAATTGTATATTAAAAGTTCCTAGGAATGAAGAATGTGTAGAAAGGTAGAGATCATGAAATGCAACCATGTCAAGAGGCAGTTATAATCCAAAAACCAAGAATATGTGACTAGGAGATCTCCTGACAGAAGTTTGGTAAAGAAGAAGACCCTTGACAAAACATATCATTAGGGGATGTGTCAATATGAATAAAGGATGTCGATACCTACAGGAAGATGTCATGGTGAAAGATCATTACTGAGGTAAATTTTTTTTTAAAAGTTCATATGTATTTGTTTATCTAGATGAATTTGTGTAGGGCTGCTAATCATGAGAAAGGATGTATGATCCTTGGAGATTATTCGAAGGAAAGCAGCATGGCATAATGGTGAATCATATGATAAAGACAAATGGATCACTTTTTGGTAGATGACATGACTTATGAATGAAAGTGATGGATGATATGTGCCCCATGGAGCTAAAATTGAAGATTCCTCAATATCGAAATCCATGACATCAAGGGGAGGAATTCTTCATGAGCAGCTGAGTGTCTCACCATTGTTGTTGTAGGTCCTTGATTGAAAGGGAGCCCAGTGATCAGTTTATTACTTGGAAGAAACTGGGTAATTCCTAAGAATGAGCATAGGTACATTCCTTATACAGGAATGAGTACATTCCCTATAAAGGAATGAGTACATTCCCTTTTGGAATAGGTCATCCCAGGCTAAGAGGGAGAGATAGACAAATCATTACGGTCTTCACTTGGGATGACAGAATGGAGGATTGGGTAATCATCTGGATTTCGATACTCTTTGAGAATGTGTTAGGGAATTCAAGAGAAGAGTAGTCAGGAACCGATATTCTTTGAGGGCTAGCTACCTAAGAGAATAATAGTCCAAGAAGGTCATACTTTGGGAACACCCGTGTGGAGTATGTACCTTGGAGAGACAATGCATATGGTGTCTATAAGTCATGTGTCTCACTAGCATTGTAGCCCATTGTTTCGTTGAGAGATGGGGCTGTTAGTCAAGGCCTTGCACTAAGACAATGCTGGTTGATATGATGCTATACAGATGTGATAACCAATCTGATTCTTCTTATGAGATTCTTCAGTTTGAAAGTAGCCATGTACCTATATGAATACCTCCCCAGTTAAGAGGGAGTGTTGAAAAGTGTAACTAGGTCGGTTTTCATATTGACTATGTAATTATGTATTTTATGTAAAGAAGAAGACAAAGATAATAAAATGTATATTTGTTGTAATTTCTTCATGGGTTTCATGAGCAATATTTTATCTTAGGTTAATAGACTTCTTCTTGATTTCTATTTAGGGTTTTTCTTCTGTTTATAAATGTATTTAGTGTCATGTATATGAAGAACCTAGTCGTCATTGAATGCTCCAAGACCTTGTCCCAAAAGCTGTGGAAGAATGGATTGAAATAGTTCTTATATCAACGCTAGAAATAAACGATAAAGTCGGCCTTCATAGTCACAGTCAAGTCGGCCTACAAGATAATGGATGGTTGACCTAAAGACAGGAAGACTGCCAGTATATATACATAGTCTCTGCGATCTGTTACACACTAGTTTCTACATATATCTCTGAGGCAAAAGAGAGAAATGTTTGGAGAAGATTGCAGATTGCTTTGTGGTTTAAAAGAGGAAATACAATGCGGGTTTAAAGAGGTCAACAAGTGTGGATTTCTCTGTGAAGAAATGCAGTAAAGAAGTGTGGTCCTCTTGGCAGAAAGACAATATTAAAGTTCAAGAATAAAATGGGTTTTTATTCAGGGTAGAACAATGATTGTATGTGGATTGTTTTATGCCAGCAAGTGCGGGTTTCTAAGATAAGATAATAGTGCGTACTGTTCTATACCAGCAAGTGTGGATTTATGAGATAAGATCACAGTGTGGACATTTATGCGTTCTCAGGAAGTATACAACTTTGAGTGCAGATATGTCTATCAGATAAAGTCTAGTTTAAATATGAAGTTCAAGTAGCATTGAAGTATATCAACATGAAGATCTATTTGAAGTAATGCGAATGGATCTGAGCTACGGTGAAGTCTGATATAAATGAAAATCACTATGATGTCTATGGTGCAGATCACTATGATGTGTGTTGCTGAAGAGATTCAAGCAAACACACTTATATGTACCTACAATCTATGATGGAATCAGGTCTATAATATGAAGGCTTTAGATGGATGTGAAAGTTAAGGATCATTGTTGGAGAAGAAAAGAGAGGAAGGTAAATCTATGATTTACCTTCTCTCTCATAATTCATAGAATAAAGGTAAGTGCGAGATAATGAAGAAAAAGGACTAGCAGCAACATCAAGGTCTTGGATACAATCATAGGTCAAGGGTCTAAGTCTGGGTCACGATACTTGTCATTTGAAGATATATAAGAAGGATTTATCATGGGTTTTCCTCTCCAAGAGGGAGAGGTTTTTCCTTGGCTCTAGGATCCTAATTTGTGTGTCACGTGTAATTTGATAATTGACTTGATGAAAGATTAAATAATATATAAAGAAGATAAGAGATAAGTAGTCCAAGTAAGCTCTCAAGCAATTATCAAGAAGAAAACTTGAATGAATCTCCAACCCTCCAAATTCTCAACACTATTAAGGTGGGTCTTCTCAAATGTATGCATAATGGGTACTTGTTGGATGTGAAATTTAATTCCACATCTAATGAGTGTCTGAACTTGAAATTTTAGTAAACCTATAAGGAGATAAGCCAAAAATACAGTTAAAAAAAGTAGTTTTTCTTCTTTTCCCTCCAAAATAGTTACATGTACCTCTTTTTCAATTTAAAGCATTTTGATTGATTTACATATTATGAAATGGAAATTACATGAAATTTTGATGGGCACTTTTAGGCTGAAATTTCCTCTAATGAATGTCAAGATTCAAAAATGGAGTTTTACCATGGCCTTTGGGATATTATGGAGGTGTTTATGAAGGGCTTGTTGTGGAAGAAGATGACGGTGAGGATGGTGGTGAGGATAATGGTGGTGAGGATAATGGTGGTGTCAAAGGTTGTTTTTCACCATTCTGATTACCTTTTGGAGGCTTGTCTCCATATCCTTCTTTTCCTTTTGAAGACTTATCTCCCTTTGGAATATTGGAGCTCTCACCTTGAATCCTTTTGCTTCTCTCCTCATAGAGAATATTCACCATTATTTTCATATGAAAGAATTATTTCCTGAAGGATTTTTCATGATCTGACATATTTTCAGGCTCTCCTTCATGTGACATACTTGTTGAAGCTTCAACTGCAATTTGAGGTAGAATTTGTGGTGGAGATTAGGGCAAACTCGCTCTCCTTGTCCTTGACCTAACTTGAGGACTTGCAACCACAAGATTTCCTTCTCCTCTCTTGAACTTCAACCTTGTAATCATCACATACAATTTCCAACAATTAAACCATTACAACAACAAAGAAAACCTAAGGTCTGATACCAACCTGATCTGTATATGAAGTTGCTTGAGGTTTGTGAAATTTTACAAGTGAGTCAATTGGGTTTTAAACCTCTTTTGTGAAATTATTAGACACAAAAACGTGAAATTTAAACCAATTTTTTGTAGAAAAAAATAATATAATATCACCATAACAGTAAACACACAACAACAATTAATGAAGGAGTTCACCCCTCCTTGGCTACGTCTCTTGGTCAACCTTCCAATGGTTGCGCCTCTTTCATTATGCTCAAAAATGGTGTTTTAATACAATAACCATGCTAAAATGGCTCTACTGATACCTCCAATGGCTTCAAAGCACTCAAAGACCCTTGTCTAGTCTCTTTCTACTCTAAAAAAGGATAAAAAACTAATAAAGTTATGACCTCCACAAGTTTTCCAGCAATTTGTCCTACAAATTTGCCCTACCTACAAACCGCCCTACAAATTTTCCCCAAAAAACACTAACAGTGCAACGTTTTCCCCAACCGTCGATGCAAATTGTGGGATCCTTAATTTTCCCAATAATGCCTTAAAACCGATTTTTGAACCATATAGTCATGGCCGATTTTTTTTTAATTAGTATGCCCGGGAAAAAAAAATTGTATTTAAAAATTGGGTGGGGTCTGCCTTGGATGGTAGTCACATGCTATGTATTTAAATAAAAGGTTTAAAGTATATATGTTAAGAGTTAAATTGTGGCGCAACGATTAAGCATGCAGATTGCAGGTGGGAGGTAGCAAGTTCGACCTTCACCGACCTCAACCCTTACAAAAAATTTAGCCAATTGGGAGGCACCACATGGCGACCTCCGGTTGGTCCACATGGAGCTCTCTCATTGGCCTATCAAAAACCACTCAAAATTTTTCCAGTCAATTCCAATGGAAAAATTCCACTTGTCACGCTGTGATTGGATCGTGCAGTCTAGTCATTTGTTAAATCAGCAGGCCCAGTCAACATGCCATGTCAGCAGTACGGATTGTTGACTTTCCAGCCCTGCACAAAATTTTGCCAAAATTTCCTATTTCACAAATCGATCATAACTCATTTATAGGAGCATACGGTATCTGTTTTGCACGAAACAAATTATGTTGGATTCAGAACGACGAGATCTATGCAAGGGCATAATTTTTGTTCCATTTTGAGAACTTGGAATTTTAAGAATAAATTTGATCCACTGGATCATTCCTCCCCCCTAGAAGCTCTTGGACCTCCAAAAGCTCTTTATCTGTCTATAAATAGATGAGGGTTCAACTCCATCACCCTTCCAATCTTCATCGATTAAAATTTTCTTGAATGCAATAATTTGAGTCTTTGTTGAAAACTGATAATTTTCCCTGAATTTGGAGACCTTGAATTGTTGTTGTAGATACCATCTTGCTGAAATTTCCTAGAATTTTTAGAACAAAAACTTGTCCTTGAAGGAACTAACAAATTCCCTCCTCTGTTGTCAATCAAAGAAAACTTGAACAACTTCAAATTCTTCTCACCTTGAACACTGCTGAGACGACGATGTTTGGTATGTCTCACCTTGTGCTTGGCTCAAATCTTAGTCAAATTTGATCACCATCGCTATGCAACATCCCATGTAAAATACAATACATTGTAAAACCCACAAGAAGAAATTTTGAACCCAAATCCCTCTTTGTCAAATTTCTTTGGGACTTTCTCTTTGACCTTTGCACTTTCTTGCACTAGCATCTTGTTCACATCACTGTTCAATAATGATGCATGCTATTGCAATTTCACTTCATCTTATTGACCTATTTTTGAATGAAACATGTTAGAATCCTTAAACATCTTATCATAACCATTAGAAACCTCAATTACTTCAAAATTTTCATTCGATGCATCTCCTTGAATGTCCTTATTCACAACATATTCATGCTTGAACATTAACAAAGAAAAAATTTGACTAGCATTCACATTTTTCTTCATTTGTCTAGCATGCATAAGAGACAAATTCACCTTCTTAATATGCGCTCTAACAATGTAATCAATTGAATTCTTGAACAAATGATACTTATTCTCATGGCAATAAAATATTTATCTCCTAACATAAACATATGAGCTACCCAAAAGAATACTAGAAATATCAAGGGGAACAACATCAAGTTATACTTCGTCAAGAAAGTTTGCATTGATTGCAAATCTAAATATGCACTTCCTTGTCACCTAGAAATTTGAATTCTTACATATCCAACCTAAAAGATATGGTCTTGGATGAGGAATAGTCTCTAAATTCAACTTCTTGACTAAGTATTCAGAAACAATATTTGCTTGTGAACCACTATCAAATAGTGTGTCAATCTTGGTATGCTTTGAAATATCTCTAACATGGAAATGCTCAATTATTGTTTCGTCATCTTGAGTACTATTTTGAAAACTTGAACAACTAGTACTTGCAATATCCTTAACTTTCAAACCCATTGCAATGATATTTGTTTCATCTTCGGAATCAAAACCTAAATCATGTGTTATTGTTGCAGTTGTATTTTCCTTCTCCTTGGTTTTATGCTCGGTTGGGTCTCATCTTTGAATGAAGTTTCCACCAATGATCTTCATCATGCCCATATTTGGAATAGTGTCTTCACGTGGGTTTTTATTTCTCCATCTTGATGGATACATTCTTCTTACCCTTACCCTTGAACTTAGCCTATCCTTTTTCTCTAGACTCAAAGGTATCCTCACTTGTCTCCTCTGAAACATGTTTCCCTCTTGCCTCTATATGTGTGGTCTATACACAAACTTCATCTAAATTTGAAGGATTAAACATGAGAATAGTATGTAGTAGGTCACTGTGCAAACCTCCAATGTAATTTAACAAATTTCCTTGAGATGTCAAATCTACACCCAAAATTAGTGATATTCTCCTAAACTCTTGGGTATAGCTTTGCACACTTTTTCCTTTACCTTGCCTAAATTTTTGCTAGTCCGTTATAGCCTTTTGCATGTTTCTAATGGATAAAATTGTCTCCTTAAGGCAGCAAAAAAATCATTCCAAGAGTTTAATACCTTCCCATGTTTCTTCATGTTTTTTTGAGTTTTTTCTTTCCACCAAATAAGAGCTACACTTTCCAATATTAGTGAAGAAAGCTGAACCTTGGTGCCATCATCATTGATTATTTGTATCCTGCAATACACTTCAAGCTGACATACCCAATTGTATAATTTTTCAACATCTACCTCTCCATCATACATAGGAAAATCAAACTTAATGTCAAGCTTCAAAAATGGAGTTTTACCATGGCCTTTTGGAGATTGTGGAGGTTTTTATGAAGGGCTTGTTGTGGAAGAAGATGATGGTGAACATGGTGGTGTCAAAGGTGGTTATTCAACATTCCTATTACCTTTTGGAGGCTTGTCTCCATCTCCTTCTTCTCCTTTTTAAGACATATCTCCCTTTGGAATATTGGAGCTCTCACCTTGCATCGTTGTGTTTCTCTCCTCATAGAGAACTTTCACCATTCTTGTCATATCAAAGAATTCTTTCCTGAAGGCTTTTTCATCCTCTGACATATTGTCAAGATCTCCTTCATGTGACATACTTGCCGAAGCTTCAACTGCAATTTGAGGTAGAATTTGTGGTGGAGATTGTGGAAAACTTTCTCTCCTTGTCCTTGACCTAACTTGAGGACTTACATCCACAAAATTTCCTTCTCCTCTCTTGAACTCCAACCTTGTAAGAATCACATACACTTAAAAATATTTAAACCTTAAAAAAAACAAAGAAAACCTAAGCTCTGATACCAACCTGATCTGTATATGAAGTTGCTTGAGTTTTGTGAAATTTTGCATGTGAGTCAATTGGGTTTTAAGCCTATTTTTTGAAATTATTAAACACATAAACATGAAATTTAAACCGATTTTTTGCAGAAAAACATAAGACAATATCACTATAACAGTAAACACACAACAACAATTGAAGAAGGAGTTCACCCCTCCTGGTCTACGCCTCCTTTTCCACCTTCCAATGGTTGGGCCTCTTTCATTATGCTCAAAAAATCTTGTTTTATGTAATATCCCTATTTTCAGCTTTTATAATTAGTGAATAAACCTAAGGTTCAGGTGGACCTAAGGAAAAATTATGTAGGACATATTATTTTTGGAAATTAATAAATAATTTGGAAGTTATACTAGTGTATAAAGAGAGAGTAATTTGAGACCAGGAATTTTGATCCATGAGGATGGATTGGAATCCCAAGACTTTCCCAAAATTCTCCATAAATCCTTGGAGAAAAATAAAATAAATTAAAATCTTTAGATAGGAGAAAAAGATCTAATAAAATCCCAAGTAAAGTGGAAAGTTATTGAGAAGGGGTAAGAATAAAATTAGGCTAAGGTAAAGCTAGTTTTAAAAGAAGCTTTTGTGGAAAAAACAAAAGCAAAGCCTAGGCTAGGGGGAACATCATCCCAAAATAGCGGGACACCGTTATGGAAAAAAACTAAGGGAAAGCAAGCTTAAATAATCCATTCCTAGTGTGACAAAGGGGTTGTCTACACATGGGAAGAATTGGTCTCTGCTCATGGGAGAGCTGTGGAACAAGCTCACTGTAGGGAGGAAACAATCTTTATACAATGGTATGTAAATTCTGTGAAATTTTCTGTCCATTTGGAATTCAGTTCTACTACTATGATTTTACAATAAATCTGAAATTGAAATCAGAGGATAAATAGAAAGCATATCTAAGAAAGATAGGTTTATGTTATATGTTGATGATGATGATGATGATGATGGTGGTTAACGTCCACTGAGACCAATCTTTGGTCTATCGTACCTAAAGAAAAGAGTTATTTAGTTTGATTTAAGATTTTATTCCTATGCTCAAAAAGCTTGGAGAGAAGCCTCCCGAGCTCACTATAATTTTGACATCTTAAAAGTATAGGAAGGTCAGTATTGCAACAAATATTATGAAATTGAGCTCTAATGTGGTTGTACGCCGGGCGCTCTAAGAGGAAGTGATTTTTATCCTCGATGTTCATATTCTCACAGAGATGGCTGATCCTTTCCATCCATGGTGTTTTAGGAACTGTCCAACGCCCTGTTTCACTATGGAGCTCATGAGAGTTTGTTCTAATCTTGGCTATATTAATTTTCTTCTTTGAGCTAGTTAAAACAAATAGATACTTTTGATCTTCTAGGGTTGGGTTGATGACCTCCTTATAATATCTTAATTTTCTTTTAGCTGCTAGATCTTTCTCACACCACATTTTTTCTTTGAACTTAGAAGTAACAATTTTTTTTAATGTTATTAATGTTTTGCAATGCAACATTCTCGTCGATCTCCCAATGGTTTAACCAGGCCCTGGTGTCTTTATACCAACCTCATTTAAGCCTTAGGTGGTTTTGGCTGGAATTTAAAGCTAGCTTAGGAAGTTTATGGTCTCCTATGCTATTGAGCTTGTGCTTGTACAATAGAAGCCTAGTCATAGCTAGGCTCTCGATAAGGGAAAGATCCACTTCTATAAGGAGAATAGGATAGGGTGTATTGTTTTTAATTTTAAGGTTATAAGTTATAAAACGCTTCTGGATTTGCTCAATATTTCTCCAGGATTCTCTAGAGATGCTACAACCCCAAACCTCACATCCATATAAGATAATATGAGTGACTAAATTTTCAAAGAGGAACTTCTTTCTATCCCACATTACGAGGTTTTCCATTTTAAAATTATTTTCAAGACCAAAATAAGCTTTCCACCCCCCATTAACCCTTTTCTGAATGCTATAGTTCCAGTTGAGCTTGTGATGAATATAAATTTCTAGGTACTTGTAAGAAGACACTTCCTCCAAGTTACTATTGTCATACATAAAATTAGCATAAGTGTCCTTCTTGGATTTGATAATCATAACTTTTTTTTTGTCAGTGTCAACAGACATACCCATGGTAGAGCAGAAATCCTTAAGAAGTCTAAGTTTCTTATCAAGATCAGATGGGCACCTTATGAGAAGAACAATATCGTCAGCATAGAGAAGAAGGATGATGACTATCCCAGCTAAGAACGTGCTAGCACATCCTGCTTCCTCTAAACAACCTTCTAGCTTGTCGATGTAAATTCAAAATAGGGTAGGGGAGAGGGGGCAACCTTGTTTAACTCCGATATTACACTTAATATCTTTCGAACACCCCTCATTACTCTTTAACTTGGCAATTACATTCTCGTATAACCTTATAGCAACCGCTCTTAGTTCAAAAGGAACATTTAGCTCTTCCAATATATTCCATAGGTTGTTTCTAGGAATCATATCGAAAGCCTTTCTAATGTCCACAAAGCAACATAAGAGATTGGATTTATCATTGCGGCATTCCTCCACAATGATCCTAAGCGTAACGAGGTGGTCCGTTGTTTAGTGCTTCCTTCTAAAACCCGCTTGGCCTTTAGCCCGCTTACCTTCACTTTCAAGCCAAATTCTCAACTTCTTTTCCAAAATAATACCATATAACTTGGCTAAGAGAGGGCTGATCATAATCGTCTGATAATTAGAGGGGTTATTTGTATCCCCACTTTTAAAAATAGGGATAATGAGGCTCTGAGTCCAAGGTTTAGAGAACCCTTGCTTGACCGCTTGGTTGAAAAGCTTGTGGATGTGGGGGATGAGGACATGACCTCCAATTTTGAAGATTTTTGCCTAGTAACCTTCAATGTATTTAGCTTTCCCATTTGCCAGGAGTTTAACCCAAAAATCAATGTCTTCTAATGAGAAAACTTCTTTCGTTGTGAGCAGGGTTTCAAAATCCCTGGCATTTGGAGATTCATAAATCTTTTTAAGATAGGAATTCTAGTCGTGTAAAGACATTTTATTATTATCTTTAGTTTTCCTAGTTAGAATCTGCCTCCAGAATTTCTTAGGCACCACCTTAGAGAGGTGTAAGAGATTCTCTTGTCTTTTACGAATATATTGCCTTTTTTTCCTTTTAGTTAGGGCTTTGTAGATTTTTATCTTATCAATTTTTAGAGATTCATCAACAACTTCCTTAATTTCTCTCCTCGCACTTTTACAATCTTTGCCATACCATGGGTTGGTTTTGCTATTTTTTTTTATTACTTGAGACTTCAATTGAGAATTTGTTAATAGAATATGAGAGGGTTGTAGTAAAATTATGATAGAGGTCATCTATGTTTTCTATACTAGATAAAGGAAGCAAATTAGTTTTTAATTCATTTAGAAAGAGATCAATTTTATTTCTATCAAATATTAAGTTCTTTTGACTATAAGGATTATCTTCTATGGGATCTCTATGCATCACAAAATTGAGATTTATGAGTAAAGGCCTATGATTAGAGTCAGGCTCGTGGTCGTCTAAGATGTCAAAACTTATTATTTCGTTGTATAAAGAGAGATTGGAAATAACATAGTCTACCACACTGCTGCCAAGCCCATGGATGCAAGTCATCTGGCTAGAATTGGGCCACTTCTTTAGACCGTTGCAAATTATGAGATCCTAAGCACTACAGAGCTTGACTAGCTCCGACCCAAACAACTTATCCCCGAGGTCTTCAGAGCTCCTTTTGTACCGACTAGCTAGAGTAAGGTCTTCATCTAACCAAAGAGGATTGGGGTTGCAATGATTTCTTAGAAGAATAGCTTGGTTTCTTGAATTTCGAGCATTAAAGTCACCCACTAAAATGATATTACCTTCATTCCTTAGGCTCGAAATATCATTCTCTAAACCATTGTAAGGACTATTTTTATCTAGATTATTTTTCTTATAGAAGTTAGAATTAATGGGAGAAAAATAACATATTGCTATGTAGGTATTTTTATCATTAATGTCAGTAATCTCAATCCAACTATATTGGTTGTAAGGGTCATTTTTATAAATCCTAGCATGGGGGGAGATGTTCTTCTTAAAGTAGCAAGCTATGCCCCTAATGCCTCTATGGGAGGATCGTTTGTTCCAGGTAGACCATAGTGCAAAGCCATCTATGTAAGGGACCTTAGATTCTTCGTGCTCCCAAGTTTCAACAAGCAATATAATATCAACATCATTTGAGATCCAACTTAGTTTAGGGCCTTTGTTCCATGGAAAGCCTCGACAGTTCCAAGAAAGAATTCAGAGCATGTTGAATTGCTCTTTATTACTATATTTTTGGTTTCTATCTCAAATAACGGCTTTTGTATTTCCGATTATTTCCCATTTTCCTTTCTTGCTAGCTTCTTTTACCTTTTGAACCTCCTTTCTTAATTCTGCTTGATCTTCTGGAATAAGATCTTTGTTTATAAATATTCCCGTTCCTTTTAGACTTGAGGTTTTACTAAGTATGTCATATTTATGGTCAGTAGAGCTCACCATTATTTAGATCAACCTTCCTTTATTCTCAGTTAATTTCCCTAACCTTGTTGCTTCTGTGAGACACGTGGTTTCAATTTGTAATCGATTATGTAGTTCTGTCTAGGCTATGGCTAAAGTATCCTCGTCTACCTCCTCTTTCAAACCGAAGATTATAAGGTTCAAGGTCCTTTTGTTACGTTCATGGTCTAATTCGATCAATTTTTTCATTTCATCTTTAATTGGTTTGATATCTAATTTACCTGCCCCACTATTTAGGGTGAGACTGTTGTTAACTTTTTCTTCTAGTTCTTTAATCATGTCCTTCATTTTAAGACTCTCTATATTATCAACATCTCCTTGCTGGGATGTTTGGTTCGTATCTTGGTTTTTTTTTTCTATGACCTGCAACCTAGTCTCCATTGCCTCCATTTTATTCTCCAATAGTTCTATTTTATTTTCTATTTGTTTTTGGATCTTGTCTTCAAGAGATGTGAATTTTTTTTCCAGCATGGCTTCTAACTAGGTTTGTAGCTTGACTTCTTTTTCTTCTCTATGTTTCTCTAAAGACTCTATATACTCATAAAGGCTCTGTAGAGTAACTGTGCTAGGTCTACCTTTGGTAATCTTTGGTAGATGTGGTGAATTATTCATACTTGAGAATATATGAGAAAATATGTATTAGAAAAAGATAAGGAATGTGTGCACCTGAATATCAGAAAACCAGAAAGCTGACCTTTAATCAAGAAAATTCACTGAAAAATTTTCACCGCATAATTTCACTACAGACCCAAGTATTAGTGGAAAAAATTCACCGCAGACCCAAGTATTAATGGAGAAAATTCACTGCAGACCCAAGTATTAATGTAGAAAATTTTCACCGCAGAATTTTCACCACAGAATTCATCGCAAACCCAAGTATTAATCGAAAAAATTCACCGCAGGCCCAAGTATTAATGGAGAAAAGTCACCGCAAAATTTTGACCGTAGAATTTCATCGCAGACCCAAGTTATTAGAATGGGGCTTTCATAAATTGTTATGTAAAGTCAATAAATGGATTTTTGTGTATTGTACAATGTTCTTTTTAGCATTTATTTTCCATATGTATTTGATAGAGCCTCAACTGTAAATTAATATAGTTATGTTGCACATTCTGTTACATAGGCTTAGCATGGTCCAGGGGATAAACACGAAGAATCTCTAAACCCGAGACTAGGGTCTAAATCTGCTGTTCAATTCTAAATAGAAGTATGGAAATGAACTGAAAACTAACATTTATGTATAATAAATAACAGTGACAGTACAATAAGTCACATATCATGAAACTGATAATGCTGATACAAAACTTGGAAGGAAATATAAAACAGAAATATTGCAGAGATGTTTTCAATTTGGATAAGTGTTAAATAAATAATCCATAACTCAAGGATTTTCTTGTGCCAATACAAAATTAATGAAAATAAATTTTGCATCATTCAAAGATTATTATACATAATATGTCCATTATAATATCATCAAGAGAAATGGAGGATATAACTAATTTAGAATACAAACATCATAGAATTGTATAGTGAGAATTATAAATTACATTAGGGCCACATCCCTAGTAAAATATTAGACAACTAATACAAATATGCAGAATAGAGAGGAGGCTGTAGCATCTCCATTTATCCAGTGACCAACCTGTCAATTAGAAATATTTCCTATTAGATGAGGTGACTGAAGACAATGATGGATGTTTCATTGTGTAGAGTACATTTGTACAAACCTGAAAAAAATAGAGATCTTGAAATTAATATCATAATGATACTATAAGAAAATAAAAAGAGGAAATAGATCATATTAATAAAAATGCATGAGGTAAGAGTAAATACATGAGAATACTCATCGGTAATTGGTTTTCTTCTTGTACTCGCAATAGGAAAAGAATATAAGTATGGCTGATTTAAAAATTAATTGACAACCATTAATAAATACCTCAAACTGAATAAAAAGATCGAACCTGAGAATTGGAGCTAACAAAATTGTCTAAGTGCGGAGTGACCTTGGAAGAAGGACAAAAATTTGGGTAAAGATACCCATGTTAAGAAAAAAATGTTATAAAACAAGTAAAGCTACAGTTGTAAAAACAAAATATTGAAATGTGTATGTAATTACCTTCTGAAGGGAGTGAAGAGTTTTTCAGTACTGGAAGGGTAAGGTATGCATATTACCTTCATTAAGTACTAGATAATAAATCATATCTGGGAAATATTTACACGCATATTATGCATATCAACCCTTGTGTTGAAAGGGATAATCATAATTCATAATGTTAAATATGAATGATATAAGTTCATTTGTTTCCTCGTAGGCATACATTACTAGAATTCTAAACAAAATTAAATCCAGAAATGGAAAAACTCAGAATTATTGCTATATTGATATATTCATAAATTATTATATAAATTTAATAAAATAATGCTAAAGTAAGAGAATCTAATAGGAATTTTATTAATTAAAAGCTGATAAAAAGGAATACAATGGATATAAATAATGAGAAAAATTGAAAAATACAAATCAGATTGTATAAAAAGTAATTATCATATCAGACTGGATTCAAGTTCAGAATATATTGACGAACAATAAGGGGTTCATGAATAATATCAATTACATTCTACTCTAATATATGCAGTGGAATTATATTATACTTGTAATAGTAACAAAATATTAATGAAATGACCTTTAGGGAAAGAAAAGGCATATAAACCAATTGACAAATGAATATACAGACTTATGTCAAAATTGAACAAAAACAACCTAATATGCAACTGGGAAAAGTTAATACAGTACAAGTGAATTGAGAAATTTCCAACGCTAAATATGTAAGTCAAGTTAAATTCCCATATAGAGGGAATGACACGATTTATTATCATAAGAATTCTTATAAAAACAACAGTGTTTCCATACTCATCATATACACAGAGGCAACATATAAATACAAATGGTAACATAATAGAAAATGTAATGAATAAGTTTTCTTATTAAAATAAGGGAAGCCCCGTTTATTTCGAATTAAAACGAAGGTAACACCCAAGAAATTCAGGGAAATACGTTATAAAAATTAGAAGAGAGCATAACCGCTCTCTGCATATATATATATATATATATATATATATATATAGATATAGATATAGATATATATAGATATAGATATAGATATAGATATATATATATATATATATATATATATATATATATATATATATATATATATATATATATATATATATATATATATATATATATATATATATATATATATATATATATATATATATATATAATTGAAACTCAGGAAAATGAAACAGCTACCATCATCTACGAATAAATATGACATTGGAGTCTACCTTGCATGAGGGTAAAGTCTCAATTAGAAGTGTGCATGAATGCAACTCATTACGCATCTCAATTTCGTTATCAGGAGTACGAAATTTAGAGTCTCAATACCTCATATGCTCAAATTAATTTTAAATCTAAGTAAATCAAATGGTAAATAGTTCTTGAACAAAGGTTGCAAATATAAATGAGTCTTGTCGAGTTGGGAAGTCGAAACCATTAAATAACAGACCCGAAATACCCAAAGTTAGAATTGGGATTTCTACATAAACTCGAAAAAACTAGAATTATCAAAATGGGTAGCAAGAGAATTGAAATAAATTTTATGCAGAGAAATGAGTACATTTGAGTACGAAGAAACCTTGACGAGAATGACCGTTGAAAAACACAGGGTTTTTCATATTCCAAAGTAGGTTAGAGTTCAAGAAGATACCTCTTGGTTAAGGATTCGATACGCTGGTTGAGGGAAACCATGCGTAATGCCATTAAAACACTGGGACTCTATAAATCAATACACACACACACACACACACACACACACATTACAGTAACGCTTAAAATTCTATTGTGTAGATAAGAGAAAATAGAATAGTAATTATGGAAAGATTAATAGTGCGTAGCTGAGAGGTGAGGAGAGGTCTCGGTCTAGGTCATGATTCACTGTAAAATTTAAAATGAACTGCGAAATAACCATCGAGATAAGAGGCTGGAACAACGAATACAGTTAGGAGAGAGGCAAATAAACGTTCTTCATGTTTCAGGCCGAAAACAATGCTCCTTACCAGAATGAAAAGAGTCATAGCTCTATCACGAGGGCAACCACCAGAGAATAACCCTCCCCCAGTCAAAAAGCAAAACGAAATGCCAAATGACTCCGAAGGAGAGTAGGCCAAAAGCGTTAGGGTTTTCAACTGAGATCTCCACCATCCAAGGTCAGTAAATCTCTAATGTACAAGTGGCACACGAAAGGTACATGGACCCATGTGAAGCCATGTGAATGAATGAGCGTGTAATTCCAAATGCGAGACAATAAAATATTAATAGGGAATTTGCAATAACTCCAAGGTTAATGACCTTTGTAATACTTTTCGAGACAGAGTGAAATAAAATCAAAATACAAACCTTTGAAATTAATAACAATTATATCGTATTACTCCAACAATGATGAGGGGTCAAATTGGTATGATATGGAATATGATTATTTAATATAATGATGTAATTCATGTTAGGGGAATGTAGAAATAACAAAAGTAGATGAGGGGTATAGGAATTGCAATGTAATTCAAAATTTAAAACATAAGGTTAACAGGTAGGGACAAATACTATAGTTATAAATAGGATATGAGTTATGAGAATAAAAAAATAATTCATAAGGAAAGGAAAACAATGAATGACAATAAAATAACATTAAATATGAATGTCACAACGATACAATTACAAGGAAAACACATAGTAGAAAAGAAGAACTTTTTTTTGTTAGTGGGAGTTATTACAAGTGGTATCAGAGTCCATGTTAAAAAATGTGGGCTTATGGGTCCCAACACAAATTTTTTTTTTTGTTGATGCAAAAATAAATAAATAAATCAAATGATAAAGTCGTTTTAATTTTTATTTGTGAATGCTAATTGATTTCTATGTATCAGATTGAAGTGCAGAAAAGTTACAGCTGATGTCATGGCTGATGGAGAATAGTTGTATGTAGAACTAGGGGATGGAGGGGCCCTACCAAATCCAAATGCTCAAATTCTAGAAATTATAAAGAATTTGCAACAGGAAATGGTTTTGCTAAGGACTAGCAATGAATGTTTACTGTAGGCCAGTACTGAGCAAGAGAGGTTGATAAGGGAATTAACCTCCAAGTCTAGTCATCATAGCGAAGACCCAAAAAGAAAAAGGAAAGAAAAAACCCAGCTCAGAGAGGTCTGAGAGTGGAGAAGAATCTGGTTCAAGGTCAAAAAATAAAAAGGAGTTGCAGGGAGAATTCCACAAAATTAACCCTCCAACCTTTAATGGGGAGAAGGAAGAGGATGTGGAAGCCTAGCTCCTTAACATGGTCAAATACTTCTAGGTATATGAATACAGATGTAATTTGAAAGCAATATTGGCAGTTTACCAGCTGCAAGGTAAAGCCACACTTTGGTGGGAAGAGACCAAAATCATACACTTTCTTGACAAAAAAAGTGTTTCATGGGAAGAATTTCAGGAGAAATTCAAATCTCAATACCTTAGTGAGAGGTATTATGATGACAGGGCAAAGAGATTTCATGAGCTAAGACTTGGACAACTCACTATAGATGAATTTGTGATGAAATTCGCCAACTTACTTCATTATGTTCCATACATAAGGGAAGAAAGACCCAAGGTACAACGATTTATAAACTTCTTTTCCACCATCTATAAAGAAATAATTGAATTTGATAATCCTAAAACTATGGATGAGGCTATTCAGAAAGCATAACTATGCTATCAACAATTTAAAGGCAGGAATGAACAACTAAAAAACTGGCAGAATAAGGACAAGGGGAAGGTGAGCTTATCTGGAGAATTTTTGAAAAAACCACCAGTGAAAAAAGTTTAATAAGAGTGGGGAAAATCAGACAACACATTCCCACACTAGTTCCAAGCCCATGGAAGGGAACAACAAAAGAGAAGGGGTAGTAAAATCCAAGGAACCATTGAAATGTCAGTGATGCGAGGAGCCTCACATGTTGCGGGACTGCCCACACAACACTCGTACAATTCAAAACATTCAAGCAGTACGAGAAGTGACTATAGTGAATGATGTTGCTCGAAATATCCCCCGGATCAGTGCAAAATTAGAAGACATATAGGTTGAACATCAATCAACCATGATTGAAATTGAAGGTATCATCTCTAACCAACTTGTGTCCATTTTAATTGATCCATGAGATAATTTAAGTTATATCAGCACCCAGATAGTGGAAAAGTGTAAATTAAAAACATAAATTTTTTAGCATTCTTGGCTAGTACAGTTGGCTAGTACAGTTGGCTACAGGAATAAAGAGGAAAGTCACTCATAAACTACAATAAATTTCTATAAAATTAAATGGATATAATACAGATATCAAATTAAACATCCTTCCTTTATGATCTCATGATCTCCTAGTTGGAATGGATTGGCTGGAACAACATAAAGCAATAGTGAATTGCTTAGAAAAAAAATGATTTGCACTCATGCTGTAGGAAAATCTGTAGTAGTCAAAGGGAAACCAAAACCAGTGTCTGTTAGGCATGTTTCTCCATTACAATTGAAACAGACGACAAGGAAACGTTGTCTAGTATACGTTGTCCATATTGAAGATTTGGGACAACAAACAACATGTGAATACGTAGAAGAATTACCTGTAATCAAGGAATTCCAGGATGTATTTCTGGAAGAAATTCCTCATCTCCCCCCTCAAAGAGACATTGAAGTTTCTATTGAGCTAGTACCAGGAGCTACCCCAGTTTCCAAGGCACCTTATAGGATGAGTACTCCTAAACTACTAAAGCTGAAACTTCAATTACAGGAATTGTTAGACAAAGGTTACATTAGACCAAGTGTGTCTCCGTGGGGAGCGCCAGTTTTGTTTGTCAAAAATAAGGATGACACCTTCCGGATGTATATAGATTACAGATAGTTAAACAAGTTAACCATAAAGAATCAGTACCCTCTTCCAAGAATAGATGATCTATTTGATCGAGTAAGAGGGGCGACCATATTCTCAAAAATTGACTTGAGAACTGGATATCATCAACTACGTATTAAATATGAAGACATCCATAAGATAGTCTTTCGAACTCGATATGGACATTATGAGTTTGTAATTTTACCCTTTGGACTCACAAACACCCCTGCCATGGAAAATTTTAGGGGCTAATATTCGCAGGTGGGCTAATTTTCCATGATTTTTCTAAAAAAAGATTCGCCAATTCCATTTTTTTATAAAACTAATTCGCCCAAATTTTACAATATAAAATTATTTTACATTACAAATAGCCAAAATTATATAGAAAATATATATAATATCATTATAAATTTGAATAATGTTACAAATACATCAATAAACATTTTATGGTTTTCATATTAGGGACTAGTGAGATTCGCCAATTTTTTAAACTTCAAGATAATTTTCCATCCTTAAAATTATCCCTGACCCCTGCTACATTCATGTGCCTAATGAACAATGTTTTATATAAACATCTGGATAATTTTGTATTAGTATTCATAGATGATATTTTGGTATACTCAAAAAATAAAAATGAACACCAAGAACATCTTAGAATAGTGTTGCAAACCCTTAGATAACATCAACTGTATGCAAAAATCAGCAAATATGAGTTTTACAGACTCAAGATTCAATACCTGAGACATGTCATTTCTAAGGAAGGATTAGCGGTAGATCCAGAAAAGGTACTAGAAATTTTGAATTGGCATGTACTCACTGATGTACTATCAATACGATCATTTATGGGTATTCTAGGATATTACCGCATATTTATGGAAGGATTTTTTGCTTTGGGTTACCCCATCACATCATTGTAGAAAAAATGAGTGAAATTTGAGTGGACAACCAAGTGTCAAGATAGTTTTGAACAACTGAAATAGAAATTAACTATTGCACCTATCCTAAAAGTTGTTGATCCAAATAAAGATTTTGTTGTGTGTACGAATGTTTGTATAGAAGGGTTGGGAGGAGTATTGCTACAAGACAATGCAATAATAACTTATGAGTCTTGAAAATTGAAGAAGCATGAACATAATTATGCAGTATATGACTTAGAATTAGCTTCTGTTATACATGCACTAAAAATGTGGAGACATTATACGTTGGGAAATAAATCTATATTAATGACAGATCATATAAGTTTAAAAAATATCTTTAGCCAACCAGATTTAAATGCAAGACAAGCAAGGTGGTTAGCTTTCCTTAGTGAGTTTATGGAAATCAAACACATAAAAGGGAAAGAAAACCAAATTGTTGATGTTTTAAATAGACATTCTCATCAAATTTTTACATATACGATAAGTAGTGTAAAATTTGATGTGGAAGAAAAAATTCAAGGAGTATTATTGCAAGACCCTCAATATGTAAAATTGCAAGAAAAAATACAACAAGCTAAAATTGTAGGATATACTATAAATCAGAAAGGACTGATAAGCTACAAGAAAATATTGTAATTCCAAATGTATCCACTTCAAAACACAAAATCTTAGATGAATACCATAAGAGACCTTATGAAGGTCATCTAGGTTATCAAAAGATGGTAACAACCTTGAGGAAAAACATGTTTTGTCTAATAATGAAGAAGGAAGTAGTTGATTAGTCTGCAATGTGTTTAGAGTGTCAACAAGTTAAAGTAGAATATCAATGTCCTGCTGGTCTATTGAATCCTCTTCCTATTCTAGAATGGAAGTGGGCAGTGGTATCAATGGACTTTATTATAGGACTGTCACGTACCAAGTATCAACATGATTCTATTATGGTGGTAGTGGACACATTAACCAAAGTAGCACACTTTCTTCTTATCTAGTCCACTTTTGGAACAACACAAGTGGCCAATGTTTTCATGAAATAAATATTTAAACTCCACGAAATACCAAAAATGATTATCTCCAATAGAGATGCAAAATTTACATTTGTGTTTTGGAAAAACCTGTTTGGAGGAATGGGGACAAAGCTGAACGTCAGTACAACTTACGATCCTCAAACATATGGACAGACAAAGAGAACAAATCAGATATTGGAAGACATGCTACACATGTATGTGATGGATAGACCCACCAGGTGGGAAGACTTTTTACATTTGGCAGAATTTTCCTACAATAACAACTATCGAGCCTCCATTAAAATGAGTCAATTTGAAGCTTTGTATGGCATAAAATACCACACTCCACTTAGTTGGAGTAAACCAGAGGAAAAATTGTTCCTTGGACTAGAAGCACTACATGAGACGGAACGGACTGTGAAACAAATTCAGTAAAATATTAAAGTAGCTCAAGACCGTCGGAAGAGTTGTGCGAATAAGAAAAGAATTCACAAAGAATTAAAAGCTGGAGATCATGTGTATTTAAGGATTAAACCTTGCAAAAGTACCTTGCATGTCGGTAGTTGTGCTAAGTTAGCACCTCGATACTGCGGATCCTTTGAGGCTTTGGAGAGAGTGGGGCCAGTAGCTTAAAAATTGGCTCTACCTAGTCATATTAAAGTTCATAATGTTTTTCTCAACCCATTATGTGATTTTCCGGAGGATTTCTAATTAAACTAGATATGGATCACATAAGCTTACACTCTCAAATGTTTTTCATGTTTCATTGTTGAAGAATTATGTACATGACCCTTATCACATGATTTATTGGACTGTGATATAGGTGGAAACATAAGGGGACTTTCTTCCAGAACCACTACGTATATTGGAGCGGGAAGAAACCGTTCTCTGGAATAGAACAATAGCTCGGGTGAAAGTGCAGTGGAAGCACTTTTCACCTGAGGAAGCTACTTAGGAGCTGAAAGAAGTGATGAAAGAAACATACCCATCACTATTTAAAGAATAAACAGAAAGATCTGCAACACTGAGGACGATGTTTTTGTTTTAGAGGGGGACTATGTAATATCCCTATTTTCAGCTTTTATAATTAGTGAATAAACCTAAGGGTCAGGTGGACCTAAGGAAAAATTATGTATGGACATAATATTTTTGGAAATTAATAAATAAATGTGGAATTTATATTAGTGTATAAAGATAGAGTAATTTGAGACCAGGAATTCTGATACATGAGGATGGACTAGAATCCCAAGACTTTCCCAAAAGTCTCCAGAAATCCTTAGAGAAAAATCAAATAAATAAAAATTATTAGATGGGAGAAAAATATCTAATAAATTCCTCAGTAAAGTGGAAAGTTACTCAGAAGGGGTAATAATAAAACTGGGCTGAGGAAAAGTTAGTTTTAAAAGAATATTTTGTGGAAAAAACAAAAGCAAAGCATAGGCTAAGAGAAACAACATCACAAAATAACGGGATGCCATTATGGGAAAAAGGTGAGGGAAAGAAAGCTTAAATAAGCCATTCATAATGTGACAAAAGGAGTTGTCTACACAGGGGAAGAATTGGTCTCTGCTTGGGGGAGAGTTGTGGATCAAGCTCCTGGTCGGGAGGAAAACAATCTTTATACAATGGTATGTAAATTCTGTAAAATTTTCTTTCCAGATTGAATTTAGTTCTACTGCCAGGAGTTCACAATAAATCTGGAATTGAAATCAGAGGATAAATAGAAAGCATAATTAAGAAAGATAAGTTTTTGTTATATGTTATTAGAATGGGACTTTTATAAATTGTTATTTAAAGTCAATCAATGGATTTTTGTGTAGTGTACAATGTTCTTTTCAGCATTTATTTTCCATATGTATTTGATAGAGTCTTAACTATAAATTAATATAGTTAAGTCTCACATTCTGTTACATAGGCTCACGATATTCCAGGGGATAAACAAGTAGAATCTCTAAACCCAAGAATATGGTCTAAATTAGTTGTTTAATCTAAATAGAAGTATGGAAATAAATTGAAAACTAACATTTATGTATAATAAATAACAATGATAGTACAATAAGTCACATATCATGAAACTGATAATGCTGATATAAAACTTGGAAAGAAATGTGAAACAGAAATATCACAGTGATGCTGACAATTTGAATAAGTATTAAATAAATAATCCATACCTCAAGGATTTTCTTGTGCCAATACAAAATGAATGAAGGTAAATTCTGCATTATTCAAAGATTACTATACATAAGCCGTCCATTATAATACCCTCAAGAGGAATAGAGGATATAACTAATTCATAATACAAACACCATAGAATTGTATAGTGAGACTTATAAATTACATTAGGGTCAAAACCATAGTAAAATATTAGAAAACTAATACAAATATGCAGAATAGAGAGGAGGATGTAGCGTCTCCATTTATCCAGTGATCGGCCTGTGAATTAGAAATACTGTCTGTCAGATGAGGTGACTAAAGACAACGATGGATGTTTCATTGTGTAGAGTACATAAGTAAAAACCTGAAACAAAAAGAAAACTTGAAATTAATATCATAATGATACTATAAGAAAATAAAAAGAGAAAATAGATCATATTAATAAAAATGCACGAGGTAAGAGTTAGTGCCTGAGAATACTCTTTGGAAATTGATTTTATTCTTGTACCTGGAATAGGAAAAGAATATAAGTATGGCTGATTTAAAAATTAATCGAAAACCATTAATAAATAACTCAGACTAAATAAAAATGTCGAACCTGAGAATTGTAGTTGACAGAATTGTCTAAGTGCGGAGTGATCTTTGAAGCAGGACAAAAATATGGGTAAAGATACCCATGTTAAAAAAAATATGTTATAAAACAAGTAAAGCTAAAGTTGTAAAAAAATAATATTGAAATGTGTATGTAATTACCTTCTGAAGGGAGTGAAGCTTTTTTCAGTACTAGAAGGGTAAGGTATGCATATTACCTTCATTAAGTACTAGATAATAAATCATATCTGAGAAATATTTACATGTGTATTATGCATATCACCCCTTGTGTTGAAAGGGATAATCATAATGAGGAATGTTAAATGTGATTGATGTAAGTTCATTTGTTTCCTTGTAGGCATACATTACTAGAATTATAAACAAAATTAAATCTAGAAATGGAAAGACTCAGAATTATTTCTATACTAATATATTCATAATTCTTTTATAAATTTAATGAAAGAATGCTATAGTAAGAGAGTCCAATAGGAATTTTATTAATTAAAAGCTAATAAAAAGGAATACAATGGATATAGATAATGATAAAAATTGAAAAATACAAATCAAATTATATAGCAAGTAATTATCATATCAGACTGGATTCAAGTTCAGAACGAATTGAAGAACAGTAAGGGGTTTGTCAATAATACCAATTACATTCTACTCTAATATAGGCAGTGGAATTATATTATACTTGTAATAGTAATGAAATATTAATGAAATGACCTTTAGGAAATGAAAAGGCATATAAATCAATTGACGAATGAATATACAAAATTACGTCAAAATTGAAAAAAAAAACAACTTAATATGCAATTGGGAAAAGTTAATACAATACAAGTTAATTGAGAAATTTCCATAGTTGAATATGTAAGTCCATTTAAATTCTCATATGGAGGGAATGACACAATTTATTGTCATAAGAATTCATATAAAAATAACAGCGTTGCCATACTCATTATATACGCAGAGGCATCATATAAATACAAATGGTAACATAACAGAAAATGTAATGAATAAGCTATCTTATTAAAAAAATGGAAGCCGCTTTTATTTCGAATTAAAATGAAAGTAACACCAAAGAAATTCAGAGAAATATGTTAGAAAAAATAGAATAGAGCATAGCCACACTTTGCATATATATATATATATATATATATATATATATATAATTGAAACTCAGTAAAACGAAACAACTACCATCATCTTTGATTAAATATGACATTGGAGTCTACCCTGTGTGAGGGGAAGTGTCAATGAGAATCTTGCATGAATGGAACTCATTACACATCTCAATTTCGTTATCAAGAGTGTGAAATTTAGAGTCTCAATACCTCATACTCTAAAATTAATTATAAATCTAAGTAAATCGAATGGTAAAGAGATCTTGAACAGAGGTTGAAATATAAAAGAGTCTCTTCAAGTTGGAAATTCGAAACAATTAAATAACAATCTTGAAATACCCAACGTCAGAATTGGGATTTATACATAAAACACAAAATTGTGGAAATGGGTAGCAAGAAAACTGAAATAAATTTTACGTAGAGAAATGAGTACATCTGAGTACAAAGAAACCTTGACGAGAATGACTGTTGAAAAATGCAAGGTTTTCATATTCTGAAGTAGTTTGGAGTTGAAGAACTTACCTCTCGGTCAAGGATTCGATACGCTGGTTGAGGGAAGCGATGCGTAATTCCATTACAACGCTGGGACATTGTAAATAATATATATATATATATATATATATATATATATATATATATATATATATATGTGTTGTGCGATGGAGCTTAAAAATCTATTGTGCAGAGTGTTAGTCATCAGTAAATTTTTCTATTTGTAGCTGACTAAATACTTTTTCTAGATTTCTAAAAACAAGATTCATGAATATTGTGAGTTTTAGAAATCTCACTGCCTTCATTATCCTTAAAACAAAATTTTCACTATTTTACTATTTTTTCATTCCATGGTCATCCTACCACTCCTAAAAGACCCCTCATGGGCTAATGCCACTCATCTATATCCTATTCTCCCACCCATAACCCCAACACTCTATTTTGGTTTTTGCTTCACCCCTCCACTTTCCATCTAGGATTGCCAAATAACCTGCTCCTTTTCATGTTCACCAAGTGCCTCAAGCATTGATGGTCTCAAAACTATCTTTGTAGGCTCTTTAGATAAATCAAGTACATTGGATTTTGGATCTTCAATACATCAATTTGTCAAAAACTTTGTTTTCTACACCTGAAGACCCCAAACCAGCTTTCAGTCAAAGATCATGGTAAAAAACCCCCCACTAGGTCAATCAGGGTTTTACATGGTTGAAGGTCATCATTTCCCAAGAAGAATACCATTCATTTCCAAGGTCTACACATGAGGTAATAGATAAGCTTGACACTTTTGCAGAAGTGTTAAGAGGTCAATCAGCAGAAGAAATTTATGAGGTAAGTGGTTTGTGCCTAAAGGATGACATCTTGCAGCAAAGGAGAGAAAAAAACACTTGGCCTTGTAGGAGAATTAGGGTTTTGATCTTGAAGGTCTAGCAGTATGCCAAGACACTGATAAATTGTAGAAATGGGAGCAGAGGAAGATTTAGAAGCTATTGGTGTGTGCAGGCATTCCAAAGTTTGCCAAAGTGACTCAAGCAAAACCTACAGGGCAAAGATGAAAGAGTATCAATGAGAAGGATAAAGCCATGATTTTTAGTCACCTACCAAGCATAAGAGGATTTAAAACTCCATGGTGCAGAAATAAGAAGGTTTTGAAAATACTTCTGCGAGAAAACCTCTCAAAGGTATTTAAAAGGCTGTCATGCCTACATAAGCAAAAGAGGTAAGTTCAACTCCATGCTGCAAGCAAAAATAAAATGATCAATAAAGTGAAGCTGTTGTTGTGTGAAATCATCACAGAGGTGTCAAAAGAAACATTTCATGCCTCCTTGAACAAAAGAAAGATAAAAATTCATCACTTCATCAACCTGCAGGAAATGGCATAAAGAGATGTCAGTAAAAGAGAAAAAAGGCTTAAAACCTCTGAAAATAGTTTATCAAAGGTTACAAATCAATTCACAAGCCCATAGAATTAAATTCACACTTCTCATCAATCATGGTTCACTTGCAGAGAGTTGAAGTTTTCAACGAAAGAAGAAATTTGAGTTTTTAAGTCAAACTGGGAAAATTTTTGTGGCGCTGTGCGTTCAGGGCGGCGCTACGCATTCAAGGTCAAGTGCTGCATGTTTGGAGGAATTCCATGTGCAAATTTGCACTGCGCTACGCATTTATTGGCACGTTGCGTGTTCACCTAGGAATCCTGACAGGCCTATACAGAGGCATTCCGAAAAGCGGTACGCGTTGGGCAGGGAAGCCTGACAGGCCCAAAACGCGTGTAGGCACTGCGTGTTCACAACTCGACAGGCCCGAATCTATGTTGAGGCGCTACAATTTCGCCTAAAGCTCCACTTCACCTGCAAATGCCCAAAAACCTCAAAAAATACCTTCATGCTTCCATCAAATGGTTTTCAAGAGCATTTATAAAATTGGTAGGTGGATGTCATGCTTTTTCCTCTAGTGAATTTTGATGGTTTGATATTAAGAGAAATTGGGCAAACCCTAAAGGAGTGAAAACCCTAAATCCTCATGTCAAGTTACTATCAGAGTATAAATATAACAAGTAATTGATGTTTTTCCTTGATTTCTAGCTCCCTCTCATATTCATACAATTACACCTTCATTCATCCCTCTCACTCACTTGCAAAAGCTGCCTTTCACCATCATTCTAATTCACTTCTCATATCAGCTTCAAAAAAAGAGCTAGGGTTTGCTATGGAAAAGAGGCATAAGGGTAGAATATCCATATGGTAGGTCATATCAGCAATCATTAAGCCATACCAACTCATAAATATCATGCCTCCATCATCTTTCAAGAAGCCATTCCAAAGAACAAATAATTTGCCACACCTAGGGCTAGTTTTGCTTCAAACTATGTTTCTTACCACACCGAGGTGAATTTGACAAAAGTGAGAGAGGTTTTTGTCCATAATATGTCCAAAAATAAAAACCTCATTTATATTTTACATAGGTGTCATGGTTTTAGAGCAATGTCAAAATTACAGGTGTCACGGGAGAATTGCTGCACTTCTGGAGTGACCTTGAGAAAATAAATTCTTCTCATATATGGAGTGCCAAAATGACTTTCTTGATGTGTCAAATGAAAAATAGAATAAAATATATTTCCACTGAGCTATCCCAAGTTCAATTTGGAGTTTAGGAAGGCCTCAAAAGGTTGTCTGCACCAGCACTCTGCATTTCTGCAACATCATTCTGCACTTTTTGACCCATCTTTGGAGAATAAACTTTTGACAGGTAAAATAAAATCCAATTAGTGAAAAAAATGTATATTGGGAAAGTAGACTGGTAGATATTTCCAATGAGCTATCATGATCTCAATTTGGAGTTAAGGAAGATCTGTAAAATTTGTCTGCACCAGCACTCTGCATTTCTGCACCATCATTTAGCACGTTTTGACCAGTCTTGGGAGAATCACCTTTTTATAGGTCAAATAAACTCCAATCAGAGAAAAAAATGTATATTAGGAAAGTAGACAGGATAATATTTCCAACGCGCTATCATGGGCCCAATTTGGACACCAAAAAGGCCTCCAAATTCCCTCTACGAAGAGGTGCTGCGCCTTCAAAAATTGATGTTGCACGTTCAGGCCAGCCCGTCAAGCCCGACAGGCCCGTGCAAGCGCTGCGTGTTCAAGCCACCTGACTCGACTGACATGATGGGCAGGCACTACGCATTCCATTAGGGAGGCCCTCCAAGAAAACTAAGCCTCCAAATTTCTTCAAAACTTCCTCTAAGGCTTCTCCAAGTACTGGCAGAGGTAATTGTAGGTCATCAACTCCTCCCCAAGTACTTTGTCACCATTTGATTAAAATAATGAAACCCTAAGGTCAAAAATCCTAATTTTCCAAACCTTGAGGTCAATTTTTGTTATTTCTCTATATGCATATGAAGTATATCAGTTGAAACAAGAGTAATTACATAGTTAGGGATTGTCATCAAAGTTTTTTGCCTCTCACTCAACCTAATATACATATACCTATACACTCACCCTTCTCATTCAAAAGAAGACTACTATTTTATCATACCCTCATTCATATTAGTTTCACATCAAGTCTCAGGATGTCAAAGGCAGAGTTTTTGAAATGTTTATAAGGGAGATAGAAATAAGAAATCAAGCAATAAAGGAAGCAGTGAGGATATTGAGAGGCAAATAAGGCAAAGAGCACAAATCATGAAGAAAGCAGTTGTGACAAAGGCAGTGTGGAAATCAGTAAAGAGGAAAATAGTGATGAAAATATTAATGATGGAACACCTAGCAGTCAAGGTAAATAATAAGGAAATGATGATCAATTTTTCAACAAAGATAGTGAGGATGCAACAAGCCATGAAGGAGAGGCCGTTGAGACATAAAATAGTAAGGATCATAACAAGTCAGAGAGCAGTGCTAAAGGCAGTGAAGGAGAAGGTTAGGTGAAAATGAGGAATGAAACAAAGACCAATAAGATAGAAAGCATTGAAGCAGATAACAGTGAGGGCAATTGTTAGAAAATTATATATTATGGAGCAATGCAACACATAAAATATGCGGAAAATACAAGCACACAAAACACATAAAAGCAGAGAGACACAGATATACGTGGTTCACCCAGTTAGGGCTACGTCCACCACGAACAACCAGTCATTTCTTTCTATTATCCAGCAAAATGAAGAGACAAAACCTACAGCAAATCCTCTGTAATATCCTCTGTTCTCTCTCACAGTATCCCTATCTATTTCCCGCTTAGAGAATACAAATATAATACACAGCCGCAATACAATACCCTCATACAAAGAGAGGGGTTTCCTTCTAGGGTGAAAAACCCTAAACGAAACATAACTTCTACCGTCAGATCATTTTCCCAATGAACGACCCAGATTGGCTAGAAATTACTATACTTTTACAAGGCAATTTTACATCTATTTTTAGCTTTGGGGGCGCTGCCCCCGAAACCCCCACCGGGGGATCGCTGGCCCCCGAACCCCCCAGCCTGGGGGATAGTCCCCCCAGACCCTGCGGGGGGGACTTGCAAGGTTGTACAATTTTCCTGGGGTATACATCTAGCTAAAACAAGGATATCTAAATCAAGATGAAAATCATGCTCCACACCCAACAATATCCCACTTGGAGACTGATTGTAGCAACTCCACCGCTACTTCATTTGCTAGACAATGAATCCTCTTTGGACCTGGTTGTTTCTCATCTTCATCGTCATCCTTGAAGACCAATTGAAACTGAGCACATTATCAGTTTCTCCCTGGTTACAACTTTTGTTAGCATATCTGCAGGATTCTGGCTAGTGTGTATCTTTTCCAGCTTCAACTCTCCATCTTCCAATACTGACTGTATGAAATGGTACTTGAGATGTATGTGTTTAGTCCTAGAATGAAATGCTGATTTATTTGCAATATGAATGGCACTTTGGCTATCACTGTATAACTTTCCCATATCATGCTTCTTACCCAATTCACCCATAAACCTTTCTAACCAAATCATTTCTTTACTAGCCTATGTAGCAGCAACATACTCTGCTTCTGTTGTCGAAAGTGCAACAACACTTTAGATTTTTGAAACCCAACTGATAGTTGTTCCACCTACAGTAAATACATATCCTATAGTGCTCCTCCTATTATCTCTGTCACCTGCCATATCTGCATCAACATATCCCTGTAGAGCAATGTTTGAACCACCAAAGCATAATGATTGATTTGTGGTACCTCTCAAATATCCGAGAATCCATTTTACTGCCATCCAATGTTCTTTCCTTGGATTATTCATGTACCTGCTTACAACTCCCACTGCATGTGAAATATCAGGCCTTGTGCAGACCATTGCATACATTAAGCTTCCAACTGCTTATGCATATGGAACTTTAGACATATAATCCATGTCTTCTTGGGTCTTTGGGCACATCTCCTTACTAAGTTTGAAATGGCTAGAAAAAGGTGTACTAACTGGTTTTGCATTGTGCATATTAAATATTTTCAACACCTTTTGTATGTTCTCATTATGAGACAGTGTTAATTTTCGATTTTTCCCATCTCTGGTTATTCTCATACCAAGGATCTGTTTTGCAGCTCCCAAATCCTTCATTGCAAATGAATTTGCCAATTTTTGTTTGAGCACATTTATTTCCTGCATGTTAGACCCTGCAACAAGCATGTCATCTACATACAATAACAAGATAATATAGCTGCCATCATTTTGATTTTTCATATAAACACAATGATCAGAGTGACATCTAGTATAACCTTGTTCAGACATAAACTTGTCAAATTTTAGATACCACTGCCTTGGAGCCTGTTTTAAGCCATACAAGCTCTTCTTTAACGTGCACACCAATTTTTCCTTCGCTTTGACCTCATATCCTTCTAGCTGCTGCATGTATATCTCTTCCTCCAAATCTCCATGGAGAAATGCTGTCTTTACATCTAACTGTTCAAGATGTAAATCTTCCGCTGCTACAAGACTTAAGATAGTTCTAATTGAAGTCATCTTAACAACAAGAGAAAATATTTCATCCAAATAAATACCTTTCTTCTATGCAAACCCCTTCACCACAAGTCTAGCTTTGTACCTCTGTTTTCCTCCATCTTCTTCCTTCAGCCTGTAAACCCATTTATTCTGCAATGTAGTTTTACCTTCAGGAAACATGACTAAGTCCCAGGTCTGGTTATGCATTAAGGAGTCCGTCTCTTCATCCATGGCTAGCTCCCACTTGTTCCTAATTTCAACCTGCATTGCTTCTTCATAACATTAGGGTTCACCATAATCAGTCAACAATAAATAATATAATGAAGGAGAGTATCATTCAGGGGGTCTACTTATCCTGGTATATCTTCTAACACCACTTTCAGGTGTTTGAGGTGCCTGTTGCTGTTGTGGTGGTTGCTGCTGTTGTGGTTGTTGATTATTATTATTTTCAGACACCTTTACTTTTTCAGTTATCTCATCAAGAACCGTGTATTCCTTGCTTTCTTTTTCCTGTTTCTTTTCCTGCAACTAATTCTTATACAAGACCTTTTCATTAAATATTACATCTCTGCTCCTAATGATTTTGTGATTTTCATAATCATATAAGTGATAACCAAAATCATTAACACCATATCCAATAAAGGTACATTTCTTTGATTTAGCCTCAAGCTTTGTTCTATTTTCTTTATTAATATGGACAAAGGCCTCACAACCAAAAGGCTTTAAAAAGGAGTAGTTTACCTTTTTACCTGTCCATGCTTCCTCTGGAATACCACCATCCAAGGAACTTGAAGGCCCTCTGTTTATTAGATAAACTATAGTATCTACAACATCTGCCCAAAATTGTAAAGGCAATCCTGCATGCAATCTCATGCACCTTGCATGCTCCATGATTGTTCTGTTCATCCTTTCTGACACACCATTTTCTTGTGGTGATCTTGGAACTGTCTTCTCTCTACGAATTCCATGCTCTAAAAAATACCTATCAAACTCTTTGCTGCAATATTCACCTCCATTGTCTAATCTAAGACACTTCAACTTCTTTCCTGTCTCAATCTCAACCAAAGCTTTCCATTTCTTGAAAGTATCAAATACATCAGATTTATTTTGAATACAATAAATCCAAGTTTTTCTAGTTGCATCATCAATAAACATAGCATAATAGCGAGAGCCACCAAGAGATGATACCTGAGCAGGTCCCCATACATCTGTATGCACAAGCTCTAATTTTTCGCTCTTCTTTTCTTTCCCAACTCTGAGAAATCTGACTCTTTTGTTTTCCATAAAAGAAATTTTCATAGAAATCCAAATCAACATTCTCCAAACCTGGCAACAAGTTTATTGAGTGAAGAATCTTCATCCCCTTCTCACTCATGTGTCCGAGCCTATGATGCCATAATGCTACATCTTCTCCTTTGGAAGTTAAAGCATTAAAAAAGTTAGAAATAACATTTCATAAATACAATGTACCAACCTTTTCTCCTTTTGCTATTACCAGGGCTCCTTTGCTGACCTTCCAATTTTTATCTGTGAAAGTTGTCACACAACCTTCACCGCCTAACTTCCCTGTTGAAATCATATTTTTCTTTAGATCTGGAACATGCCTTACCTCCTTTAATAGCCATTGGTTTCCATTCTGTTGTTTTACAAGAACCTTACCCATTCCAACAATTTTACAGGGTTTATCATCACCCAAACGAACTTGTCCAAAATCTCCTTGAACATAGTCATGAAAATATTTCTTATCATGTGTGGCATGGAATGAAGCCCCTGAATCTACAACCCAAGAATCAATAACATTTTCGAAAGAAAGAATCAAAGCATCTTGTAACACATCACCTGTCACATTTGCTTCATGATTTTTTTCTTACTGTGTGTCTCCTTTTTTTCCCTTCCGAGATCTACAGTCTTTCTTTAGGTGTCCTTTCTTTCCGCATTTCCAGCACACTATCCCCGATATGGACTTGGATCTGCCTTTCCTTGATTTACTACGATATCCCGAGCTCTTTCCTCTTTCTATTCTTCTTCCCATAGACTTTTCACTCAAAGCATTACCCGATGTCTCACCAGAGCTTTTCCGTCGCATTTCCTCGCTAAGGGTAGCACCGACAACATCATCAAACTCTAAAGTACTAGATCCAGAGACATAGTTACTAATGGAAATTACTAAACCATTCCAACTCTCTGGCAATGAGCACAAGAATAACAGAGCTCTAACTTCATCATCAAAGTTTACCCATACATAACTTAACTAACTGGTAACTTTATTAAAATCATTTAAATGGTCTGCAACAGATCCACCTTCCGACATCTTCATATTAATAGTCATTTCATAAGAAATACCTTGTTTGAGGCTAAGGGTTTTTCATATAGTTTCGCCAACGTCTGCATCAAACCATCTGTTGTTGTTTCCTTCAAAATATTGAAGGAAATTGATGCCGCAAGGCACAAACATATCGTTTCGAGTGCCTTTCTATCGAGAATGTTCCATTTTGCGTCTGTCATGGTCGCCGGATTCTTTGTTTTTCCGCTAAATGGTAGGTACAAATCTTTCTAATACAGATAATGTTCCATCTGCATCTTCCACAGCGGGAATTTTTGGCCATTAAATTTCTCGACCCTAAACTTACCATCTTCTGCCATTGCTCCCACTCGAACTAGGAACCCTTCTTTCCTGCTAGTTTATCAGCCAAATATACCTTCGGCTCTAATACCAGTTGTTAGAAAATTATATATTATGGAGAAATGCAACACATAAAATATGTGGAAAATACAAGCACACAAAGCACATAAAAGCAGAGAGACATAGATATACGTGGTTCACCCAGTCTGGGCTACGTCCACCTCGAACAACCGGTCCTTCCTTTCTATTATCTAGCAAAATGAAGAGACAAAACCTACAACAGATCCTCTGTAATATCCTCTGTTCTCTCTCACAGTCTCCCTATCTATTTCCCACTCAGAGAATACACATATAATACACAGCTGCAATACAATACCCTCATACAAAGAGAGGGGTTGCCTGCTAGGGCGAAAAACCCTAAACGAAACATAACTTCTACCGTCAGATTGTCTGCCTAATGAACGACCCAAATTGGCTAGAAATTACTATACTTTTACATATGTTTTTAGCTTCGGGGGCATTTCCCCCGAAACCCCCGACGGGGGACTAATGGCCCTCGGACCCCCTAGCCGGGGGGACAGTCCCCTTGGACCCCGCGAGGGGGAAAAGTCCCCCCCGCACCCCCCCGCACCCCCCCGCTGCAAGGGTGTAAAATTTTCCTGGGGTATACATCCAGCTAAAACAAGGATCTCTGAATCAAGATGAAAATCAGGCTCCACACCCAACAACAATGATGAAACAAAAAGCAGTGCATAAGATAATGCAGAAGGCAGTGATGAAGAAAAGAAAAGTGAAGGAAATTAGGCCTATGGAGGACATGATGGAACCAATGAGGAAAAATACCAAGAAAACCTTGGAATTATTGCTGAAGCTTCTCTATAGGCCTCCCAAACTCCATAAGAAAGATATCTACCAATTTTGGGAACTTTTTGACAATTTTTGGTTTTTTGCTAAATTTAAGGCCCAAAGGCGCAACACCCTTGGCACTATGCTTTCAAATCAAGCATACTTATGAAGAAATTTTTTTATTTTTGGAATCCTCAGCTCAATTACAACATGCTCACCAAATTTCAGCGCATTTGGAGCATTTTTGGTCCCTGAAAAGGCCCAAAAACATGTCATTTTTCACCTTTTTGCCTAGTTTTCAGGACTGGTGCTGCAACTTGAGCAGCCTTGGTAGTTTCACTTTTTGGACAGGTTAATGGAGCCTAATAATATAAATAAGGGAATTTTTGGAAATTAGACTCAACAGGCTTTCCAACGAATCATCACAGATCCAATTCCGACATCGGGAAGGTCATCAAAACTTGGTTGTAAGTGGACCCAATTTCACTGTGCATGTGCTACGCCTTCAGACCTCACTACTGCGCATTTAAAGTGAAAAATTCAAAAAAAGACACTCATTTATGGAAAAATGATATTTTAGTGTTTTTTGGGGCAAATCACTCCAAATTTAGGTGCTAGGAGTTATTTTTTCATTTATTTCATGAGATATTTTGTGTCTTGGGCCTTGCATGGTGCCTTAGACATAAATGACATTTATTGGTGTTTTTAACATTTTCAAACTCTAGTTTGGGTTTTTTCCCTCCTTTTCTATATAAATAGAGCATGAGGGCCTTATTGTAAAAGGTTGGAATTTAATGACTCCTGGGAGCAATACATAGTTTTTTTGGAGATTGAAGAAAAATTGGTGTTGTGGAATTTGTGGATGGCTTGTTTTGATTGATGATGGTGAAGGCTTGCTTGCAAGATCCCTGAGCATGATGGTTAATGGTGATGTAATTATATCCAATTCTTTTTTTCTTATGTATCATTTTGTTACATCCTTCTATATTGTAGTAGAACAAAGGTTTTAGACCAAGAATTTTTTTTCAAAGGCACCTTAGCTCTGTTTGTTCTTCACTGCCTCTATGTTTTCCTCTACTAGACCAATTTAGAGAATTCTTAGTTGCTCTCTAGACCCACCCAAGCTTGTTTATCTTATGAATGATTCAATACAATAGATATCAAATATGTTTTATGGTTAGCCCTACTTGTTTGATGTCACTAAAACATTGTCCTTGAGATCTTTCTTTGGAGTATCACTAATTAGGCTTTGCCAAAGAGGCTATGTTTCGATCATACCCTTTTTCCATTCATGAAAGGTTTCTTTGGAGGTTTTTATGGCTATGATCAATGATGTTTAGGAGTTCCGTCTTCTTTGATATGTGTTATATGTATATCTTAAATATTTTCTAACCTTGAAGGTGAAGTCACTAGAAGTTAAATAAGTTTCTTGCCTTCTATATTTCATTGGATTGTTTGTCTTAAATGCTTATTCGCTTGAGTTTAATAAAAGAGTTACTGGTTTTCCCTGTCTTATGATTACTTCTTTATGCTAAATAGTGTTGAAGGCCCTTCTTGTTAAAGTATTTGATAAAGTATTCTTAACTGCCCTTTGCACTGCTTTGTTCACAAACTTGATGTTCATTTCATCTCACACAAACCTTGAAAATCCATTTGACCATGTTAGATCTGCCCTGTGATGCACCCTGATTCATTTTTGAACTTTACAAGACTTTTTATTGACTCCATAGCCCAATTACTTGAATATTTCCTCACTCCATCTATTCTACTTGATCGTCTACCCAACCAAAACAAACAAACAAACCCTAAACCTAACAACTAGCCTAAAATCAAACCCTAAACCTAACAACTAGCCTAAAATCAAACCCTAAACGAAAATAAGTTCACATCCTTTGCACAAAATAGAGAGAGCCCTCTTTGAGTCCAGGAAGGCTAGGTCCTAGGACTCCAAAGACTAGTCTGATGTACCCCTATTCATTTGTTCTCACAAATCTAAGAAATTACGGGGACCTAACATAATGGAAATCACGGTGGGACATTCTGAGTCAGTGACAATCTGAATATTCCTTAGGACCTCAGAAAACCCATAAACATCCTTAGATTGGTATTCAGTTCTCGATGGTGGAAAACAAGTACATCCTTAAAACAGTAAGAATCATCCACCTAGTGACTCCCCTACTCTTTAGTAGCCCTGTTGACCCCACTAGTTTCGAAGACTCCCATAGGAATGCATTAATCAATCCTAGTATTGTTGATGTTGCAAAACAAAGTTGAGATCTTCCACCTGGCGACTTCACAAATCTCAATAGACCTAAAGAGATCTTCCACCTGGTGACTCCACAACTCTCAAAAGACCTAACGACTCCACTGGTAGATAATTCTAGACTGGTTGAAAAGATAAGTGACCCATTTTTTATTTACAAACATGGATCCAAGAATACAACGAATATATGCCCCAATGAGTAGAGATCATATCCTTGGATTCCCACAAAAAATGCCTCAAATAAATTGGATAAAAAACCTACCTATATTTCAAGATGAAAAATTTGATGACCCCTCGTTAAATCTCATCAAATTTCATATACATGTATGGAGGTTAAAATTTGAATGGCACGAGGACTTCCGCATGAAAATGTTTATGGCAACATTAGAGGGTAAGGTAAGGGAATGGTATGAAGGCTTGGACCCTGGCACCTTGTTTTCTTTGAAGGATTTCCACAAGGTATTTTATGAACATAATAAAAAATATTGTCCATCTCTATCATTATCTGAAAATTTTTGTGATCAATCTGAAGAGCTCATACAATACCTTGTAAAAATTGATGAAGATTTAGGAAATTGGCATCCTGAAGATCTATTAAAGGAAATTCATGCATTTTATACTCAAGATAACTATCATGACAACCAAGAAGAGTTGGTTGAGGATGAAATCAATCAGGAAGTAAAGGAAGATCTTTAGGATCTCTTTGAAGGCACAAGTAATGACTTACCATCTCTTCTAGGTTAGGCTCAAGAAGACATTCAGCCTCAGAATCAGCCTTCACAAGATAAAGAAAACCTTCAACCTTGTGATCAATCAAAAAGGGAATATAAACATCATGGTTCTGTCCAAAGAAAGAGAAAGATGCCTCCTCTTTTAACTGAAGAGGAAATAGATCAGATTATAAGAATGCAACCAGCCTTTAAAACTTCATGTGAGCAGAACATTTCTATTCTTCCTCATGCTAATCCCAGCTACCACAGATCAGAAAATGGATGTTTAGATCAATTTGAAGAAAAAAAATATTATAATCCAATATGTTTGATTGGTGACATTACTTCTTTTGATGACTTTCCAAAGTTTGATCAATATGATGATGGTCATGTTCTCCAAACAAAAGCTAATCTTGCAGAGCAATCAACAGCTGGTTTGTGGAAGGAAGTTCAGTTTCATCAAAACAACAATCAACCAATACATGCCTGCTATGAAACTGATGAGGAAAGTCTAGAAAGTTTGGAAGTAAGTGAAGCATCTCTGCCTCTTTGTTCTAATTCGTTTCAGTCCGTCAAAAATAATTTTCATGTGGTTGGAAATCAACAGCCTTTCAGTTTTGATGTTGAGATTGGGGAATATAATGGACTTCTTGAGCAAGTTGCCGATGAGGAGCCTATTCCTAATATGGTTGAGAAAATCATTGGTGACATATAATCTTCCTTAGCTCCAGATTTGCAGCCACCAAGTCCCATTGAATTTCAAATTGCAGATGAAGGCTTGGAAGTTGATAATCACAGAAGAGTTTTTCTGTTGCCTTCCCAAGAAGATTTATTGCTAAATACTGCTCCTGCTCATTAACATGATAACCTTCACACATATTTCAGCTTTCTTAATCAGAATACATCAGGTTTTTAGGAGGATAAAATTGCAATATATGATGAGGCTATCAGCATAGATGATAACAAGGAAGAGATGGGGTTTCTGGTTCAAAAGAATGCCAAGCATAGCCAAGTGAAAGAAGGAGTAGTCCTGAATAAAGTCTACTTTGCAAATCCCCTAAGTCAGGTATTATTCTAAGATCCCTTTGCTATTTTCTTAGAAACATTAGAAGAAGGAGTGAAGTCAGAAACAATTTGTTCCAAGGTTTAAAGAATATTTTAGACACTACTGTTAAAAAACAAGTGAGGTGTAAGTGGCTTTTTTATTTTGTCAGCACACTCAAAGAGCTGAAAAAATATCACTCATAGAATCATTTTCTTGAGTGGTTATATTGGAAAATTAAGTTCACCAAATGAATGTACATCATATGTAAAGTTAGATTAGGATAGATACGCGCAAATAAGCTCAAACTTTGAGCATCATTTTAGTTTTATATTTTTTTGAAAAATGAAAACACAAAAACAAAGAAAAAAGAAAGAAAAAGAGGACAGGAAAAGAATAGGTACAACTCCATACCCAAAAAAGAGTATTGTAGAAATTGTGTAAGCCTAAATGCCACTGCTGGTTAAGAAAAAGAGTCTTGTTTGGTCATCTAGCCTAATCATGGCTGAACATGTTTTAAATTTCTACTGATAGGTTAGTGAAAGAAGGCTTGTCAAATCATTTAAGCTTGAATTTTCAGTAAGAATAGATTAGGAAGAAAAATGTTGGTTCTTAATGCTCAAATCTGAACCAAAGAGAAAAATGGGGATGCCTAGCAAATTATAAAACATAGCCCTCATAATTTCTAGTTTTGTTTGTACAAAAATAATGTATGTGTGCAACTTGTCCCAATGCCATAGCCCATGGTAAATCAGATTGTTTAATCCTGGTTTTGATCATAGTTTCAATTTCATGTCAATAGATTAGATAATGAAGTCTATCAAACAACCTAATCTTGACAGATGAATAATCTAGGTAGAGAATAAAAGAGTTCACTAGCATAATCTGAACTCTTGGAAGTGATAAGGGTACAAGTAGATAGTTTGTTTTGCTTTCAAAAGAAAAAATAATGTTAAGGGTTTACCAGTCCAAGTGCACCCACAAGAAGAAAAATTGATAGGAAAAGGTACAATGGGTAGGTAGAGATGAGGTTGAAGCAAACATGTCTTTCAAAATTTGAGATCATAGCTTCAAGAGAAACATCAGCAAATAAAACAAGAAAAATCTGCCCAATGGATGAGGCACTGGTCTTCATAAACTCAGAGATTTGATATCTGAAGTTCTGGACACCTCCTGAAAAGGAGATGCCCTCCCCAAGTGGAGCCACTGATATTCATCAGTAAATTTTTCTATTTGTAGATGACTAAATACTTGTCCTAGATTTCTAAAAACAAGATTAATGAATATTGTGAGTTTTAGAAAATCTCACTGCCTTCATTATCCTTAAAACAAAATTTTCACTATTTTACTATTTTGTCATTCCATGGTCATCCTACCACTCCTAAAAGACCCCTCATGGGTTAATTCCACTCATTTATATCCTATTCTCCCACCCATAACCTCAACACTCTGTTTTGGTTTTTGCTTCACCCCTCCACTTTCCATCTAGGATTGCCAAATAACCTGCTGCTTCTCATGTTCACCAAGTGCCTCAAGCATTGATTGTCTCAAAACTATCTCTGTAGGCTCTTTAGATAAATGAAGTACATTGGATTTTGGATATTCAATACATCAATTTGTCAAAAACTCTGTTTTTTACACCTGAAGACCCCAAACCAGATTTCAGTCAAAGATCATGCTCAAAAACCCCCCACTAGGTCAATTAGGGTTTTACATGGTTGAAGGTCATCATTTCCCAAGAAGAATACCATTCATTTCCAAGGTCTGCACATGAGGTAATGGATAAGCTTGACACTTTTTCAGAAGTGTTAAGAGGTCAATCAACAGAAGAAATTGATGAGGTAAGTGGTTTGTGCCTAAAGGATGACATCTTGTAGCAAAGGAGAGAACCAAACACTTGGCCTTGTAGGAGAATTAGGGTTTTGAGATTAAAGGTCCAACAGTATGCCAAGACATTGATAAATTGTAGAAATGGGAGTAAAGGAAGATTTAGACTGCAGACAGAAGAAGGTTTAGAAAATACTGCTGTAAGAAAACCTCTCAAAGGTATTTAAAAGGTTGTCATGCCTAAATAAGAAAAGAGTTAAGTTCAATTCCATGCTGCAAGAAAAAAAAAATGATCAAGAAAGTGAAACTAATGTTGTGTGAAATCATCATAGAGGTGTCAAAAGCATCATATCATGCCTCCTTGACCAAAATAAATATCAAAATTAATCACTTCATCAACCTGTAGGCAATGGCATAAAGAGATGTTAGTAAAAGAGAAAAAAGGCTTAAAACCTCTGAAAATAGTTTATCAAAGGTAAAAAATAAATTCACAAGCCCATAGAATTCATTGCACACTTCTCATCAATCATGGTTCACTTGCAGAGAGTTGAAGTTTTCAAAGAAAGAAAAAATTTGAGTTTTTAAGTCAAAGTGGGAAAACTTTTGTGGCGCTACGTGTTGAGGGTCAGGCGCTGGGCATTCGGAGGAATTCCCTGTGAAAATTTGCACTTCGATGCGTGTTCAGAGGCAGGTGCTGCACGTTCATAGGTGCACTACACATTCTCCCGGGAAGCTTGACAAGCCCTTGCAGAGGCATTCCGGCAGGCGCTACGCGCTGGGCAGGGAAGCCCGACAGGCCCGAAACACATGCAGGCGCTGCGCGTTCACAACCCGACAAGCCCGAATATGCGTTCAGATGCTGCACTTTCGCTTGAAGTTCCTCCTTCACTTGAAAACACCCAAAAACCTCAAAAAATACCTCCAAGCTACCATCAAAGGGTTTTTAAGAGAATTTCTAAAACTGGTAAGTGGATGTCATGCTTTTTCCTCCAGTGAATTTTGATGGTTTGATGTTAAGAGAAATTGGGCAAACCCTAAAGGAGTGAAAACCCTAAATCCTAATGATAAGTTATTGTCAGAGTAGAAATATAACAATTAATCAATTTTTTTCCTTGAGTTATATCTCTCCCTCACATTCATACACTTACAACTTCATTCATCCCTCTCACTCACTTGCAAAAGTTGCCTTTCACCATCATTCCAATTCACTTATGATATGAGCTTCACAAAAAGAGCTAGGGTTTGCTATGGAAAAGATGAATAAGGGCATAAGATCCATATGGTAGGTCATACCAACAATCATGAAGCCATACCAACTCATAAATATCATGCCTCCATCAGTTTCCAAGAAGCCATTCCAAAGAACAAATCATTTGCCACACCTAGGGCCAATTTTGCTTCAAACTATGTTTCTAACCAAAGAGAGGTGAATTAAACAACATTGAGAGAGGTTTTTTTCCATAATAGGTTCAAAAATAAAAACCTCCTTCATATTTTACACAGGTGTCATGGTTTTAGAGCAATGTCAAAATTACAGGTGTCACGGGAGAATTGTTGCACTTCTGGAGTGACCTTGAGAAAATATTTTTTTATCATAGCTAGACTGTCCAAATGAGTTTCTTGATAAGTCAAATGACAACTGCACTAACCGAGCTTTCCAATGAGCTATCATAAGCTCAATTTGGAGTTGAGGAAGGCCTCCAAACGTGGTCTGCACCAACACTCTGCATTTCTGCACCATCATTCTTTTGACCAGTCTTAGGAAAATCAACTTTTGACAGGTCAAATCAACTTCAATCAAAGAAAAAAAGGTATATTGGGAAATTAGACTGGAATATATTTCCAATGAGATATCATGAGCTCAATTTGGAGTTAAGGAATATCTTGTTGTGAAACCAGCTTCAAAAATAGAAGAAAAGAGATATCAACGCCTTAGAAATAAGCCACTTCGAGGGGGCAACCTCCAATACATTACATGAATGAACAATTCTTGGATGATAAAAATTAAAAAACCTCCTTTATATATATAGGATTCCATGGGGCCACAATGTAATCTTAGTGGGGCGACAATGTAATCCTAGTCGACCTAAAAATAATAATTTAAGGGCATAATAATAACAATATGGGGGTCACAGGGGTACAATAATAACAATAATGGGGTTATACTAACAAAAATAAGGGACTATACTAGTAATATAGGAACCTAACATGAAATTTATTTTGTTCTAAATGTAAAGTTGAAATGCGTACCTTTTTTGTGTTTTGCACATTATTGAGATCAAAATATTTCTCCATGTGTAGTATCCATGTTACGGGATCCTTTCCATCAAACTTCCTCATATCCATTTTTGGAATATGGTGGTTCTTCCCGCCAACATTAGAATTTATGAAATCACGATTAAAATTTATTTTTTTCTCATCATGAGTTTCCTCTACTATATTTTCACCATTAGGAAACATTTGTTGTATCAACTTTGTCAAACCTTCCATGTCTGCTTTTAGAACATTCTTCATGTTTTCCATTTTTCATCAATCTTAGCTTCCATGTCATCCATATTATATTCCATGCCAACTTCCATGCCATCTATCTTAGCTTCCATGCCATTCTTCAAACTATCCATCTTAGATTCCATGCCTTTCTTCAAACCATCCATCTTAGTTTCCACGCCTTTCTTCAAAATTTCCATGTCATTTTTTTTTGTTCTTTGCGAGATTGAAATTTGTTGCACTTGCTCTTGTAAATTTGATATGTCATGTTGCCATTCTTCATCTTCATGAGTCATAGAAGAGCCTTCTAAAGGCCTAATGGGTGTTGAATTATTTTTAGGAGGAATTTTAGAACCCAATACTGAAATATATTCTACAATATGCCCTTGGAATCAATTCAACTTGATTCTTCAAATAAGACTTATCCAATTCGGAAAAAAATACACACCTTTTACTTGCTTTTGAGGAGCTCGATATTGAAATTGACTTATCTCTATACTTGTAGATCCTCAATATCTGAAATTTGGCCCTGTATTAGTCCTCTGAAGCTTCTTTCAAATGTCACAGGTCTAACTTGATTTGGATTCTTCAAGAAAACGTTATGTCCAATCTCCCACAATGACCTAATTATGGACTGGTTCAGTAGAGCGAACTTGTATGAATTTCCACGTGTCACTTTTTGCTCCTTTGGCTCTGAAGTTTATAGACAGAAAACTAAAGTCTGTGTACTTCCAGTCACTTTTTACAAAATTCCAATCCGATGCCCAGAGAGAGAGTTATGAAGATTTTCCCACGATCACCTCTTTGAGATGAAATTTGGGAGCCTATAAAAGACCTAACTTCAACATATCATATATTCGAAAATATTGCGAACCAAGCTCTGACAAGCCTCCAAATTCCCTCTACAAAAAGGTGCTGCGCCTTTAGACACTGGTGCTGCGCGTTCAGGCCAGCTCGACAAGCCTGACAAGGCTGTGTAGGCACTACGCGTTCAGGCCACCCGACTCGCCCGATAGGCCAGGCAGGCACTGCACATTTGACCAGGGAGGCCTTCCAAGAAAAATAAGCCTCCAAACTTCTTCAAAACTACCTCTAAGGCTTATCCAAGTACTGGTAGAGGTAGTTGTAGGTCATCAACTCCTCCCCAACTATTTTTTTACCATTTGATTAAAATAATGAAACCCTAAGGTCAAAAATCATGATTTTCGGAACCTTGAGGTCACTATTTGTCATTTCTCTATCTGCATATGAAGTATATCAGTTGAAACAAGGATAATTACAAAATTATGGATTGTCATAAATTTTCTGTCCTCTCACTCAGCCTAATATACATATACCTATACACTCACCCTTCTCATTCAAAATCAGACTACTATTTTATCATACCTTCCTTCATATCAGTTTCACATCAAGTCTCAGGATGTCAAAGGTAGAGTTTTTCAAATGTTGATAAGGGAGATATAATGTTGTGAAACCAGCTCCAAAAAGAGAATAAAAGAGATATCAACGCCTTAGAAGTAAGCCACTTTGAGGGGGAAACCTCCAATACATTACATGAATGAACAATTCTTAGATGACACAAATGACCAAAACCTCCTTCTATATATAGAAATCCATGGGGCCACAATGTAATCCTAGCCAACCTAACAATAATAATGTAAGGGAACAATAATAACAATATGGGGGTTACAGGGGTACAACAATAACAATAAGGGGGGCTACACTAATGTAATAAGGGACTACACTATTAGTATAGGGACTTAACATGCTCCTCTCCTTCAAACAAGTGTTGTCCTCAACGATGGATTATTTCTTGATGCTTTTGTATAAAATTCTCATCCTCCCATGTGGAATCTTCTATAGGAAAGTTCTTCCACTTGCTGAGATACTCTGAAATTGATTGTACTTGTTGAGTTCTTGTTTCTGTGACCGCTTTAGAACTTCTTTCAATGTGATGTTGATCTTCCTATTGTTTCGTTAGATTCTGCACCAAAGTTAGGTTATCCTTTGAGAGTTGGAGAACTTGTTGTTGATGCTCGATGTGCTCTTCCACTAATTTACCATCCATATTAGCTATTATTTGATCCTTCAAACCATCCAACTTAGCCTCCATTTCTTCTTTTAAACCATCTATGTCATCTTCGGTTGTTCTTCATAAGATTGAAATTTGTTGCACTTGGTACCATAATTTTGATGTCTCATACTGCAATTCTTCCTCTTCATGTGTCATAGTATAGATTTTTGAGGGCTTAATGGGTATGGAATTATTTTTTGGAGGAATTATAGAACCCAATACTGATAAAAATTCTAAAATATTCCCTTGGAATCACTTCAAACTACTTTTTCAAACAAATGTTATGCAATTTTAAAAACCAAATACACACCTTTTTCTTGCTTTTGAGAAGCTCGATATTGAAACTGAATTATCTATGTGATTTTGGATCCTCAATAACTGAAATTTGGCCCTAAATTAGCCCTCTAAATCTTCTTTCGAATGCCACAGGTCTGACTTGATTTGGATTCTTGAAGGCAAAGTTATGCCCAATATCCTACGATGACCTAATTATGGACTAGTTCAGTAGAGCGAACTTGTACGACTTGCCACGTGTTCCTGTTGCCTCCTCTGACTCTGAAATTGATACAGAAGAAACTAAAGTTCGTGTAATTGCGGCCACTTTTTACAGAATCTCAATCTGACACTTAAAGAGAGAGTTATGATGTTTTTCCCACGGTCACCTCTTTGAGATGAAATTCGGGATCCTGAAAAATTCCTAACTTCCACAGAACATATCTCCAAAAATATTGCGAATCAAGATCTGAAATTTTTACACGAGGTTCTTCAGGATTTTTGGCTTCACTTTGTGAAAAATTCAGCTTCTGAAACCTTATAGAAAAATATTTATAGTGAAAATTCCGCGATGACCTGTTTAGGTTAAATTCAGGAGCCTGCAAAAAGCCCTAACTTCCACAGATCATATCTCCGAAAATGTTGCGAATCAAGCTCTAAAATTTTGCAACACTGTTCTTCAGGATTTTTTCTTCGTGCTCTAAAAAATTTAGATTATGAAGCTTCGTAGAAAAAAATTTATAGTGAAAATTCCACGATGACCTATTTGGAGCAGCGAAACCCTAGAATCTAAAGCTTTGATACCAAATGTTGTGAAACCAACTCCAAAAAGAGAAGAAAAGAGATATCAACACCTTATAAATAAGCCACTTCGAGGGGGAAACCTCCAATACATTAAATTAATGAACAATTCTTGGATGATACAAATGACCAAAACCTCCTTCTATATATAGAAGTCCATGGGGCCACAATATAATCCTAGTGGGGCCACAATGTAATCCTTGCTGACCTAACAATAATAATGTAAGGGCACAATAATAACAATATGGGGGTTACAGGGGTACAAAAATAACAATAAGGGGGGCTAGACTAACATAATAAGGGACTACACTATTAATATAGGGACTTAACATAGAAATAAGAAATCAAGCAATAAAGGAAGCAGTGATGATATTGAGAGGCAAATAAGGCAGGGAGAAAAAATCATGAAGAAAGCAGTGGTGACAAAGGAAGTGCGGAAATCAGTAAAGAGGAAAACAATGATGAAAATACTAATCATGGAACACCTAGCAGTCAAGGTAAAGAAGAAATAAATGATGATCATGTTGTCAGCAAAGATAGTGAGGATGCAACAAGCCATGAAGGAGAGGCCGTTGAGACAGAAAATAGTAAGGATCATAACAAGTCAGAGAGCAGTGCTAAAGGCAGTGAAGGAGAAGGTTAGGTGCAAATGAGGAATGAAACAAAGACCAATAAGACAAAAATAATTGAAGCAGATAATAGTTAGGGCAACGATGAAACAAAAAGCAGTGCAAAAGATAATGTAGAAGGCAGTGATGAAGAAAAGAACAGTGAAGAAAGTGCAGTGAAGGAAATTAGACGTATGGAGGACATGATGGAACCAATGAGGAAAAATACCAAGAAAACCTTGAAATTATTTCTGAAGCTTCTCTATAGGCCTCCCAAATCCCATAAGGAAGATATCTACCAATTTTGGGAACTTTTTGACAATTTTTGGTTTTTTGCTAAATTTGAGGCCTGAAGGTGCATCACCCTTGGTGCTACGCTTTCACCTCAGGCATCCTAAAAAAGAAAACCTTGAATTTTTGTAATCCTCAGCTCAAGTACAAAATTTTCACCAAATTTCAGAACATTTGGAGCATTTTTGGTCCCTCAAAAGGCCCAAAAACATGTCATTTTTCACCTTTCCGCCTAGTTTTCAGGACTGGCGCTGCGCCTTGAGCAGCCTTAGGAGTTTCAATTTTTTGACAGGTTAATGGAATTTTTTGAAATTAGAATTGACATGCTTTCCAACAAGCCATCATAGAGTCAATTACAACATCGTGAAGGTCATCAAAACTTGGCTGCAAGTGGACCCAGTTTTCTTGTGCATGCACTATGCCTACAGTCCTTACTGTTGCACCTTTAATGTGAAAAAGTCAAAAAAAGACACTCACTTATGGAAAAATGATATTTTAGTGTTTTTTTGGGCAAATCACTCCAAATTTAGGTGCTAGGAGTTATTTTTTCATTTATTTCATGAGATATTTTGTGTCTTGGGCCTTGCATGGTCTCTTAGACATAAATGACATTTATGGGTGTTTTTGACATTTTCAAACCCTAGTTAGGGTTTTTTCCCTCGTTAGATAAATAGAGCATGAGGGAATTATTGTAAAAGGTTGGCATTTGACGACTCTTGGGAGAAATACATAGTATTTTTGGAGATTGAAGAGAAATTGGTGTTGTGGAATTTGTGGATGGCTTGTTTTAATTGATGATGGTGAAGGCTTGCTTGCAGGATCCCTGAGCATTATTAATGGTGATGTGCTTCTATTCATTTCTTGTTTTATTATATATCATTTTGTTACATCCTTCTATATTGCAGTAGAACAAAGGTTTTAGACTAAGAAATGTTTTTCAAAGGCACCTTAGCTTTGTTTTTTCTTCACTGCCTGTATGTTTTCCTTTGCTAGGTAAGTTTAGAGAATTCTTAGTTTCTCTCTAGACCCACCTAAGCTTGTTTATCTTATGAATGATTCAATACAATATATATCAAAGATGTTTTATGGTTAGCCCTGCTTGTTTGATGTAACTAAAACATTGTTCTTGAGATCTTTCTTTGGAGTATCACTAATTAGGCTTTTCCAAAGAGGCTATGTTTCAATCATACCCTTTGTCCATTCTTGAAAGGTTTCTTTGGAGGTCTTTATGACTATGATAAATGATGTTTAGGAGTTCCCTCTTCTTTGATCTGTGTTATATGTCTATCTTAAATGTTTTCTAACCTTGGAGGTGAAATCACTAGAAGTTAAATAAGTTTCTTGCCTTCTATATTTCATTGGATTGTTTGTCTTAAATGCTTATTCGCTTGAGTTTAATCAAAGAGTTACTGGTTTGCCCTGCCTTATGATTACTTCTTTATGCTAAATAGTGTTGAAGGCCCTTCTTGTTAAAGTATTTGACAAAATATTCTTAACTTCCCTTTGCCCTACTTTGTTCACAAACTTGATGTTCATTCATCTCACACAAACCTTGAAAATTCATTTGACCATGTTAGATTTTCCCTGTGATGCACCCTGATTCATTGTTGAACTTTCAAAGACTTTTTATTGACTCCATAGCCCAATGACTTCAATATTTCCTCACTCCATCTATTCTACTTGTTCATATACCCAATCAAAACAAACAAACAAACCATAAACTTAACAACTAGCCTAAAATCAAACCCCAAAAGCAAACAAGTTCACATCCTTTGCACGAAATAGAGAGATACCTCTCTGTGTCCAGGAAGGCTAGGTCCTAGGACTCCAAATATTGGTATGATGTTACCCCTATTCATTTTTTCTCACCAATCTAACAAATTACGGGGACCTAACATAATGGCGATCACGGTGGGACATTCTAAGTCAGTGACAATCTAAGTATTCCTTAGGACCTCATAAAACCCACAAAAATCCTTAGATTGGTATTTAGATGTTGATGGTGGACAACAAGTACATCCTTAAAATAGTAAACATAATCCACCTGGTGACTCCACTAGTATTCAGTAGCCCTTTTGACCCCAATAGTTCTCGAAGACTCCCCTAGGAATGCATTAATCAATCCTAGTATTGTTTATGGTGGACAACAAAGTTCAGATCTTCCACCTGGTGACTCCACAACTCTCAATAGACCTAAAGACTCCACTGGTAGAGAATTCTATACTTTTTGAAAATATACAGTGACCCCTTTCTGATTTACAAACATCGATCCAAGAATACAACGAATATATGCCCCAATGAGTAGATATCATAACCCTGGATTCCCAAACAAAATGCCTCAAATAAATTAGATAAAAAACCTACCTATATTTCAAGATGAAAAAGTTGATGACCCCTCGTTACATCTCATCAAATTTCATATACATGTATGGAGGTTAAAATTTGAATGGCACGAGGACTGCCTCATGAAAATTTTTATGGCAACATTAGAGGGTAAGGCAAGGGAATGTTATGAAGGCTTGAACCCTGACACCTTGTTTTCTTTGAATTATTTCCACAAGGAATTTTATGAACATTATAAATAATATTTTCCATCTCTATCATTAGCTAAAAATGGTTGGGATCAATCTGAAGAGCTCATACAATACCTTGTAAACATTGATGAAGATTTAGGAAATTGGCATCATGAAGATCTATTAGAGGAAATTCATGCATTCATACTCAAGATAACTATCATGACAACCAAGAAGAGTTGGTTGAGGATGGAATCAATCAGGAAGTAAAGGAATATATTCAGGATCTCTCTGAAGGCACAAGTAATGACTTACTATCTCTTCTAGGTGAGTCTCAAGAAGACATTCAGCCTCAGAATCAGCCTTCACAAGAGAAAGAAAACCTTTAGCCTTGTGATCAATCACAAAGGGAATATAAACATCATGGTTCTATCCAAAGAAAGAGAAAGATGCCTCCTCTTTTAACTGAAGAGGAAAAATATCAGATTATAAGCATGAAACCAGCCTTTAAAACTTCATGTGAGTAGAACATTTCTATTCTTCCTCATCCTAATCCCAGCTACCACAGATCAGAAAATGGATGTGTAGATAAAGTTGAAGAAAATAAATATGATAATCCAATATGTTTGATTGGTGACATTACTTATTTTGATGAATTTCCAAAGTTTGATCAATATGATGATGGTCATGTTCTCCAAACATAAGCCAATCTTGCAGAGCAATCAGCAGTTGGTTTGTGGGAGGAAGTTCAGTTTAATCAAAACATTAATCAACCAATAAATTCCTGCTATGACACTAATGAGGAAAGTCTAGAAAATTTGGAAGTAAGTGAAGCATCTGTGCCTCTTTGTTCTAATTCGTTTCAGTCCATCAAAAATAATTTTCATGTGATTGGAAATCAATAGTATTTTAGTTTTGATGTTGAGATTGGGGAAGATAATGGACTTCTTGAGCAAGTTGCCGATGAGGAGCCTTTTCCCGAGATGGTTGAGAAAATCATTGGTGACATAGAATCTTCCTTAGCTCCAGATTTGCAGCCACCAAGTCCCATTGAATTTCAAATTTCAGATAAAGGCTTGGAAGTTGATAATCACATAAGAGTTTTTCTGCTGCCTTCCCAAGAATATTTATTGCTAAAGACTACTCCTGCTCATCAACATGATAACCTTCACACATAATTCAGCTTACTAAATTAGAATACATCAGGTTTGTTGGAGGATAAAATTGCAATATATGATGAGGCTACCAACATAGATGATCACGAGGAAGAGATGGGGTTTTTGGTTCAAAAGAACCCCAAGCATAGCCAAGTGAAAGAAGGAGTAGTCTTGAATAAAGTATATTTTGCAAATCCTCTAAGTCAGGTATTATTGCAAGATCCCTTTGTTGTTTTCTTAGAAACATTGGGAGAGGGAGTGAAATATGTCAGAAACAGTTTGTTCCAAGGTTTAAAGAATATTGTAGGTACTACTATTCAAAAACAAGTGTGGTGTTAGTGGCTTTTATTTTTTGTCATGGAATCATTTTCTTGAGTGGTTATATTGGAAAAATGAGTTCACCAAACAAATGTACATCATATGTAAAGTTAGATTAGGATAGATAGGTGCAACTAAGCTCAGTCTTTGAGCATCCTTTTAGTTTTAGATTTTTTTGAAAAATGAAAACACAAAAACAAAGAAAAAAGAAAGAAAAAGAGGGCAAAAAAAGAATAGGTACAGCCCCATACCCAAAAAAGAGTACCGTTGAAAGTGTGCAAGCCTAAATGCCACTGCTGGTTAAGAAAAAGAGTCTTGTTTAGTCATCTAGCCTAATCATGGTTGAACGTGTTTTAAATTTCTGCTGATAGGTTAGTGAAAGAAGGCATGTCAAGTAATTTAAGCTTGAATTGTTAGTAGGAATAGATTAGGAAGAAAAATGTTGGTTCTTAATGCTCAAATCTGAACCAAAGAGAAAAATGGGGATGCCTAGCAAATGATAAAACATAGCCCTCATACTTTCTAGCTTTTTTTGTACAAAAATAATTTCTGTATGCAGCTTGTCCCAATGCCACAACCCATTGTAAATCAGATTGTTTAATCCTAGTTTTGATCATAGTTTCAATTTCATGTCAATAGATTAGAGAATGAAGTCTGTCAAACAACCTAATATTGACAGATGAATAGTCTAGGTAGAGAATAAAAGAGTTCAATAGCATAATATGAACTCTTGGAAGTGATAAGGGTACAAGTAGATAGTTTGTTTTGCTTTCAAAAGAAAAAATAATGTTAAGGGTTTGCCAGTCCAAGTGCACCCACAAGAAGAAAAAATGATAAGAAAAGGTACAATGGGTGGGTAGAGATGAGGTTGAAGCAAGCATGTCTTTTAGATTTTGAGATCATAGTTTCAATAGAAACATCAGCAAATGAAAGAAGAAAAATCTGCCCAATGGATGAGGCACTGGTCTTCATAAACTCAGAGATTTGATATCTGAAGTTCTGGACACCTCCTAAAAAGGAGCTGTCCTCCTCAAGTGGAGCCACTGTTAGTCATCAATAAATTTTTCTATTTGTAGATTACTAAATACTTGTCCTAGATTTCTAAAAACAAGATTCATGAATATTGTGAGTTTTAGAAATCTCACTGCCTTCATTATCCTTAAAACAAAATTTTCACTATTTTACTATTTCTTCATTCCATGATCATCCTACCACTCCTAAAAGACCCCTCATGGGCTAATGCCACTAATATATATCCTTATTCTCCCACCCATAACCTCAGCACTCTGTTTTGGTTTTTTCTTCACCCCTCCACTTTCCATCTAGGATTTCCAAATAACCTGCTCCTTCTCATGTTCACCAAGTGCCTCAAGCATTGATTGTCTCAAAAATATCTCTGTAGGCTCTTTAGATAAATCAAGTACATTGGATTTTGGATATTCAATACATCAATTTGTCAAAAACTCTGTTTTTTACACCTGAAGACCCCAAACCATATTTCAGTCAAAGATCATGGTAAAAAAACCCCCACTAGGTCAATTAGGGTTTTAAATGGTTGAAGGTCATCATTTCCCAAGAAGAATACCATTCATTTCCAAGGTCTGCACATGAGGTAATGGACAAGCTTGACACTTTTGTAGAAGTGATAAGAGGTCAATCAACAGAAGAAATTTATGAGGTAAGTGGTTTTTGTCTAAAGGATGACATCTTGCAACAAAGGAGAGAACAAAACACTTGGCCTTATAGGAGAATTAGGGTTTTGAGCTTGAAGGTCTAGCAGTATGCCAAGACACTAATAAATTGCAGAAATGGGAGTAGAGGAAGATTTAGAAGCTGCTGGTGTGTGTATGCATTCCGAAGTTTGCCAAAGTGATTCAAGAAAAACCTGCAGGGCAAAGATGAAAGAGTATCAATGAGAAGGATAAAGCCAAGGTTTTCAGTCACCTGCCAAGCATAAGAGGATTTAAAACTCCATGGTGCAGACAGAAGAAGGTTTTGAAAATACTGGTGTGTCAAAATAAACATATCATGCCTCCTTGACCAAAAGAAAGATCAAAATTCATCACTTCATCAACCTGTAGGCAATGGCATAAAGAGATGTTAGTAAAAGAGAAAAAAAGGCTTAAAACCTCTGAAAATATTTTATCAGAGGTTAAAAATCAATTCAAAAGCCCATATAATTCATTGCACACTTCTCATCAATCATGGTTCACTTGCAGAGAGTTGAAGTTTTCAAAGAAAGAAGAAATTTGAGTTTTTAAGTCAAAATGGGTAAAATTTTGTGGCGTTGCACGTTCAAGGCGGCGCTACGTGTTTAGGGTCAGGTGCTGCACGTTTGGAGGAATTCCCTGTGCAAATTTTCACTGTGCTGCGCATTCAGAGGTAGGTGCTGCGCGTTTAGGCGCGCGCTGCACGTTCGCCTAGGAAGCCCGACAGGCCCGTGCAGAGGAATTCCAGCAAGCACTATGCGTTGGGCAGGAAAGCCCGACAGGCCCGTGAAGAGGCATTCCGGTAGGCACTATGCGTTGGGCAGGGAAGCTCGACAGGCCCAAAACACCGACAGGCCAAAAACACGTGCAGGCGCTGCGCGTTCACAGCCCGACAAGCCCGAATCTGCGTTCATGCATTGCCCTTTTACCTGAAGCTCCTCCTTCACCTTCAAACGCCCAAAAACCTCAAAAAATACCTCCATGCTGCCATCAAAGGGTTTTCAAGAGCATTTCTAAAACTGGTAGGTGGATGTCATGCTTTTTCCTCTAGTGAATTTTGATGGTTTGATGTTTAGAGAAATTGGGCAAACCCTAAAGGAGTGAAAACCCTAAATCCTCATGCTAAACTACTGCCAGAGAAGAAATATAAGAATTAATTGATGTTTTTCCTTGAGTTCTAGCTCTCCCTCACAGTCATACACTTACACCTTCATTCATCCCTCTCACTCACTTGCAAAAGCTGCCTTTCACCATCATTCCAATTCACTTCTCATATCAACTTCACAAAAAGAACTAGGGTTTGCTATGGAAAAGAGACATAAGGGTAGAAGGTCCATATGGTAGGTCATATCAGCAATCATGAAGCCATACCAACTCATAAATATCATGCCTCCATTAGTTTCCAAGAAGCGATTCCAAAGAACAAATCATTTGCCACACCTGGGGTGAATTTCGCTTCAAACTATGTTTTTGATCAAAAAGAGGTGAACTTGAAAAAAGTGAGAGAGGTTTATTCCCATCATAGGACCCAAAAGAAAAACCTCCTTCAGATTTTACACAGGTGTCATGGTTTTTGAGGAATGTCAAAATTACAGGTGTCACAGGAGAATTGCTGCACTTCTAGAGTGACCTTGAGAAAATAAAATTTTCTCATCGCTGGAGTGCCCAAATGACTTGCTTGATGAGTAAAATGATAACTAGACTAAAATATATTTCCAATGAGCTATCATGAGCTCAATTTGGAGTCGGGGAAGGCCTCCAAAAGTTGTTTTCACCACCACTCTGCATTTCTGCACCATCATTCAATACTTTTTGACAAGTCTTGGGAGAATCAACTTTTGAAAAGAAAAATAAACTCCAATCAGAGAAAAAAAGTTATATTTGGAATGTATATTGGTAGATATTTCCAATGAGCTATCATGAGCTGAATTTTGAGTTAAGGAAGATCTCCAAAATTTTCCTGCACTAGCACTTTTCATTTCTGCACCATCATTCAGCACTTTTTGACCAGTCTTCAGAGAATCAAATTTTGGCAGGTCAAATAAAATCCAATAAAAGAAAAAAGGTATATTTAGAAAATCAACAGGATATGATTTCCAACGTGCTATCATGGGCCCAATTTGGACATCGTGAAGGCCTCCAAATTCCCTCTACAAAAAGATGTTGCGCCTTTAGAAATCGTTGTTGCGTGTTCAGGCCAACTCGACAAGCCCGATAGGCCCGTGCAGGCGCTGCGCGTTCAGGCCACCTGACTCACCCGACAGCCTAGGAAGGCACTGTGCATTTGACTAGGGAGGCCCTCCAAGAATACTAAGCCTCCAAACTTCTTCAAAAATTCCTCTAAGGCTTCTCCAAGTACTGGCAGAGGTAGTTGTAGGTCATCAACTCCTCCCCAAGTATTTTTTCACCATTTGATTAAAATAATGAAACCATAAGGTCAAAAATCCTAATTTTCCAAACCTTGAGGTCACTGTTGGTCATTTCTCTATTTGGATATGAACTATATCAGTTGAAACAAGGGTAATTACACACTTAGGGATTGTCATCAACGTTTTTTGCCTCTCACTCAACCTAATATACATATACCTATACACTCACCCTTCTCATTCAAAAGCAGACTGCTATGTTATCATACCCTCCTTCATATCAGTTTCACATCAAGTCTCAGGATGTCAAAGGCAGAGTTTTTCAAATGTTGATAAGGGAGATAGAAATAAGAAATCAAGCAATAAAGGAAGCAGTGATGATATTGAGAGGCAAATAAGGCAGAGAGCACAAATGATGAAGAAATCAGTGGTGACAAACGTAGTGTGGAAATCATTAAAGAGGAAAACAGTGATGAAAATACTAATGATGGAACACCTAGTATTCAAGGTAAAGAAGAAATAAATGATGATCATGTTGTCAGCAAAGATAGTGAGGATGCAGCAAGCCATGAAGGAGAGGCCGTTGAGACAGAAAATAGTAAGGATCATAACAAGTCAGTGAAGGAGAAGGTCAGGTGAAAATGAGGAATGAAAAAGATACCAATAATACAGAAATAATTGAAGCATATAATAGTGAGGGAAATGATGAAACAAAAAGCAGTGCAGAAGATAATGTAGAAGGCAGTGATGAAGAAAAGAACAGTGAAGAAAGTGTAGTGAAGGAAATTAGTCCTATGGAGGACATGATGAAACCAATGAGGAAAAATACCAAGAAAACCTTTGAATTCTTGTTGAATCTTCTCTATAGGCCTCCCAATCCCCATAAGGAAGATATTTACCAATTTTGGGAACTTTTTGAAAATTTTTGGTTTTTTGCTAAATTTAAGGCCTGAAGACACAACACCCTTGGCGCTACGCTTTCACTTCAGGCATCCTCAGGAAGAAATTTTTTTATTTTTGGAATCCTCAGCTCAAGTACAACATTTTCACCAAATTTTAGAGCATTTGGAGCATTTTTGGTCCTTCAAAAGGCCCAAAAACATGTCATTTTTCACCTTTTTGCCTAGTATTCAGGACTGGCGCTGCGCCTTGAGCGAACTTGGGAGTTTCAATTTTTGTACACGTTAGTGGAGCCCAATCAGAAGAAAAATTATATTTTTGGAAATTAGACTCGACAAGATTTCCAAGAGCCATCACGGAGCCAATTCCGACATCGGGAAGATCATCAAAACTTGGTTGCAAGTGGACCCAGTTTTCTTGTGCATGCACTACGCCTTCACACCTCATTGCTGTGCCTTTAATGTGAAAAAGTCAAAAAAAGACACTAATTTATGGAAAAATGATATTTTTGCATTTTTTTGGGCAAATCAGTCCAAAGTTAGGTGCTAGGGGTTATTTTTACATTTATTTCGTGAGATATTTTGTGTCTTGGGCCTTGCATGGTCTCTTAGACATAAATGACATTTATGGGTGTTTTTGACATTTTCAAAACCTAGTTAGGATTTTTGCCCTCCGTTTTTAGATAAATAGAGCATGAGTGCCTTATTGTAAAAGGTTGGAATTTGATGACTCTTGGGAGAAATACATAGTTTTTTTGGAGATTTAAGAGAAATTGGTGTTGTGGAATTTTTGGATGGCTTGTTTTGATTGATGATGGTGAAGGCTTGCTTGCAACGTCCCTAAGCATGGTTAATGTTGCTGTGCTTCTATTCAATTCTTGTTTTCTTATGTATCATTTTGTTACATCTTTCTATATTGCAGTAGAACAAAGGTTTTAGACTAAGAAATGTTTTTCAAAGGCACCTTAGCTATGTTTTTTCTTCACTGCCTCTATGTTTTCCTCTGCTAGGTCAGTTTAGAGAATTCTTAGTTGCTCTCTAGACGCACCCAAGCTTGTTTATCTTATGAATGATTCAATACAGTAGATATCAAAGATGTTTTATGGTTAGTCCTGCTTGTTTGATGTCACTAAAACATTGTTCTTGAGATCTTTATTTGGAGTATCACTAATTAGGCTTTGCCAAAGAGGCTATGTTTCGATCATACCATTTGTCCATTCTTGAAAGGTTTCTTTGGAGGTCTTTATGGCTATGATAAATGATGTTTAGGAGTTCCCTCTTCTTTGATCTGAGTTATATGTCTATCTTAAATGTTTTCTAACCTTGAAGGTGAGATCACTAGAAGTTAAATAAGTTTCTTGCCTTCTATATTTCATTGGATTTTTTGTCTTAAATGCTTATTCGCTTGATTTTAATCAAAGAGTTACTGGTTTTCCCTGTCTTATAAATACTTGTTTATGCTAAATAGTGTTGAAGGCCCTTATTGTTAAAGCATCTGACAAAGGATTCTTAACTGCCCTTTGCCTACTTTTTTCATAAACTTGATGTTCATTTCATCTCACACAATTTTTGAAAATCCATTTGACCATATTAGATTTTCCCTGTGATGCACCCTGACTCCATTGTTTAACTTTCCAAGACTTTTTATTGACTCCATAGCCCAATGACTTGAAGATTTCATCACTCCATCTATTCTACTTGATCATCTACCCAACCAAAACAAACAAACGAACCCTAAAAGAAAACAAGTTCACATCCTTTGCAAAAAATAGAGAGATCCCTCTGTAAGTCCAGGAAGGTTAGGTCCTAGGACTCCAAAGACTGGTCTGATGTTACCCCTGTTCATTTGTTCTCACCAATCTAAAAAATTACAGGGACCTAACACAGAGAAGAGAAAATATAACAGTAATTGTGGATATATTAAGAGTGCGTACCTAAGAGTTGAGGAGAGGTCTCGGTCCAGGTCATGATTCATAGAAAAATTTAAAATGAACTGCAAAATAACCACCAAGATAAGAGTTTGGAACAATGGCTACAGTTAGGAGAGAGGCAAAGAAACGTTCTTCATGTTACAGGACGAAAACAATGCTCCTTACCAGAATGAAAAGAGTCGTAGCTCTGTCACAAAGGCAGCCACCAGAGAATAACCCTCCTGTAGTCGAAAAGAAAAATAAAATTCCAAATGGGCCCAGGGAGAGTATGCCAAAATCCTTAGGGTTTTCAATTGAGATCTCCACCATCCAAGGTCAGTAAATCTCCAATGTACAAGTGGCATAAGAAAGGCACACAGAACCATGTGAAGCCATGTGAATTAAGGAGAATGTAAGTCCAAATGTGAGACAGTAAGATATTAATAGGGAATTTGTAATAACTCCAAGGTTAAGGACCTTCATACTACCTTTCGAGATGGAGTGCAATAAAATAAAATAACGAACCTTTGAAATTAATAACAATTACATTGTATTACTCCAATAGTGATTAGGGGTCAAATTGGTATGATATGGAATATAATTATTTAATAGAATGATGTAATTCATGTTAGGGGAATGTAGAAATAACAAAAGTAGATAAGGGGTATAGGAATTTTAATGTAATTCGAAATTTAAAACATAAGGTTAAGAGGTAGGGACAAGTCCAGTAGTTATAAATAGGATATGAGTTATGAGAATAAAATAAATAATTCCTAAGGAAAGGAAAACGAGGTATGACAGTAAAATAACTTTAAATACGAATGTCGCGACGATACATTTACAAGGACCAAAAGGGTTAAAAGGACCAAACGTAGGAGAAAAAGAATATATATATATATATTTTTAGTGGGATTTGTTACATTTTATTACAATTACAGTTCTCAAATGGCTCTACTAATAGATCCAATGGATTCAGAGCACTCAAAAACCCCTGTCTAGCCTCTTTATGCTCTCAAAAAGTTAAAAAAACTGAGAAAGTTATGACCTCCACAAGTTTTCCAGCAATTCGTCCCACAAATTTTCCCTACCTGCAAACCATCCTACAATTTCACCCCAAAAAATGATAATGGGGAAAAATTTTCCCCAACCACCAACACAAATTGTGGGATCGTTAATTTTCCCAATAATGCCTTAAAACTGAATTTTGAACCATATAGTCATGGCCGATTTTTTTTGAATTAATATGGTGGGGCCAATTTTTTTTGTATTTAAAAATCTGTGGGTTCCACCCTGGCTGGTGGTCACGTGCTATGTAATGTGATCGGGGCTAGGGGCTAAGCCCTGCCCCATCCCCAAACCATTCATGCCTTAACATTTAAATAAAAGGTTTAAAGTGTAAATGTTAAGAGTTAAACGATGGTGCAACGATTAAGGAAGTTGGAAATTCAAAACAATTAAATAGAAGTCCCAAAATACCGAACGTTAGAATTGGGATTTATACATAAAAACAAAAAACCCAAAAGGTATGACGGTAAAATAACTTTAAATACAAATGTCGCGGCGATACATTTACAAGGACCAGAAGGGTTAAAAGGACCAAACATAGGAGAAAAAGAAGATTTGTGTTTTTTTTTAGTGGGAGTTGTTACATTTTATTACAATTACAGTTCTCAAATGGCTCTACTAATAGCTCCAATGGATTCAGAGCACTCAAAAACCCCTTTCTAGCCTCTTTCTGCTCTTAAAAATTTCAAAAAACTGAGAAAGTTATGACCTCCACAAGTTTTCCAGCAATTGATCCCACAAATTCGCCCTACCTGCAAACCATCCTACAATTTCGCCCCAAAAAACGCTAATGGGGAAAATTTTTCCCCAACCACCAACACAAATTGTGGGATCATTAATTTTCCCAATAATGCCTTAAAACTGAATTTTGAACCATATAGTCATGGCCGTTTTTTTTTGAATTAATATGGCGGGGCCGAATTTTTTTGTATTTAAAAATTGTGTGGGGTCCGCCATGGTTGGTGGTCACATGCTATGTAATGTGATCAGGGCTAGGAGTTAAGCCCTACCCCAAACCATTCATGCCTTAACATTTAAATAAAAGTTTTAAAGTGTATATGTTAAGAGTTAAACAATGGTGCAACTGTTAAGCATGCAGATTGCTGGTGGGAGGTCGTGGTTTCGACCCCCGCCGACCTCAACCGTTACAAAAAATTTAGCCAACTGGGAGGTACCACATGGCGGCCTCCAGTTGAGCCATGTGGTAGCCTCTCATTGGCATATCAACAACCAATCAAAATTCGCGCAATCAGCGCCAATGAACAAATGCCACTTGTCACACTGTGATTGGCTCATGTAGTCCAACCATTTCTCAAATCAACAGGCCCAGTCAGCATGCCACGTCAACAATATGGACTGTTGATTGGAAAACCCTGCACAAAATTTTTCCAAAATTCCCCTACTTGACAAATTGATCAAAACTCATTCATGGGAGCATACTATATCGATTTTGTGCGAAACAAATTGTGCCAGATTCAGAACAATGATATCTATGCAAACTCATAGGTTTTGTTCCATTATGAGAACTTTGAATTTTGAGGATAAATTTGATCTACTAGATCATTCCTCCCCACTCGAAGCTTTTGGAACTCCAAAATCTCTTTATCCGTAAATAAATAGTTGAAGGCTCAACTCCCTCACCCTTCGAGTCTCCACCACTGAAAAATTACTGGAATGCGACAATTTGAGCCTTTCTTGAAAACTGATAATTTTCCCCGAATTTGGAGACCTTGACTTGCTATTGTAGATACCATATTGCTACAATTTCCATTAATTTTCAGATCAACAACCTATTCTTGAAGGAATAAACACATTCCCTCCTCAGTCGTCAGTCAAAGAAAACTTGAACAACTTCAAATTCTTCTCACCTTGAATATTGTTGACGCGACGATGTTTAGCATGTCTCGCCTTGTGCTTGGCTTGACTCTTGATCAAATTTCATCGCCATTTCCATGAAACATCCCATTTCAAATACAACACATTGTGAAAGCCACAAGAATACATTTTGAACCCAATGCACTCTTTTTCAAATTGCTTTGGCGTTTTCTCTTTGACCTTTGCACTCCCTTGCACTGGCATCTTGTTCGCATCACTGTTCAACAATGATGCACGCTGCTGCGATTTTAGCTCATTTTGTTGACCTGTTTTTGAAGGCAACATGTTAGACTCCTGAGGCATCTTATCATAACCATTAGCAACCTCAATGAAATCATAATTTTCATTTGATGCATCTCATTGAAAATCCTCATTCACAAGATCTTCATGTTTGAACATTAACAAAGAAAATTTTTGACTGCCATTCACAATTCTCTTCATTTGTCCAACATGCATAAGAGATAAATTCGTCTTCTTGCTATGTGCTCTAACAATGTACTCAATCCAATTCTTGAACAAGTGATACTTATTATCATGGCGATGAAATATTTCTCTCCTATCATGAAAATATGGGCTACCCAAAACAATACCAAAAATATCAAGCGGAACAACATCAAGTTCAACTTCGTCAAGAAAGTTTGTCGTGATTGAAAATTTAAGTATGCACTTCCTCGTCACCTGAAAATTTGCATTATTACATATCCAACCTAAATGATAAGGTCTTGGATGAGGAATGGTCTTTAAATTCAACTTCTTGACTAAGTCTTCATAAATAATATTTTCTTGTGAACCATTATCAAATAGGTAGGCAATCTTGGTATGCTTTGAAATAACTCTAACATGGAAAGTCTCAATTGTTGTTTCATAATATTGAGTACTATTTTGACAACTTGAACAACTAGTACTTGCAATGTCCTTATATTTCCATCCCATTGTGATGATCTTTGTTTCATCTCCATAATCATAACCTAAATCATGTGTTATTGTTGCAGTTTTATTCTCCTTCTCCTTGTTTTTAAGCTTGTTGGGTTTCATCTCTGGATGAAGTTTCCAACAATGATCTTCATCATGCCCATCTTTGGAAAAAAAATTTCATGTGAGTTTTTCTTTCTCGATCTTGACTCAAAAGTATCCTCACTTGTCTCCTCTGAAACATGTTTTCCTCTTACCTCTAGATGTGTGGCTTGCAAACAAACTTCATCTAAATTTGAAGGATTAAATATGAGAATAGTATATCTTAGGTAACTATGCAAACGTCCATTGTAATTTAACAAAGTTTCTTGAGATGTCAAATCTACACCCAAAATTAGTGCTCTTCTCCTAAACTCTTGAGTATAGCTTTGCACACTTTGTCCTTTACCTTGCCTAAAGTTTTTCCAGTCCATTATAGCCTTCTGCATGTACGCTAATGGATAAAATTGTCTCCTTAAGGTAGCAACAAAATAATTCCAAGAGGTTAATATGTTACCATGTTTCTTCATGTCCTATTGAGTTTTGGATTCTGACCAAATAAGAGTTGCGCTTTCCAATCTTAATGAAGCAAGTTGAATCTTGGTGTCATCATCCTTGATTCTTTGAATCCCATAATACACTTCAAGTTGACATACCCAATTTTCTAATCTTTCAGAATCTACCTCTCCATCATAGATAGGCAATTCAAACTTAATGTCAAGTTAAAAAAAATGAGTTTTACCATGGAATTTTGGAGATTGTGGAGGTGTTCGTGAAGGGTTTTTGTGGAAGAAGATGATGGTGAAGATGGTGGTGAGGATGGTGGTGTCAAAGGCGGTTTGTCACCATTCCTATTACCTTTTGGAGGGTTGTCTCTATCTCCGTCTTCTCCTTTTGAGGACTTATATCCCTTTGGAATATTGCAGCTATCACCTTGCATCCTTGTGCTTCTCTCCTCATAGAGAACTTCCACCATTATTTTCATATCAAAGAATTATTTCCTGAAGGCTTTTTCATCCTCTAGCATATTGTCAGGCTCTCTTTCATGTGACATACTTACCGAAGCTTCAACTTCAATTTGAAGTAAAATTTGTGGTCGATGATTGTGGCAAACATGCTCTCCTTGTCCTTGACCTAACTTGATTACTTGAAACCACAAGCTTTCCTTATTCTCTCTTTAAATTGAACCTTTTAAGCATCACATACACTTGAAAACAATTAAACCCTCACAACAACCAAGAAAACCTAAGATTTGATACCAACCCGATCTATATATGAAGTTGCTTGAGGTTTGTGAAATTTTGCAAGTGAGTCAATTGGGTTTTAAGCCTCTTTTGTGAAATTATTAAATACATAAACATGAAATTTAAACCGATTTTTTGCAAAAAAACATAAGACAATATCACCATAACAATAAACACACAACAACGATTGATGATGAAGTTCACCCCTCCTGGCATATGTCTCCTGGTCCAACTTCCAATGGTTGGGCCTCTTTCATTATGCTAAAAAAAAGGTGTTTTCATACAATTACAGTGCTCGAATGGCTCTATTGATAGCTCCAATGGCTTCATGGCACTCTAAAAACCCTTGTATAGCCTCTTTCTACTCCCAAAAAGGATAAAAAACTAATAATGTTATGACCTCCACAAGTTTTCCAGCAATTCGTGCTACAAATTTCCCCTGTCTGCAAACCTCCCTACAATTTCACCCAAAAAAACGCTAACGAGGCAACGTTTTCGGCAACCTCCAGTGAAAATAGTTGGATCGTTAATTTTCCCAATAATGCCTTAAAACTGAATTTTGAACCATATAGTCATGGCCAATTTTTTTTTAATGAATACGGTGGGGCCAAATTTTTTTGTATTTAAAAATTGGGCGGGGTTCGCCCTAGCTGGTGGTCACGTGCTATGTAATGTGATCGGGGGATAGGGACTAAACCTCACCCCCATCCCAAAACCATTCATGCCTTAACATTTAAATAAAAGGTTTAAAGTATACATGTTAAGAGTTAAACTATGGCCCAATAGTTAAGCATGCAGATTGCTGGTGAGAGGTCGCAGGTTTGACCCTCGCCGACCTCAACCCTTACAAAAATTTTAGCCAACTGGGAGGCGTCACGTGGAAACCTTTGGTTGGGCCATGTGGCAGCCTCTCATTGGTCTATCAACAACCAATCAAAATTCACCCATTCAATGCCAATGCACAAATGACACTTGTCACACTATGATTGGTTGATGTAGTCTAGTAATTTTTCAAATTAGCAGGCCTAGTCAACATGCCACTTCAGTGGTACAAACTGCTGACTGGGCAACTCTACACAAGATTTTTCCAAAATTATCGTGTTCGAAAAATTGATCAAAACTTGTTTCTGGGAGCATAGAGTGTTGGTTTTGCATGAAATGAATTGCGCCAAATTCATAACAATGGGATCTATGCAAGCACATAAATTTTGTTCCATTCTAAGAACTTTGAATTTTGAGCATAAATTTGATCCACTGGATCACATAGTAATTCACACAATATGTTCTACTGTACCTTATGAATTTTTTTTATTGTAGGGTTAATTGGTGTTACAAGTGCTATCAGAGCATCAGGTTTAACGTTGTGGCCCATTAGCCGATTACAACCGCAATTACAAGGTAAGATTATTAACTGATAAGTAAATGTGTGTGGGGAAAATCAAAAGGGAGATAATTAACAAGTATCTTCGGTTACTATTGGATAATGAGTAAGTTTATGATTTCAATGATGAAAATTCATATGCCCCAGCAAATCAAAAGATGAATATTGATAAACTAAACAACATACTTGAAAAGAAATAAACAATGCAGAGAATGCAATATAATAACACTGTACAAAGGAGTGTTATGAGGGTTTATAAGTCTTTAAGGAAGTTGGGTTCTGCTCACCCCTTGGTTGTTGGAAGTGGAATATCAACGAATATTAAAAAATAAAAATAAAAATAAAAATAAATTAATGTTCAGTGGATTGTAATTAAAGAGAAATGTTGGCCTTGGAACAAAACTCGTCTTGTTTGACAGCTAGAAAAAATATTAATTTTGCTATTTCTCTTTGCATTGGTGCCTTTGGTGGTGAAAATTATATAATAAATATACTATTACTTGTTGGATGTGTCTCTCTCTGTGTTTTTGCCTCTGACACCAACTCTAGCACAAGAAAGGAAATGCATATTCCATTCACCTAACTGTAGAATATGTATTTCAAAGGTCAAGGAAAGGAGATATATATGTAAATAATATATATATATATATATATATATATATATATATATATATATATATATATATTGACTTTTGTTTTCTTCGTTGTGTGTTCTGCTGATGAAATTTATTCATGTTGGCTTGTCCAGAGGTTTTGTTGTTGTCTCTACGAATATTGATTGATTGAGATGGGCTTATTTCTATTATGTTTACATTCTTCAAACCAAGACGTGAATAGAAAATGCAATAGTTTTTCCCCAGGAGCAATGCAGTGCTACACCCTACCCTTAGAGCAGTTCACCATGCATGATGCCATGTTCTTTCTCTGTTCAAATCTTTAAAGGGTTCTCATTTTTTTCGATTTTCGGCTCACATGGGTATAGGATATCATAGTTGATATCCTTATTAATGTCCCATATTTTTCATATAATGTGAGGGGTTGAATGAATTAATACCAACTAGAAATAGCTTGTATTTTTATTCGGGGCTAAGCTTTTATCGTGATTACTGGACATGCATATTGGAAGGTGTACAAGCAATATTGCAATGCTCTTTGAGGGGCACCTTCTAGTTCAAATGAAGTAAGGGATTAATGTTAAGGAATTCGTGGAAGTAATTTTGACATCATGTACTGTCTTATTTTTTAAAACATGGAGGAACAAAGAAATAGTTACCATATGACAATTAATATGGTCACAACCTCATATCAATATGGATAGAAATATTCCCTTGGTTTATCTAATATTGTATATCATTTAAATAAAAAGCCCAATGATACCAGCAAGTGTCATAAAGTGAGATAAAATTTGTTAAAAAAATATGAATTGGAAACAGAAGCTAGAAAGGCAAAAGGAAAAGAATCTAGAAGAATTTTCACATTCTGTATATTTTGGAGATACTCTCATTTTTTCCAGAATTTGAAATAAATGTAAGATATGAATAAAAATATTTACATTTTTTTGAGTTCTGAAGTTATGACAATTACTCATAAACCCTGACTACATTAACATGCATATGTATCACAACAGAAGCTCCAGAATAACACGTGTGCATGAATCTAATAGATTAAAAACAAAGTAAATATATAGGATAAATGTTATGATCACAAACTACGAGGGAGGATTTTCAATTTGGTCATTATTGATTTGGTGTTGTTCTTTGAATTCCAGTAAATAACATAAGTTAGAAGAAGAGACGGTGTAGGAAATTATGTATACATGGAAGTGCCCAATAATGGTTGGAAACATGCAATGCTACAAGGAAAAGATCCTATAGCATGGGTTATAAAGGAGGCTTTTAGTGTTATAAAATTGGCCAAAATTGTCAAAAAAACATTTTCTACAACATCCGTTTTCGGTAACGGAGGTTTTGGTGGAGCTTCTAACGAAACTTCAACACAACTAAAAAAAACTAAGCGGCTGGAGGTTTTTACGGATGTTTTTCTCATCAGTGCACGCATCAGGTGTGAATGCACTGGTGCGCTTTACCATGTACACATAGGTACTGTAAACATACCAAACACTGAGATAGGAAACAAATTTAAGACGCCTCGGGGCATTTAGCAACGTCCCGGTGCATGTCACCCAGAAAGACGCATGGGGCCGATGGAAGGTGCATGTACCGGGCTGTTAAGTTGTAAAACCACATGAGGCCATATAGGTGCTAAAATACACCAGGCTGTTAAGTTATAAAACACACCAACGCATTAAAGGAAAACCGTACTAATGCATGCAATGCCTATCGGGCCGCCCAGGTGTTAGTCATCGATAGAGCGCACTGGATGTTCTAATTGGTATTGGTAATTTTGTGGTGCCCATAGGTCATAGAATCATGCCAGTGCACAGTATCATACAAATTCACCAGTGCTCAGTAACTAACATGCACTGGTGTTCATTTTGTATTTTTTAGAAACATCGACCCGTGACAGTGCAATTATTGTGATTTTTTAAATTCATTATTCATCAAAAGTTGACACATATATTATAACATTATTCAGATAAATTAAATTTTTATTAGTGCATTTTAATGTGATGTTTGGATTAATTTTTTATATAGTATCATCAGTTTTCACATCTCCTCATTATAATATTTAATAATCCATACATTTAATCAGTGGTGTAACATTTCACAGCGACAATGGAGAACACAATAGAATAAATTAAAACGTATATATATATATATATATATATAAATATATATATATATATATATATATATATATATATATATATATATATATATATATATATATATATATATATATATATATATATATATATATATATATATATAAGACACTCTTTGCCATACAAAATAGGACAATTATTGGTGTCTTTTCTTTCAATTGGGACACTATGTCCATTACATTAAACAAAATGTTTGATTTCATTTATTTGGGTTATTTTGAGGAATGTTTTGTTCATTGTGTTGATTGTTTTCTTCTTCTTCAAGTTCCATCTGCAAACATAAAAATAAATTTTCATGAGTGTATATATATTGGTGAGAATAATGAAAAATGAAATATTAAATAATATACATCAATGTAAATTGAAAAGAAATGTACCATATCAAGAATTTACTCATGAACTATACACATTATTTCGAAACCAAATTTCTTTCCAACTCTCAACATTTCATTTGTTGGCATAGTTCCATAATTTGTTTCATGCAAGTTTTATACCTCATAACAAATCGTATATTTAATATAAGATATTTTTTGTTTTATTAATTATAGACGAAGCTAAGTAAACCAAGATAGATGCTTGCAAATTCCACAATTAATTTCTGATATGCCAACATATACTGACAACCCATATTTAACCCAATGTCAATCAATTCTTCTGATGGTTATTCTTTGTATGTTAGCACCTGTTTTAAGAAATTTAATGATGATTTTTGTAAAACAACTTAAAATATACAAAAATTAAATCTAGTTAAGTTGTTATAAGGAAGTAATAATTACTCACAAAAATTTATATCAACCCTTTTCTTCCTTGTCGTCCCGTTTTATGTGGTGAATGGGTTCCATTTTATTTTATTTTCTACAAGAAAATACTTGAAAATTAATATTTAATGCTAAATTGTTTATTTATTGTACCTAATCGAAAAATTCAATGATTACATATCACATTTGAAACACATTTATGTTGAGATGGCTCCTCGTGCGCTACAATTATGTCCATTTTTTTGACTTCAATGATTACATATTACATTTGAAGCACGTTGTTGTTGAGATGGCTCTTCATGCATTGGAATTATTTCCATTTCTTTGACCGTCTCCTTGTACACCTTTTTGGATATTCCTACTGACATATTTCTGATATCAACTCGTTCAACCTTTGAGATTTGCATAATCTTCATGAAAATGTAAGATGGTAATAAACTATTTTATTTTTATATTGATATATGAAAAGTAAATATACCAAAAGTGATATTTATAAATGATTTCTCTGTAGTAATATATACATATAATTCTAGAATTTTTTTTAAAGGAATATTACTTTTTCATTCCTTTTTTTTGTTGTTGTACGTTTTTGCTATTAAAACTATGACATGTTTCATTGACCAATTCTCTGGAAACTCTTCTTGTAGTTTAAATAAAATTTTGTTGTTCAAATCATTGGATTGATTTTTGTATTGTAAGTGGAAGGAACGTCTATACATTCGTTCCATTAGATCCCTCAAAGTTTTGTAAAAGTTTTTCCCCCTTTCGTGTGACCTCCAATACCACTCTAGATGAGCTAAGAAGCAATTCATTTCATTTGCATGTTCTATTTTTTTCTTTTTCTTAGAACAACATTTATTTTCTTTGTTGTCGATCCATGTAAAACATTAAACATATGTGAATTAATATATTGTTTGAAACATGTTACCTAATATTTTTAAGTATATTATTAATAAAGATTCAAAAAAGAAACTCATATTGGATCCATAGTATTTTTTCATTCACCTAATTCATCCTTCTGTAATTTTTCCATCAAGCTTTTACACTCTTCTGGTCTTAGATCAGAGATAATTTTATCGAACTTTGTCATTTTGTGGCTCTGCATGATACACACTAAACAATACATATTAGTTAAACTTACATATAGTTCAAAAATAATAATTTTTATAAAAAAATTACAAAGAACTTGCATTTTTTTTCTTTTCTTGATGTGTTATCAATATTTTTGTTACTTGAACTCTTGTCAGCCATTTATTTATCAATACAAAACCTGTACCATACCATTCATTAATATATTTTACAAATAAATTCCATACTTCTTAGGTAAAAAAAATCAAGAAAATGGTGTGCCTTTCCCAAAGTACACATCGAATGTGATGCGGTACGTTCTTATAAACGCATCGTCAATACAATAGAAGCAGTAAAAAATCCAATTATTACAGTAAAATTGTTACAGGGTTTTTGTGCGAATCACCAGATGTTTCAAATTCTGAGTCTCTGAATAGTGCTACTGTTCGAAAGTATTTTGCTGCTCCATAGTGCTCTCGTGCTCTCTTGCTTCATGTATGTCTCTCATTTAAATACCTCCTTGAATTTTTTTGCAAAAATAATGAAATAATGAATAGCTTTTACTATTTAAATAACGTTTTTATGAAATTAGATTTCCGAAAATAATTTTCTGCCCATTTTTCAATTTACCGCTTTCTTTTTCACTTCAAAAAAATAAATTTGTGCTTTTTTTATTTCCATATATTCAATGCATTTGTTAACTAAAAACACCAATGCGTCAGTTAATAAAACCACACCGGTGCGCAGTAAATAAAACACACCGGTGCAGTTAACAATACATTAGCACCAATAACAATAAGTCCATTTTTAAGGCATTGAAATTACTTTTAGGTATGTACACCAAGATTTATTGTTGATTTTGCTCAAATGCAGGGAGAAAATATCATAATTATATCAAATTGAAAATTCTTCAAAATCCATCTCATTCCGTAATATTTCTCGAAGCCCATCGTAGAGTTATCCCTATCCATCTATAGACACAATTACTTCAGATTTTATTTATATTTTCATTATCTAATTGAATTTTTTTTTTTAATCCATGTCAATCAGCTGAATAAAATTAATGTGTACAAATTTGCAGGTTCATGCAGATTGAGAATTGATTTCAGATGCACAAAATATTCAAATAACTCCAAAACGTCAGAAGCTCTTATCAAGAGCAGCATACCACAAGGCGCATTTGGTAGATGAAAATGGACAACCGCTTCACCCTGCCAATTGTAACATTTCATATTAATGTAATAATAATTGTTTGGTATATTAATGTAATTATTTCAACATCAAACCAATTAATCATGCATTGTCGACGTGCTTACTAATTGATATCATTGATTTTGTACTAATCATGTTCAATTTTTTTTTTTTTTTGAAATTATTAGGATTCTAGTGATTATGAGGGACCTACCTACCATCTTCCATTGCACCCCACGAAAATGTCAAATCGAGAGAAGGCTTAATTAAGAGAAAAAATCAGAGAGGAACGATACCAAGAATGGTTGAATCAACCACCTATTCAATTCTGACTACGTCCAGATTCACCAATTAAGAATGAATACAACAATAGTAGTTCTTCACAAGCTAGAAATGGAGGCAATCAAATAGAGGTTGGTATGGATGATTACTTAAGGGATACGACTGCCATGGAGACAATGTTGTTAGATGCATTCAAGAATGATGGTCATCTAGGGGATGATGCTCATATTGTTGATACCATTTTCAAAAGTCTTAAATTTGCATCCACCACCCCTCTCTTTTGACTTGTCGGTTAGTCAAATTCTACCTAGTTGGGGAAAACGATGTTACTGTACAACTTGAAAGCAAATTTTGGCTTGTCGAATGCATGTTTCTTAGAAATTTTGAGGTAATTGACCATTAAGTCCCTTATATTTTGAGAAATATAATCACACAATGAACATTATAAATGGTCAATTTTATGAACATTAATAATTATTGGCATTAATGTACATTTAATATTGCCCATGACCAACTATAGGTTATTCAATGATAAAAAAACTTCTGAGTGACAATGTCTTTCTCGGTAGTTGCGAAGAGGCAAAGAAATTGTTGAAAATGTTGGGCGTTGAGTACATATCATATCATGCATGTCTAAATCATTCTATTCTATATAGAGGAGAATATGTAGACAAAGAAATATGTTTGAAATGTTGGCATGACAGGTATGACAAATAAAAAAATAAGGGTAAATCTCGTGGTCCTCCTTTTAAGATATTGAGGCACATGCCTATAATCCCAAGGATTCAAAGGCTCTTTCATTGCAAATAATTAGCTATGTTGCAGGGATGTCACTCCTCACACAGAAATGATTTGGGAGTTATGTGAATCCCAGCAGATTCAATAGCAATGAAGCATATAGAGGATACATGGCCCGAAAAATTCAAGGATGAAGTACGAAGTCTACGACTCAGTATAGCCACGGATTGCGTCAACCCATATTCCCTCCAGAACACCGAATATTCTGTTTGGCATGTACTAGTGATCAATAACAATATCCCCCCATGGTTTCCCATGAAGATTGAACATTTTATGTTGCTCTCATAGTCCCTGGTAGAAGACAAGTGAAGAATATGGATTTCTACTTACAAACACTAGTAGATGAATTGAAGGAATTATGGGATGGGATAAATGTATGCGATGTATCAAGACCCATCGCAGTAGAGAAGAGTTTTATGTTGTATGGAATATGTGCTTACACGACACATGATTATCCATGCTTAGGAGTTTTCTCTGGTAAATTACATGTTTATTGATTTGTTTATATACGTAACAATATTCTTTCGCATATTATTTATTTAATTCGTTATAAATTTTCAGATCTTCATGATATTATTTAACGTGCCATGCATATTTTATACAATAATTTCACAGGTCTTGTAACAAAAGGGTATTATGAATGTAAATTTTGTGGACCTTCTCTGAAAGCTAGATGGTCTAATGACCTACGAAAGCCAATGTATGACTGCTCCAGGGTATTCCTCTCAGAATAACACCCTTATAGAAGAGAAAAATCCGCTTTCAATGGTAAATGAAAGAGACCCCAAAGGCCTCCAATAAATACACCAGCTGAATGGCTTAGAGGATATGAGAGAGAGAAGGAGAAGGATTTCATAGAAATGTTCGATTCAGATGGGGAGCCTATGTTTGATGATCTAGAATTCTTCGACACCTATGTTGAGAAATTTCCCATTGGTATGAAAAGGAAAACTATCTCTTATAACCTCCCATATTGGGAGCATCTTAAGCTTACACACTTATTAGATCCCATGCATATATTTAAAATGGTTCACCTTCTTTATTGAGGCACATGTCATCAAAACAAAGTGACACGTTGGCTATTAGGAAAGATCTTATTACTTCAAAAATTAAAAAGAAATATTGGCCAAGATGATTAGAAAGTACATGATCAGAGGCAGTTGGTCCCTCTAATTGGTATTTCAAAGAAGGTGATGTCCCATGGATTTAAAAAAAATACGATCTTTCTTTGGCTAAGGAAGTTATAATGGGTGTGAGGGTGCCATCTTCATATAGGTCTTCACTATGTCACTACTTCACCGTGGATGACCATATTTCAGGGTTGAAATCGCATTACCATTTGAATCTTCTAAGAGTACGTATAATGTCAAAATCATGATTTTATTGTTTTTTATATTAATAAATTTTATCCCATGCAGGGATCATAAAACATAACTAATTTTGTATATTATTGCATGTGTTTATAACTTTGCAGTGTCATTATCCTTTGTTCATGCGTGGGTGTGTGAAAAATGACTTCCACCACGGCCTAGGACGTGCCATATCTAAATTATTTGCATTTTTACGTTGGATCACGTCAAAGGAGATTCATGTGGCTAGCATTCCATGGCGGCGTCAAGAGATAGTTGATATTGTTTGTATGTTTGAGAAGGAACTGCCGACGAGTTTCATGGACTTGCAGGTTCATCCTCTAATCCACCTAGTAGATGATTTTGAATTATTTGGGGTGGTTTCTTGTCATTGGATGTTATTCTTAGAGAGGTATACAATGAAATTGAAAGGTTTTGTGCGACAAGGGGAAAAACTCGAGGGGTCTTTGGTAGAGGGGTACATATCGTATAAGTCTTTCTATTATGCCAGTGATTACATCAAGAAGATCGACAAAAAACCATGTGCGATGATCTGGGACGATGAAAGGGATGAAGACAAAAGAGAAAGGGAGCTTCTCCAAATGAATGGAGAAAGGCCCTTGATAAAGAGTAAGCGACTTATAATTTTTCAAATTTACACAAAGTAAATATTCATGTTGAACTTTGATATAATGTATATTTTGATCTCATATGTACTATATGTCAGTTTGATTTCATCAGCGAATGCATAAATTGAAGAAATCAATAATTTCATTCTTTACAATTCCGAAGTGACATAACCATGGGTCACATTGTACGAAAAAAAGAGAATGAAATGGGATAGTGACAGGAAAGAATCAAGACAGGGTAATGGTAGAAGTGTGCCTTATCCCGATCATTTAAAAGGAAATATGGAAATTATATGCCCCAATAGTTGGGTTGCTGACCAAGTCAGAGAGAAATGCAGTGCAACCGCTCGTTACTCACGTGCTGAAGAGGATGCACTAAACGTAGGGATTAGGTGCACCCACTCGGTAATAATATATTTATTTACATTTTAAACTTAATAATGCACCTTTGAAATGTAACATCTATATTTCATATTTTAACAGTTGTGTTATTATAAGACACATGACACTGATTTTTTAACTTTTTTATAGGTTAATTTGTTCCCATCTATGTGGGCATATGTACATTGTTTTCACACAGAAAATATCGATGATTGACAGGTGACAAAATATTGTGGAGTGGAAGTCAAGTTCGATCAATCTAGTCGAGCTAGCCACCGTGATCAAAACCTAGTACGAGGGACGTTAGGTTACGTCATAAAGATACAAGAGATCATTGAAGTGGACTTCTCTTCCTTCCAATGTGTTATTTCTAGGTGCAAGTGGTGGGACACCTTTGATCAGAATAATGTAAAGGAATATCACGATAGTAGGCTGATATGTATCAAATCTAGAAAGATGTGGGATGAAGCTAAGGAGCCCTATGATTTCCCTAAACACTGTAACCAGGTGTTTTTTTACCTAGATGTGTTGGGTAGGGATTGGTGGTTCGTATTGAGACATGATCCTAGATCAAAAGATATTTTTGAGAACAATAGCATTATCATGCCAAGCGATGGAAGATAATGAGGGTGATCATGAGAACAGAGAGGGATATGGTACATGTGTTATGTTATCATTTATAATTTTTAAGATGGGTTTTTATAAATAAGAGGACTTAACCTTATAACTAAGACTCTCTTTTTCAAAACATTATAATATGTATTTTGAATTAACTGGTTTGCATTGCGTTAATGTTAAAATCATTTCACCTGATAATTTTCAATTATGTTGATCTAAAAAACAATGCACTGTATCAAGTTCTTTTTTTTTTATGTCAATTCCTAAAATAATACAAGTACTTGATTGCTTTAAATGTGTGTGAATGATATCTTCAAAATGTATACTATTATTTTTGGTATGTAAGATCATAATAAAATAATGATAATTCTAAACATGAATTTATTTGCATTATTTTCTAAACTTTATTATGTTACAAAAATTCATATTATTCTAGATTTATTATTTTACAATTATATATATTCATAAAAATTTACAAATTTACAAATTTACAATTATGGTAATTTAGCAATATTTACAGTATCCATTTTACTTAGGTAGTTATGGTTCAAAATTGACAATTAATTTACAATTTCACAATTTTACAAATTTACAAATTTTAGTAAAATTTAATGATGACAATACATACAATTACAATTACAATCATTTCACAATACAATTACAATTACAATTACAATTTTACAAATATTTTACATACAATTACAATTACAAATTTTAAAATTTTAATAAAATTGAATCATGACAATACATACAATTACAATTACAATTTTTCAATTTCACAATACAATTACAATTACAATTTTACAAATATTTTACATACAATTACAATTAAAATTAAAATTAAAATTCCAATTACAATTTTACAATTTTACATACAATTAAAATTAAAATTTCAATTACAATCATGACATAATATTTAATAAATATCATGATTTAATATTAAAAATAAACATCACGATTATGATAACCATCGTACAAACATCATATTCTAAACTACACATTCAAATTCGTTAACATTATCTATTTCACGTGATCATGATCATCTAACAAAACACAAGAATTGTATAACATCATCAAAACACAAACATCAAATATACATCTCATGTCAAATAATTGCTATCACATACACATCTATTTGCAAGAACATTAAATGAACATCTCTAACATGACCTAACAATATACACATCATTATGAACACCAACATGTAAATTAAGTACATCAACATGAACATAAAATACATGGACCATATATATATATATATAATGTAAAAAATATACAACTGTAATATAACTGCATATAAATGTCAAATATTTGGTGGTACTACATCAATACTAGCACTAGTCGAGGCTTCTTCAGCTGATGGTGCAACCTCATGCTCAGATAGATGATGTGCTTGCTCTGGAGATGCCCGTTGATCAGTAGATGGTGTAGTCTACTCAGGAACTGCTTGTTGATGAGTCGTCAATGGTGTAGCCTGCTAAGTGGATGGTGCGACCTGCTCAAATGGACCTGCCTGCTCAAGATTAGGTGCCTGCTCAGTCGATGGTCATGCTTGCTCAGGACTAGTTGTCTGGTGAGATGGTGGAGACTGCTCAGAAGGTTCGTGATGATTAGGACTAGATGCTGGATGCTCATGATCTCCAACACAAGGTGAAGGAGGAGGAGGTGGAGTACTAGAATGATGATCAATCCCCTCATGATCATGATCATCAGATGAGCTACTCTGTCATGCATCTCCACGACGCCTATCCCCCTAGCCGCCAGTACTATGGAAGCTCCAACAATATGACGCATGAGGGTCATCATATCGCGGGGTATGTCTCATGTGATCCTATAATCAGCCTGGATCTCTTTGATCGTAGCAGGACATACTACCTCATCAACTAAGAGTCGACACAGTTAGTCGCCCAACTCCATCCTGAATCGGGTGTTCGACCTACGCTGCACCCCCGTGGGTATCTACACCCGAGGATCAGGTCTGTCACCTTGATCCTCCACGTCCGCCATCTCCTCATAACATGTACAACTGGATCATTCGACGGGGGTGGAATCATGTCCCCAACGAATGTCCCAATATCTACAAAATATATAGTACACAACAATAATTAGACAATTTCATTAAACAATTTAATAAAACAAGTTGAAGAACGTGTTAGAATAAATTTGATAATTCTAATTAATTAATTAAGACAATAAAATAAAACTATATTAATTTAAAGAAAACACAAATATTACCTCTCATATCCGGTGGCTCATCCTAAGTGAAGAGCATGTTGGTACACCCTCGCCAATCCAAACCAACATACAAAAAGGACACCATCACAAACGAATGATCGTCAACACTGGTTAGCAACTATAGTGCATCAATAGATATCCTGGCCGAAAAGCGAGACTGGCCCCTCTTAGGCATCATCTGGCCCCACATCTGCATCTATACATGCAACATCGGCCTACGAGGCTGCCGATCAAAAGTAGGCCTCGTCTCCAGAAACCTCTCAAAAAATAAACAAAATAACTCTGAAGCAAAAGGGAAGGTCAACCTCCCATGTGCCTAAGAAAGACATCTATATAATGTTGTACAAAACTGCCACCAAAAAATTGCAGACCATCTCACAAGTCATGGTGCCTGGAATAAAGAATCAACATAAAATAAAAGTGGGAAAAAATTGTGTTCCCGTCACTGGTATACAGTGCAATGGTCATCAACAATATTGAGAAGCACCTCCCCTCCTCTAGCCTAAACAAATCAATACATAACTAACCACCAGACACCTAAAAATCTATAGGAGAAACTATATCATCCTTAATGTATCTCTGGGAGTACACCAACTGACTCCCTGCTACATAGCCGATGGGTGCATCTAGGAATTGGGGCAAACCCTGCACTCTCCTAGATGGCCAGTAATAAAATATATTTTCTCCTCAATGGGTTTGTACCACTGGTGAGGACCGACTCGGAAAGCTTTTCGGTGGGCATCCCACCTGTAGATCAATTGTCCCAATAAACCACTATGGCCCTTCAGGGATGTAGCCTCCTCGTAGAACTTTAGGAGGCCTATCTTCGTTAGAAACAAATGGGTGGCTGTCGTAATAGGGCGAGGGTACAAAAGTCTCTCCCTCTCTTGTGCCTCCCATAACTCAATCACGTTATAACGGTCCTCCATATGTTCTTGTTGTTCCCTTTATTCTCTTCGTTGACGTTGTTGAATGATTCACATATTGAATACATTTTTTTAATTAAATGAGAAATATATATATATATATATATATATATATATTTATTTATTTTGTTTTTTTGAAAAAAAAACCGTTAGTGCGCCCAAAAAACTGTCAGTGTGTACTGTTACTGGTGCTTACTTTTTTATCGCACACCACGCTCTGTGCGCATGGAAAATGTTCGCGCATTGCCAAACAAAGGAATATTTGTTTTCGGTGCATTGACCAAACTATCTGCCCCAGGGCGGATAGTTTGGTCAACGCACCAACCAACAACAATACATGGTCAATGGTGTGGTCTTGTAAATGACCGCACCGCTGACTATGCAATGTTGTCGGGTAGGTGGTGCACTGACCTAACTATCCACCCTAGGGTGGATAGTTTGGTCAACGCACCACCCAATAGTAGTACATGGTGGGGTGGATAGTTTGGTCAACGCACCGCCCAATAGTAGTACATGGTCAACAATGTGGTCTTGTAAATTACCACACCGTTGACTATGTAATGCTGTCAGGTGGGCAGTGGACTGACCTAACTATTCGCCTTGGGGCGGTTAGTTTGGTCAACTCATCACCCTCCAAAAAGTATTACATAGTCAATAGTGCGGTCATTTAAACAACAACATCGCCTTGTTATTTTTTAAATTTGTTATGGTGCACGTTTTTCCGGTACCGCACCAAAACCTAGTGCGGTTTCAGTTAACATTGTTCGCAGTGTGGCCTATAAATTTACAGGCATCACTGCGAATGGTGTGAGTTGAACAGTTTGAGCGTACCGCACAATTTTTTATTATTATTATTTTTTAAACGGTTATTTTAAGTTAATTTCAAATTTTAATTTACTAAAAGGTTTATTTATTGAGAAAGAAGTAGATTACCTGTACATTTTCATGTTGAGGAGACATATTTGCTGAGGAATTGAAGAAACCAAATTTTCCCACTGGTTTCGAAAATTCGAACACCACACAGTGGGCAATGGACGACAACAATGCATGCAATGGGAGCACTGATGACATGGTGTCTCACACAAGACAAACTCACACCAGTGCTTGAGAGGTCTAGAGCACTGAACAAGTAAAAATGAGGTTTTTATGACCAATATTTTTTTTTAATTAACCCTTTTTCGGTGCACTGGATTTTGGGTCGCACCGGGCGGTTTTGTCAATGGCGCCCCAGACGTCGTTACAATGTACTGGATTACAGAGACACACAAGGCCTATTTATACGTAGAGCACCGGTGCACTAGGTTACTTAGACGCACTGGGTGGGTTTGTACAGAGAGCACAATGTCTCGGTGTGCTAGTTTTTAGTACGCACCGATGCATTTTGCATAAAACACATCAGTGCGGTTTATGATGAGAAACACACCGAAAAAAAAAACATCCGCAAAAACCTACACCCGCCAACCTCTTCTAGATACCTCCACTACAACCAAATATCTGGGCTGTTTTTATAAGGGGTTCCTCAAAAAAATCCGTTAGATGGTTGTTTCCTTGTAGTGCAACCAATTGTTTTAGCACATAAGTATTTAGGGGAATCTTAGTATGGTTTTAACTGACTTAAGTGAAGTACAGTTAAATTATTAAGTTGAAAGTATATATACGCTTACAAATTAATATATAATCATGCTAACAGAAGGTTTTGAGAAGCTAATAGATACAAGGGAAAGAATCCCATAGCTGGGGCATATGCAATGCCGGATGCCTTACTCAATAATTTATAGAATAAAATATAAGCTTGCAAGAGCTCAATAAATATAGATAAATAAATAAATAAAATGTAAGGAACTTATAAATGATAAGTGTAGCTGTAATAATGGATGGTATAATTTTATGTTGATTTTGGATATTCATGTATCACTATAGGATGTGCCTGAAATTTTCACTACCTTCAGCTTTGGCTTAAGGGTTTATGGGGAAGCGAAAAGAGGAAATGAATGAGCCATGAAGGCTTGGCAGGATGCTGCCAAAGGAAAAACTCCTGAACTGGGTGCAATAAACCAATGGATATTTATGAATTTAACCCTAGAAGGGTGAATGTATATGCTGGACTTAGGGTCTTGATGCTCATAATAGTTTATTACTCCAATTTGGAGAAGAAGAGCTCGAGGGAGATAGTGGATGTCATAGCCATTATCGAGGTCAACAATAATGAAATAATTTGGAAAAACCTTCTTAAGAGGGGGAAGGTGACAATAGTAATACGAAAACTATTGAATGAATGGCACAAGGAGATGATTTTTCATTCCACTATTTGATAAAGTTGTGGTCTGCTAATAAATCCAGGTATTATAATAATTTGTTAACACGTTACCAATGTGTGTGTGTGTAAACCACATGAATGTATATGTAAGCAAGAATTATATATAAGTAAGCCTATACAGCGGGATCACCAATACTAAAGGGAATATTCTTATTGAACACAAAAATAAGAAACAACCCAAATTGAACCCATTGAGGTTATTTAGACAAGTAGAGGGAAAGGGCCTTAAAAAAATAAAATAGATAGGTACAATGCAAGTGCACAAATCTTTGTTGTACAATACTTAAGAATTATGATTATCGATGTTGAAGGATGAAATGTGTTAAGGAATTGTGTTGGTAGTGGAATATTGATTTTCCCAAAATGGAATCAGTTGATAGACTAAGGGGTAAATAATTACCACTAGAATTCTTGTACAGTACCACAAAATTTCTACTGAATTTGAATTGACATATGTCTTCCTAAGATTCATTTATGAAATGAAAAAGTTGGAATCACGAGGTAACTATGTAAGACTAGGGTATATTCCTGGGCTAAAATGGGTTACCAACAACGTAGGAACAATCCCTTAATTTCACATAACTATACTAACAATTTCAATAAAAAAATGAAAAGACAAATGTTGATACAAGAATGTGTAATGATTTGTATTGACTAGAAAATTTTAAGGTGGAATTGTGGGTAGTTGTAAGATATTAAAAGAAGGGCTTCTAGTTATAAAGGAAAATATTATCACATCTGTTATGAAAAACATAATAATATATATGTGTGTGTGTGTGTGTGTGTGTGTATACATACATACATACATATTGGTGTTAGTTCAACAGAAGATGATAATTGTACAAGAAACTGAAGTAATGGATTTCTTAAATATTACTACTACTAAGATAGTAATGTTGATGGATTTGGTACCTTCATGGTCCAAAATGGATATTGAGACCATATGGTGGGTTCCTTATCATTCGACTTAGCCATTAGATAAGTAAAGAGAGATAGCTATTGCTATTATTAGTTTACAAAGATTTAACTAACTCTTATTGAGTGCAGTTTGTTAACCCATGTTGTGACGTATAATGATGATCATTGAGGTGTATATAAGTAACAACAAAAGACACTGATAGTAACAGTTTGAAGAAATTACATAGCTAAATACACAAGTGAAAATTAGTGATGTCTATGGAGCATTTGAAATAATTATAAATGTGCATATGATTCTTAAATTTTAATTGATCGAAAACTGACGATAGCCTTGGTGATGGCAAATGTAGGTCAAAGCACATGAATTTTTTTTGATTGGACCTCTATATACTCTTAGTGAGTAAAAAGGAAAACATGATGTAGAGATTAGTAATCACCAGGATAAGTGTGGTAGAAGCACTTCAACTGCGATAGGCTACCTGAAAAATGAAGATTATGAATGCAAGGCATAATCTAGCCTATGAGAAGGCTAAGAAAACATTGAGGATGGTGTTTTACACAGGGGAGGGGGATGTAATGCCCTCCGTAAAAGCTATAAATGTGCTGTTTTATCGTAAATGTCTGGGTGAAATAGTAGGTTAGGTAACAACCCAGGTGGATGTTAAAACATAATAGTTAGATAAGATGGAATTAGTTACTTTGTTTAACTGGCCTAGTTAGTTAAGTCAGGAAAATTTAATTAGTCCAGTTAAAAGAAATTGTCGAGTTAAGAAATGAATTATTATTTAAAAAATAACATGTGTATATAGTTTAGGAAATTATATCTGCACTAATATTTTATTGCTACTATTTAAGTGCATAAAGTTAGTAACTGACATAATTTAATTGGATAACTCAAGAGAAGAGCTCTAGTAGTAGTTACCCAACTACTAGGCAGTTAGTGGTTATGGTTCTTGGCTTCTCTTCCCTAGAGATAAAAAGGATCTCAGTGGGAACGAAGGAGGTTCTAAGCTCAAGGAAGTAATAAGTAAGAAATACCATAGACCGGAGAGGCAACCAGGGAGTTGCATAGGAGAATTATTCTGGATAATAACCAGTGGAATATTACCAAATTTAAGCTTGAGACTAAACCTAGGATAGGTTCTGAGGTCTTCAAGGAGCTAAACCAACCAAGGAAATGTTGGTTGTACTAGTAGTAGGAGCTCGGGGGGAGATTCATATGTCATTTTCGATCTCATGGAAGGGAGGTGGACTCTTTTAGTTGAGTTCCTAATTAAATTTGTCAGCGGATTATTTAACAGATAAGTATGTTATAAATAAATCTCTTAGTTAAATTCAAGATTGACTATATTATATAATTCAATTCAAGATTCTCTGTATTGTAGAGTTCACTACATGTGTATGACAATGACTTTCTGTATAGTGGAAATGGAATACTGTAAATCTCTGCATATATATGAAAGTGAAATATTCTAGCCTTTTAAATGTGAACATCGAATTCTAAGTTGGTAGGGTATAATCTTGTCTGATTCTATAGTTAAATAACGAAGAGAGAAATTGATACCCATGGTTAAAATTGGAGATTGGAGGGTGATCAGGTTAAAGTTAAATTTAAATGCTACCTGTTAGTTTAGCTCGTAAGCCCAGTGGAGACTGTGGTGGCAATGAGCCACTCTAACCAGGTGAGTAGGTAAATAGGCATACAACAGAGCTGTCAGTTTACAAACTAACTTGTAGAGTAATGGTTATAATATGGGTAATAAGTTTTACTAATGCTAGGGACGGGTTGTTTGCACCTTTACAAATTAACAATAAATTAAGGTTAACCGAAATGAAAAAACAATTGAACACATAACTCAAGAAAGATGATAAGGATTTCATCCAGAATATGCAAAAATCATCAAATAAACCTTTCTTGTAGCGGAGTGAATGCAGGCTAGAGTCATGCCAACTATATAATCGAGATTCTTTTAAGAACTAAAAACCCATAATCGAGAGATACTGTGCATTATTCAAAATATATTATTAATTGAAAAGGTTCCATTATTTGAACTTAAATTACATAACCATAATAACAATTCCAGAACAAAATAGTACATGCATTATCTGAAAAGAATTGAGAAACTGAAACATAAAATGGAGCAGAGAGTTACTCTTCACAATATTATGAATAGATTAAATAGATTACATTGGAAACATTAGCAATAAATAACTGGAGATAAACTCGACTAAACTGGACTCACTCAAATTGACCTATGATGGATTGACGATTTTGACACCTAGCAAGTGGTTGAGATTATGTTCTTTAACACTCCCCTTTAATTTCAACCACATAAAAAATTAACTAAGATACCTGCTAGTCTATGTCTCAGCGAGGCTTACAATTTAAAAAAATTGACTTCAACTAGATTTGGTTTTCTTCTTCTCTTCTTCCAAATTCTGTAGCCTCTAAATTGTTTCAGATTTTTCGCTTTGCTGTATTCTTGAGAACTCTATTTCTTCATTTGCTGGTGTAGGTCTTCTATTTTTCCAGGTTGTCTAAGCATGTTTTGGACATCTTCAAGAAATTTGGGCTGCTGCCACATATTGTCTTCTGTAGTGCTCTTTTCATCATCAATCTGCTGTAACATAAGATTAGAACAATATCTTATCTCTTCATAACTCCAATACTTGAAAATTTCATTGACATGTTCATTATGCATGTCATATTCATCATTCATATCTACATCTTCTGTGTAGATCTCATCCAGACATGGTGTTGCAAGCCATGTTTCAATAAAATTTAGCTCTTCTTCATAATTAATCTTTGTACCTGCACATTTGAAATCATTGTTAGAATAAAAAATATTTTCATAACGACATTGGTTCTAGTCTTTTTGCTCTGTAATGAGAGCTTTCTTCAGTTGTGTTTCCTCTTCTACTTCTGCCTCTATCTCTATTTCTGCTTTCCCTTTGCAGACAAATTTGTTTTCTTCTGTCTCTACTGCTTTATTTATTTCTTCCTTCTGCTCTGCAATGAGAGCTTTCTGCTGTTGCGCTTCCTTTGCTGCATCTTCCTCTGTCTCTGTCTTTGTTTTTGTCTGTGTCTTTTCATCACTAACCTATGCTGCTGCAAACAGGTTGTATTCCACTAAGTGAAGTGGGATTATCTCACCAAATAGCATCATGTCGATATCATATTTTTGTTGCATCATCTGCAACCAATCATCATTAGCCAAAATTTCATTATCAAAGTTTACATCAGCCATATCAATCATTGGATTTACCATTTCATCAACAAGCTCTGTTGCTGGTATCATTAAAATTTTGTCAGAAATATCTGTTGCTGGAATCTTTAGATCTTCGTCAGCAAGCTCTGTTGTTGGATTCTCTTCATCCACTTGTGGCCGTGCACATTGTCGTTCACAAGCATCTTTGTGCTCTCTCTCTGCTTCTTCTGACTCTTCATCTGGTTGTAGATCTGCTGCTACAAATCCACCTTCATCTTCAATGCTCCCCTTTGCACCAAAACATCTCTCAAGGGTATCCCATGCCTCCTTGGCTGTCTTGGCATCTGAAATCAAGGAAAGTATACTTTCATCGACTGATTCTTTTATGCATCTTAATACATGGGCATATTTTTGCCTCTTGATTTCAAGATCTAGAAAGATCTCGAACATAATCTGCTTTTGCTTTGGCCTGTTGGCTTTTCCCATGATCTCGTTGTTTGGCTTCCACAAAAAATGAGTCTACATATGCATCAAATACCTTGCTTCTAAAAAAAAATCTCTTCCTCAAAAAAATATCCTTTTAAACATTCACATTCACAAAGCTCTCACAATTTTTAAGTTTTTTTTTTTTTTTTAAAAATCCAAAAAAAAATTCCTTTTCTCAACTAAATCTCATCTCTTTCAAAACTTAAAAATATCTTTTTAAAAAATTGCAGCCCTCTTTTAAATCTCCTTTTCGAAAACACTTCACACATGCTCTTTAAAATTTATGGCAAAAAGAATTAAAATCCTTTTTTTTTTATAAATGGGCTTCTTCCCTTTGCAAATTTTTAAGTTTTTTGTTTAAAAAAAAAAACTTTAAAAAAAATTCTCATTCATATAAAAGGGCTAACTCCCTTTTCCCAAATCACACGAAAGTGTAAAAAAAACTTACATGGCTATCGTTTTGAGCACGTAGCTTAATTTTTTTAACCTTTGACTCATTTAATCAGTTTGAAAACGAAAAGGGCTTTTCTCCCTTTTTTAAATCAACGAAACTTGGAATCAAATAAATGTGAAACCAAACTGAATCGAACCTTTATCAAATCGATTCAATCCGCTTTTACCTTTGCTCAATCAGCTTTTATGTAACACACGGATTTGGATTTTATCGCAGACGATAGCACGTATGCTCCACGACTTGTTGATATAATTTTTTTAAAACTCTTTAACTAGCGTGGTCCCGAGCTGAACACTTCATTTCAGACCGCTCTGATACCAGGATCGAGAAAAAGCATACCACTCTGATACCACTGATCCGGATTTATGCAGGAACGCAACAGAATAAAAATATAACCATAAATATAAAGATGCAGCAGAAATAACACTTCATTTCATTAATATCAAAGAACTGAAATTTGCTTACAAATATAATGGAAATAAACTAGCTAGGGTGCTGGTAGCTATCTCTCAGAAGAGATGTGGCGGATACATGCCTATGAAATGAGTTACAATGAGGCTCAAGGGCCTATTTATTATTTGGAAACAACGAAAAACCTTAAACATCCAAAACCCTAACTCTGGGAGATGAAGCGCCAAAACTATGGGCCCTGTTTGGGTAAATTGGTGTTTCAACTTCCTGGGGACATAACTTTGGCATATGATCTTCGTTTGACATGAACCATACCTCGTTAGAAATATCTATTTGAGGAATACAAATTTTTTAGTGAGAAACATTAGTCCATGGACTTATGCTGCTCCCGGTTTCCCAAAAAAGGTCGTTTAGGGCCTCAAAATGGCTCCGGAAGTTCAGGACCCGAAAAACTGCTAAAAATAGTAAGTTGTGCCGAAACTGAAAAAATGAAAGAGAAAATGGTGGGGCCCCAAGTGGAATAGGCGGATGACCACCAATATCCACCTGGATCACATTTTTATAGAGTTTTGGTAACTATTGTTATAAGAAAACTCAACAAGATGTAGAAAATCTTCCCAATTGGTGAGTGTGTCCATTACATACATTCTAAGCATGTATTTCAAAATTTGATTTGTTCTCTCAGTCTATCCATCCTTCTAAGGATGGTATGTCACGCTGAAGTTCAGATTGGTTCACATTCCCCCAAATAAGGCCTTCTAGAAATTTGGGGTGAATTTTGCATCTCTGTTTGAAACTATCAATTTTTGAATACCGTGAAGTCTTAAAATTTCCTTCATAAAAATGTTGGCAACTTGGGCAGTTCCAAAGGTAGATTGCACCAGTATAAAGAGTGTTGCTTTTGTCAAGATGTCTACTACTACTATAATGGAGTCATGTTGATACTTGGTCTGTGGCAATCCGGTCATAAAATCCATGCCATATGACCTCCCATTTCCACTATGGAATTGTTAAGGGGTTCAAAAAACCTATTGGATGTTGGTGCTCCAATTTTACCTATTGATACTCGATACATTTCGCCACATAATCTTCTATTTACTTTTTCATTCTCGGCCAAAATATTTTTTTTCTTACTATGGTTATCATTTTCTGGTATCCAGGATTACCACCATATGGTATCTTGTGATATTCATCCAGTATTACCTATTTCAAGGTGGCTACATTTGGAATATATAACTTGTCTTGATACGTAAGTAATCCTTTCAGAGTTATGACATAACTTTGAACTCCCTTTTGATGTATTTTCAGTTTCATCTCTTGATATTGTAAATCTTGGTGCAAATATTTTTGTAACTACTCTTCAAAATATGTTTTTACACTGCTACCAACATTTGTAACCAAGGAGTCGACATGTCTACTTAGTGCATCTACAATTTTGTTTTCCTTCCCTTTGATATGTCTTATTTCAAACTCAAATTCACTTAGAAATGCTAACCACCTTACTTGTCTTGTGTTTAAATTAGGATGAATAAAGAAATATTTCAAGCTGATATGGTTAGTCATCAAAGCAAATTTATTTTCGAACAAATAATTCCTCCACATTTTCAAGGCATGTATTACGACAACTAGTTCTAAAACATAAACAACATATTTTTTCTCATGTTTCTTCAGCTTCCTTGATTCATAAGCTATTACAACAATATTTTGTAACAAAAACCCTATAATTCCTTTCAAACATGCATCCATGCACACCGTAAACTCCTTGTTTGGATAACAAATGTTTAAAATAGGAGATGTGGCTAGTTTTTGTTTCAGCTTGTTAAAAATTTATTGACATTTGGATGTCCATTAAAATTTTACTCCCTTCCTCTGTAGAGACGTAATAGGGTAGGCTAATTTTGAAAATGCTTCCACAAATATACTGTAGTATCTAGCAATCCCCATGAAGGAACGGATTGCGATAAGATCTTGTGGTACAGGCCAATTCATAATTTCTTGAATATTTTTAGGATCCACTGACTATCATTCCTTTGAAATAATATGCCCAAAATACTAGATTCTGGGTTTATAAAACTCACATTTTCTTATTTTTTCATAAAGCTGATGTTCTCGTAGTGTTTGTAACACTAATCTGAGATATTCCTAATGTTTTTCTTCATCTTTAGAGTATATCAGGATGTCATCAATGAAAGCCAACACGAATTTGTCAAGATATTTTCAGAGAACACTATTCATCAAACACATGAAAGTTATGGGTGCATTTGTGAGACAAAAAGGTAACATCACGAACTCATAATGACCATACTGTGTTCTAATTTTTTTTTATGAATATCATGTTCCTTTATGCATAGTTGATGATAACTAATTCACATATTGATCTTTGAAAAGATACTTTATCCCCTCACTTGATCAAATAGATCGTCAATCCAGGGTAGAGGATATCTATTTTTATGGTTAACTTATTTAGCTACCTATAATCAATACACATCCTGAAGGTGCCATATTTTTTCTTGATGAATAACACCGAAGCGCCCCAAATAGACACACTCGATCTAATATAGCCCTTTTTTAATAGTTCCTGTAACTTCGATTTTAATTCTAACATCTCTAAAATACTCATTCTATATGGAGCTCTATATACAGGGGTATCCTCCGACACTAAGTCAATAGAGAAATATTTTTGTCTATGCGGGGGTAGCTTGGGAATTTCTTCAAGAAAAACATCATGAAAGTCTCTTATCACAGGAAGATTTCCTAGAGTTGTTGTTTCTGTGTGCTAGTCAAATTATTGTGCATGAACCATATAAAATTGGCATCCTTTTCTTGATATCCTATTTAACTTGAGAGAATATATATGTCTGACTGAAACCAGTTTTGGTTTCTCCTCATGAGAACTGATTGTACTTGCATATTAATTCAACTCATAATTTTTTTTACAAAGTTTATAACAACTTTCTGTTGTTCTAACCAATCCAGACTAATTAATATATCATATGACCCCAAGGGAAGGATATTTAGTTCTAATTCTGTGGAATACTCATTCATATTTACAGTACATTATTTTAATTTATGTGTTATTTTCTGTTTGGTACCAATAGCCAATTGTACCATCCAAGAATTTTGAAATTTTTCTATCTATAATTTACATCTTTCCACAATCTAGGGACTAACATTACTTAAACTACATCCAGGGTCAATTAAAACAGATATGGGTTGGTCATTTTTAATACCTTTGATCTCAATCATTATAGATTGATGTTCAACCTACCGGTCTTCTAAAGCTTCACTAGTCCTTGGAATGTTCCAAGCCACATAATTTACCATAGTGGCCTCATGCACCAATTGAACATTCTGAATTGACCTAGGATTATGGGGGAAATATTGTAGCAAATGAGGTTCTCCATGCCCCCACCATTTCAATGGTTTCCACACACTTCCTCCTGTGTTCTTCTTGTTGTCCACCTCTATGGACTTGGATCTTGTGTGTGATTGAGCTGGCTGGTTTTTTCCTCATTTATTAAACTTCTTCCTCTGGTGATATTTTCCAAAAAATTTCAAGTAGGCAGGATTTTATATTTTTACATTCATTCCATGTTTTCCTTTTTCTTTATTCTGCCATGTTCTTGAATTATCATTCTGATTTTTAAATTTTTAGTAACAGAGCCTGGCCTTTTTAACTGCTTCATCCATTTTCTTTGGGTTGTCGAAGTCAATTCTCTCCTTATATACTGCGAGAAGACATTTTAGAAAAATCTGCACCTTAGCTTTATCTTCCTATATGTATGGTACAAACAGAGTATGTTTGGGAATTTTGTTACAAACTAATCTATGGTCAACTACCCCAACCTTAGTTCATGAAAATATTTAGCCCAATTTTCATAGTATATCTCACTTAGATACCGAGACTTAAATTTCTGTTGGAGCTCCTCCCCTGAGACTGTCTTCTCGAGCCAGGAGGTGTATAATTTTTGTTTCCTCACACCACTACATAGCTTTCCCTTATAATTGGTATACCACCAATCTAGATTTCAATTTACTTTCATACTCATACACCTGAAAATACTTGACCATATTCAGAAGCCATGCTTCTACATCCTCCTCATTTTCCCCATAAAAGTAGGGGGTTTTATCTTCTGAAAATATCCATGCAACTCTTTTTCTTATTTTTGACCCATAATTGGTTTTATCAATTTCTTAAGCACTTTCAGAACTCTCTGAACTAGTTTCTACCTATTTTCACTTCACTTTTTCCTGCTCTACACTTCTATGGCTGGACTTCTCTGTTAACTCTCTTATCATACATTTATGCTCATTACTTTATTGCAATAGTTTTTCATTGTTGATTCTTAGTTGTACTAGTTCCTGTTGAAAATCTATAATTATTCCCAAAATATGAGAATTGGGATTCGGGGCCATACCTCCCTCCCCAAATTCCACATACAGTTCCTCTCCACTTGCCATAGCTAGAGATGGTTTGATTATACATTTTACCAATCTATAGTACCTTATTAACACAACACGACTGTCAAAAATATATATATTTGTTGTTTCTTAAATACACAACATTTTAATATGTAACTAATATTCTTTCTTTACTTTCAGTGGTCCATTATAAGCCCGATGCTATAGCTTGGCTCTGATACCACTTGTCATGGACCTCCATTACACAATTTTTTTTCTTTGCCCATAAACACGAAATAAACTAGGATATATTGCCTTAATTTCATTAATGTTTTATCCCCCCGCTTAATTTACTATGTAATATAAATTTTATTGATTCATCTATGTAGGTATAACACACTCCATGGAGCTTGTCTCTAATGGATACCTTCTAGCTTGTTCATCTGGTGCAATGAATCAATTTCCCTCTACTTAATTCCCTCGACCTATGCAATAGTGGAAACAATGAAATGTTCCCCTTATCAAATTGGTTACTTCAAATGATTTCAATAATTACATAATATCGTAGGCACTCCTTATCAAATTGGTAAAATTCTCATGATATCAAAATACCATAGTCGCTCTTGGAATATGTTTAAGATTAGGTTTACGATTTTACCCATATTCATGTTACTAACCACTACCTACAGGTTAAGGTCTTGAATACTATATATCACCCCTTAAGGGCACATACCTTAAATCACTTCATTGCATATACCATACCCCTTTCCTTAATATCTCGTATGTCTCCATTTGAAACACATTGGCCTTGGCCATCCTACCTTCTTGATTTGCGTTCCACCTCTAATCACCCTCCACCTACACAAATCTCTGTCTACCATGGAGACCGACATGCTCATCCATTTTCCCTTGACGTGATCAGGTGTAATCCCGATGTCAGAAAATGTTTAATGGTATAGATTTATTTGTTCTGATCCAAGAGACGAGAGTGATTTTTATAACCCTAACCTTAATTTGTGTAACCACTAAAACCTTGATGATTCCCCTCCAAGGTTTCTTTTCTACTATTCTCTCTTGGCGAGCTGAGCTTCCATTAGCCATATGAAAATGCTCTATTTTCTTGGACAACTGGACATTGCCATTATCTTTTTGGTTGGATCTATTGTTACACCATTTCCCTTTTCGACCTACGCAAAACTCAACTATTCGTCCAGATTTCTGGTGACTATTATAATATCTCAGTTATGGTGAAATTATAGTTATTCAGGTAATATACTGCTTCCACATTGGCTTGATGGAGGTGAAACATTTATTTTGTTTGTTTTTAATCAATTTCAAGTTTTAGTGGACTGACTTTGTTCTCCTCCAACCCTGTAGGCCCTTATTCACCATGAATAATTTTCTCTCGGTGTCGAGCCTGCTTGGGTGGGACATAACCCTCGACCCATGGAGGAAACACCATACAAGTGTTATTATTTGAGTTGGTGGCTTTTTCTAGTTCTATTTTTTTGTTTGTTTAAGGTTTTAACTCTAGAATTGATACTTATTCCTTCTTTTTTTAATAACTTACAAAATTTGCAAAAGAAACAACACCCTCCTTTTCTATGGAAGAAGCATCTTTGACTATACTGCTCTGGCATAATCATAGGTAAAAAATTTAATTTTTACCTTTAATATTCCTAAATCACTATTTTTGAACATTTCTTACCTAGGGTTTATGTTAATGTTTTCTTTATTGGAAATGGCAGGATGCCCTCCTTGGAGAGGGATGGCCAGGTGGGTAAAACTCTAGCATTCTTTCTCAGATATAGTCAGGTAAGGGCAGAGCCCTTTTTTCCTTATTTCCACAATTCCTAAATGGATCTCTATTGACATACGCGAATGCCACAGTTTTCTTCTTCTTCTTCTTTTTATCCAACTTCTATGAAGGAGACTAGTAATAGGAGTTAGCATTATATAGGTAATAGTAGAAGGAATTCCTAGTTCTTACAGTACTAGAATTTCGTTTCACTTGTTTTCCCACATTCACAATCTAACTATACATGTTTTTCTTATGGGTACAGGTAACCCCAACGACCCTCTACACCACCAGTTTCCTCATTGTATCGTTGCGCGAGTTAATTGATCCAGGAGCTCGCTTTCTAGGTTGGTCTCCTAGCTACTTATACACTCACATAATTTTCTCTTTTGGGGAAAAGACTCACCGTGATTTCAAGACTAGTCTAAGTCTAATATTTTTGATAATTAGTGTTTTTTATTATTTGTCTCCAGTTCGACAATAGGGTGCTATGCCCTGAGTATCGTTACACATTAATGGACAATGGTTAATATTTAGTTACTGTGTCTCAGAGAAACCCTCCTAGTTTTTCTTTTGGGAAAATTGGCATAATATGCATCTATTCTTTGTTTAAATGGAAAAATATTTTGTTTTTATCATGAGAATTTTAGTATGGCAACACCAAGTTATTTCTTGTCATAATGATATGTTTAAGTGATCATCGCTTCTATACTATTTGTTGGATTTGAATGCTATATTTCATGTTCATATTATATTGAATATTATTTGATGCTTTAGTTGTGGTTGTAAGACAACTGGGGTTAGTTTTGTGTATTTATCTACTATCATGTAATTTTCTTAAATAGTAACTTGAGTTGTTATATCAACTGTGATTTTGAGCCATCAGGTCATGTAATTCGCTGCAAACATTCTGAATACATTAAGTTGTCTCCCTATGATAGATTTGTGCTGGGGAATTCTTGGTCACCATTAAAAAATTATTAGATTCATTTAGTCTATAACCATACTTTAATAATTTTGTCGCTCAGTATTTCCCCCTCATACTAGTTCATGAGGGTTTTACTTCAGAAGGGATTTGAATTTTCAGAATTGATGTCCTATTTGAAAGTTACCCTCTACTAAATTATTTTTCTCAAATATACCCTCCATTTCCCTTAAGATTTAGAAGGTAATTATTTACGAAACCTCTGGGGTAATTACTCCACTCGGTTGACTTACGTATATTCATATTTGAAGTCTGTTACAAGTTATAACGCAATTCAATAATGATTAAAAGGGAATTTACACAACGTACAAATACTCCCCTTTTTGCATTGAATCCATTGTATAATAATCATTCATTTAGTATAGTGTGTTGAATGGAAAAATCTATCATATTTTCCTACTTACTGTGTATGCCAAAATTAAAATGCTATTTATGAACGAACTAACAAGCATTTAAACTTGCTATCACATCATACCATTCAAAAACATGTTAACAATGTAAAAAAATATTATAATCCTTTAAAAGTCATCCACATACTAACTGATATGTAACTACTAGATTAAGTAGAATCAATGCTTACTATCAGCATAGAACAACCAACAACCTCTCTAAATCAAACACATAGTAAAAATTTATAAAACTAACAACCAAATGTAAGGCACATTCTGTGCACTGATCACTTTCACTGAATTAACTTGGAAAGATTGATTTTCCTGCCAACCATGAACCACCAATACTGGTTATCCCTCATGTTGAGATCGTTTTCTTTCCACATGGAATCAAAAACCCTTTTTTTTCCTGGGAAGAGAAATTTATTCTTATTTTCCCCTTGCAGACTTTCTAAAAATAGCGTCCCATTCTTTTGGGTTCTGAGAAATCCCATAGCCTAGGGTTTTTTGAAAAAAGTTTAGTTTTTCCTCTTTAAGCCCGATTTATCTTCCGTGGTGCTTTATTCACCCATCCCAATGTTTTCCCCCCCACATTGGGTGACTTATTAGATTTTTCTCTCCCAATCTAAAAATCACTTGAGTTTCCTCCTAAGGATTTTTAGGAGAGTTTTGGGAAATATTTAGTTCCATGTTATCCATTCAGATTGGAATAATGATCTCATCAACACAATTTTAATTTCTTTTCCAAGTTAATTCCTAAGTCACATTCTTAATATTATTCAAAAATATTTTGTAGATCATCAAATTGTTCAATAAAAACAAATATAGTTCCTTGTAATTTCTGGAATGGTTTAGCTACTAAAAACATGCATAAAAACCTGAGGTATTACATTCCACTTCTTGAAACTTAGCTTTTTCTCTTAAAGATGATGTGATGGATGGTGGATAATCTCCATAAAGTTCCATAAATGGGGTCATTTTTGTTGTAGTATGGAAGGAAGTGTTATACCACCATTCAGCTAGAGGTTACCACTTGACCCATTGCGTTTGTTTATCAAATAAAAAACAACGAATATATCCTTTCAAACATTTGTTCACTATCTCAGTTTTTCTGTCAGATTGAGGATGATAGGATGACCTATGAGATAATTGAGTACAAATACAAGAAATCAATCCTGTCCAAAAATTTCTAGTGAAAATGGGATCTCTTTCACTTACAATAATGTCTGGGCTTCCATGTAGCTTTTGAATTGTTTCCATAACTGAAATAGTAATTATGTTGCCTTTAAACGGATGAGATAATTCACAAAAGTGTGCATACTTGGTAAGTCTATAGAATACCACCATGATGACACTCTTTCCTTTAGACTTGGGTAAACCTGTGATAAATTCCATTAAGACCTCCTCCCAATATTGACTTGGAATGGCTAGATCTTGTAATAGACCTGGGTTTGTAATTGTCTCAACTTTATTTTGTTGGAAAACAAAACATTCTGCCACAAACTTCTTAATATCATATTTAAAACCATCCCAAAAAAGTTCCTTATTGACCATGTGGTGAGTTTTTAAAAATCCCGAGTGCCCTCCTACGGGGGAGGTGTGCAATTCCAAAATAATATTTTGTTTGAGTTGAGAATTATTATGAATATGTAAGTGATCTTTGTACCATAATGAATCATTTTTCCATCTAAATGTACCATATGTACTCGAATCTTGTTGAAATTTTTGAATGAGTTTCCACACCACTTCGTCATTCTTCAATTCATCCCTTGCTTCGGTTATCCAATCAAGTTGGATAATATAAATGCCACAAATCAATGTTACCACATCCTCATCCTTTCTTCAGAGTGCATCTGCAACAACATTTTGCTTCCCTTTTTTGTAGACGATTTCAAAGTCATAACCCAACATATTTGTGACCTATTTTTGTTGCTCTTCTGAAGATAATATTTGTTCCAGAAAGTATTTAATACTATCATGATCTGTTTTTACCTTGAAGTGTCTTCCCATTAGGCAAGGTTATAATTTCTTTATTGCATGTAGTATTGCCAACACTTCCTTATCATAAATAGGTTTGTGAAAATTATTATAGAAAAAATTCTAAGAAGTCATATTTGAAGCAGTGAAACCCTAGAATCCAAATCTCTGATACCAAATGTTATGCAACCAACTCACAAAATGGAAGAAAAGATAGATCAATGACTTAAAAATTATCCTCTTCAAGGGGGAAACCTTATTTACATTAAATAAATGAAAAATTATTGGATGATATAAATGATAATACCTCCTTGGAATATATAGGAGGCTAAGGGGTCACAATATAATTAGAGCCTACATAAAAATAATAATATAAGGGAACAACAATAACAATAGTGGGCTTTTAATGCTATTTTTTTTTTCCCAACTGATCAAAAATTTGGATGGAACGACTCTGCAGGCTCTGCTTGACCTAACCATAGGTCCCCTGTTCTCGCTATGGGCTTCTCCGAGCTCTGCCCTCGTAGTATACCTCACCAACGCACTCCCCTGAATGCCATGGAGCAGGCAGTCCCTTTTGCAGGACCATCATTCAGGGATCAGGTCATGGGCTCCTCCCTTGCGCCCAACTCATATTTTTTCACGTGCCTTATCTCTTCTTCAGCTGTTCCGAGGTCTAATCAAGATCTCCGTCCTCGCTCTCATAATCCTACAAAAGACAAATCTGTCAAAAGATCTTAGCAGGGTGCCTCTGAAAATGGGGGAAAAAATAATTCGGGGGATACGGCTTGCACCCAACCTCTATCAAAAATCCCTGACAGCCCAGGCGCGGAAGACACTGTGACAAATTAGGATAAATTTCAATCAGCAAAGGCTTTTCATCCAAAAGCAGCAAAAGTCCCTGAAATAATCATTCAGGAACCAAAAATAGAGGTCTACAGATAGTACATGAAGGAACATGCGATTATATGTAAGTTTATGGGAATTTGGCCCTCTGAAGGGGCTCTGAAAGGCTGGATACAAGCCAAATGGAATCCTAGAGGAGCCATCGAACTACAGCTAGGTTTGAAAGGTTTCTTCACGGTTTTTTTGGCTCTTCTGCAAGATAAGGACTGTATATTTGAAGGAGGGTCATACTTCTTCAACGCGGTAGGGCTATACATGAGATTCTGGAAGGAGAACTTCGTGCCCGAAAAGGAATACTTCACTCGTGTTCTTGTTTGGATTAGAATATACTCTCTCCCTACGGACTATTTGGCACCCTCAATGCTTCAGGCCATTGGAAATGGTCTGGGAGAATACATCAAAATGTCAGAAGGCACCAGGAATGGCCACTACATCTCATATGCACGCATATGTGCCTATATTGATGTCTCTGGAGCTTTAACCAAAGCCATCATACTGAATTTCAGGGATGAAACATGGACCCAGGCGGTTGACTATGAGCACATTCCTTTTAGATGTCGCAAATGCCACGAGCACGGTCAACTCTTCAGAGACTACCCTCAAAATAAACCGCCCCAGCAAGAAAGGCCCACAGGAGCTAGGGATGAACAGGGTTTCACCAAAGTAACACACAAAAACATGCAAGGAAGAAGAAACAATGGAGGACGGGAAACCCCCAGGAAAGCAACACAAAATAGGTATGAATTACTCTCACAAACCACAGAGGAAAAAGGTCAGACAAGTAACTTCATAGAACAAATCTAGGAACAACACAAGGAAATGCACACTGAAATGGAGAAAAACAACAACCCTTCATCAGCATCCCAAGCATCACAGGAAGAAACAAAAATGGACTACACTCAAGATCTCCCCACCTTAGAGGAAAAATCTATTGAAGAAATTCTAATGGGAATGGATCTTCAGAAGCTTTCAAAGGAGTGAAACTCTAAGGGATTTGAAAATATACTAGAAGACCATCTAAAGCGAATAGAAAAGGCGTATTCTCTACAACAGAATCTTCAAAAGCAAAGAGAGCACCAGAGAACAAGAGGGAAAAATCATTTGGGGGCATCAAAACGAATCTCAAAGCCAATCACCAGATTGAAAAGGGACTACCCAAAAGAAGAGGCAGAAAAAAAACTTTACGAAACCTCCAAGAGCTAGGACTCAGCTTATTCAATGCAGGCAAGGTAAAGGTTATTTCTTTCCCTCCTAACTTGTTATTATGAATTGAAAATCTTGGAATATTAGGGGACTCAATAGCCCTTAAAAAAAAAGGATTCTCAAATCCAAAATAATCTCGGGAAAAACAGACATTCTAATGTTACAAGAAACAAAGAGCGGCCTATCAGAAATGATGAACATTCAGCAAGCCTACTTCAGGAAGCAGTACAGTCACTTGGCCATAGCTGCAACGGGCACAACAGGGGGCATTGCCACTTTCTGGAAACAATCACTGTTTCATTTTATTGATTCCTTTGCTTCCAAGCAGGCCCTCACCACAATTCTCCAAATCATTGGCACCAAAGAGAAAATATGCATCACCAATGTCTACGGTCCTCATACAGTTAGAGAGTGTTTAGCCTGGCTCAATCATGTTGAAATTTTTCTTCGGCCTTTGGATTTCAAGCTCCATATCCTAGCGGGAGATTTCAACATGATCCTAAATCTAGATGAAAAAAGGGGTGGCATCAGACGTCTAGATTCAGACTCTCAGGCGTTCCAAAGCATGATTGAGAACCTTAACTTCATTGAAATTCCCACCAAAAACGGTATCCATACTTGGAACAATAGAAGAGGGGGAACGCGTCAGATAGCATCCAGACTGGACCGTTTCCTCCTCTCTGAAGATATTTTCCTCTCCTCTTTGGAAACAGAGGCTGTTATTGCTCCGCAGGTTGGATATGATCATTGGCCGATTGTCCTAACCTTCCAGATCTCTAAGCGCCCAAAAAAATCTCCCTTCCGATTTGAAGCCTTTAGCTTACCCATCTGGAATTCCAAGACAAAATCAAAGAGTGGTGGACGAAATATTTTCCTCCTCAAGGAAGAAAAATGAATGGTTTCCACCAAAAACTTAAATTTTTCAAGCAAGAACTCAAAAAATGGAATAAAAAAAACTTTGGAGATATCACTACGGAAAAAAAGATCATAGAGTCAAAGTTAAAATCATTACAACAAACAATCATTCAGAATGGGACTATGGAGGAAACCAAACAAACAAAAATGGAGCTCCAGAAAGAATGGGAGGCTCGGGCTACTTAGGGAAGAGATCCTCTAGCAGCAAAAATCTAGGATCCAATGGCTCAAGGAGGAAGAAGAAATACTTCCTTATTCCATAAATCCATGATCCAGCACAGGAAACATAACATGATCCTTAATCTAAGAAACAACAAAGGACATATGCTTGACACTCATCAACAGATCGAGGAAGAACTTCATCAGTACTTCACAAGCTTCCTCACTGAAAGTAACCTGAACAATGAAGAGCAGATAAGGAAAATCACCAGTCACATCCCAACCATTATTACCAAGGATCATAATCAAATGCTGTTAAAAAAGATAACCATGGAGGAATTGGAAGAAGCGGTTCAGTTAATGCTGAATGGTAAAGCCCCTGGGCCTGATGGATTCACCATCGACTTCTACAAAGCCTACTGGAATACCATAAAGGATTCAGTCTATGATCTGGTGGAGGAATCTCGAATGAAAAAATATATTTTTCCCTCTCTCAATGCAACTTTCCTGGCTCTTATCCCTAAATCGGACAGAGCTGACTCCTCAAAGCAATTTAGGCCCATTTCTCTTTGTAATGTCATCTACAAGATTATTTCATAAGTGCTGGCCAACCGTATGAAGCCTTTTCTACCTCTCCTTATCTCGGCTCACTAAACAGGTTATGTGGAAGGTCGGAAGATCATGGATAGCATCATACTCTCTCAGGAAATTATTCACATGCTAAAAGATCAAGGCAAACCAGGTATGCTTATCCAACTAGATATGTCAAAAGATTTTGATAAGATCAATTGGAGGTATATCAAACTTATGCTCACGGCTTTTGGTTTCAACACAGATATCATTAAATGGATCATTTCCCTTGTTTCTGGAGCTTTCTTTTCCATCCTCCTTAACGGATCCTCCACCTCTATCATCAATCCCTCCAGAGGCATCTGCCAGGGGGATCCTCTTTCTCCTTTCCTCTTTATCATTCTAGCGGAAGGGCTGGGTAGATCCCTTTTGGCTGCTTCCTCCAGTGGTCTCATCTCAGGCCTTCAACTCTACCCTCAGCTCCCACCCTCAACTCACCAGCAGTTTGTCAACGATACACTCTTAATGGGCTTCCCTTCGGTTAAAGAAGCCCTTGCTTTCAAAAAAATCTTAGAAGATTTCTCTCTAGCCTTGGGATTGGATGTCAATCATGCTAAATCCAAAATATTCTTCCTCAATACCCTTGCTGCCATTCAAACTCATATTGCCCGCATCTTAGGCTTACATAAAAGCTTCTTCCCCTCTAAATATTTGGGAATTCCCCTCACTGACAAACCTCTGGCATGTTCGAAATGGGAACCTCTCATCTCGAAGCTCAAGAAGAAAATCTCCAGTTGCACATTCAGAGCCCTCAATTTGGTAGAAAAATTAATCCTGGTTCAATCAGTCCTTCAAGCCATGCCCCTTTACCTCTTTTCGGCCATGGCAGCTCCCCGCTCTATTTCAAGCCAGATCAGAACTATTCAAAGGGATTTCCTCTGGAGAGAAAAACCCCTCAAGGGTAAATGGGCTCTGGTTGCCTGGGATAAAGTGTGCACTCCATTATTTGAGGGTGAGCTAGGCCTTAGAGATCCGGATCTCCTGGGTAAGGCCATGGGGGCTAAAACGTGGTGGCATTGGATTTCCAACCCTTCCACCAATTGGGCAATGCTTTGGAAAGCCAAATATGCTCCCACAACCCCTTGGGCCTCCCTCATTTGGCTCTTAGGAAACCTTAAAGGTTATCCCATGTGAAATAAAGCTTGGAAAAACAGAATGTTGATTCAAGAACACAACTCTTTTTTGGGATGATGCTTGGTATCAGAGCCCAAGACTAGACAAAGAGATTTACAGGCCAGCAAAAGAATATTTGGAAGCGCAAAACATAATAAAAGTAAAATATTCCTGGAAACCTACCAGAAATTCAGAATGGAGGGACTGGGAGAATCTCCAAGACTCTCTTCCTACTCACCTCCATCATTCCATAAACTCTCTTGCTAAGGAGCTCCACAAAAGGCAAATTCAAAAAGAAGACGGTCTAGACTTCCTTCGCTGGGGTTCCAACCCTGCAGGGAATTTTAACATTAAAAAAGAATACAACATCCTGCAAAATCCCACCTCTACTCAAGGGGACAACAGATGGAAAAGATTATGGAGCAGAAAGCACTGGCCGAAGATCACTCTCTTTCTCTGGCTCATATGCATAGGAAAATTCTGACGTGGGACAATCTCCAAAAAAAAGGTTTCAAAGGCCCATTGATTTGCATTCTATGCCTCTCTGACTCTGAAACGATCAACCACCTCCTCAACACCTACCCTTTTGGTTCCAATATCTTGTCTTGGCTCCTTCTGGTTTTCAAAACCTCCGATCTTTCTTTGGAATCCATTCACAACACCCTAGAAAATTGGCGCCCTGCCTTCTCAAGTCATCCGCTTATCAATCTTGCTTGGAACCTTCTCCCGAGAATCATCTGTTGGGCTCTCTGGAAAGAGTGAAATTCAAGAATTTTCAGAAACCACTCATCCAAAGAAGAACAAATTCTTACCATTATCAAGACCACCTTGAGAGAATCGGCCTCCATTGCCAATCTCGCTGATTCCCCGCACCTTCCTTCTTCAGATGACCACCGCATCCTCGCTCTCCTCAATCTTCCCACCCCCCTCATTGATTCCTCTTCCCGACCTAACTCTATCAATCCCAATCCTATGACTCTTTGGCAGCCCCCTAAATAACCTTTCTTCAAGCTCAATTATGACGGGGCGTCTAAAAACAAACCTGGCAAGGCTGGCTTTGGCGGTGTTTTTCACAATTCTCAAGGTTCCATCCTATGGATATACTATGGAAATCTGGGGCATACTACCAACAATGTGGCGGAGCTTCAGGCGATGGCTAAGGGTCTGGAAATTGCCAAGCAGAACAACTATTGGCCCCTTCAGGTCGAAGGAGACTCAAATGTCGCTACCCAAGCTTGCAGAAAACTTCAGCATCGCAGAAGTGTGGCTAAGGTCTCCGACAATTGACGCCTCAACCGTATACTCCTTCGAATCAAATCCAGCATCATGGCAGCCAGAGGGCTTACGTTCCATGCTGTCAGAAGAAAAGCCAATAATTTGGCCGATTACATGGCCAATCATGGGGTAACCACCTAGGCGCGTCTCATCTTGCATGGATGGAACGATTTTGGCTCACCTGATATCAAGAAGGAATGTACGATAATCAATCACAATGACCTCCACAGGGCAGGCGTCATTTCACAGCATCCCGAACCTCCAATTTATCATGACACTGCACTCAATTGATGCTCTACTGATTGCTTCGAGCGAGGGCATGTCCTTGAACTACTCACCCTGGCACATTCCCATGCTATGTCTTTACTCTCCGCATGACACCATGATAAATTTTTGGATGCGTCACAAGCGCTCTCCTATGGCTAGCCAGCCTGACCTCAAGTATTTAAATTCTCTTATCCTGGCTTTATTTCCTCACTTCGCTCTTTGGCTCAATTTCCCTTCAGATAAGTTTCATTGCGGCCTTTTGGCCTTCTGTTTCCTGGCTTTGCTCTCCCTCGAGCCTTCTGCTCCCCTGGCCCGCTCTCCCCTGCAGGCCCTCTTCCTTTCGCGGCCTCGTTCTCCATCCATGGCCCCACAACGTAGGAACCCCCCTCCTCCCATCCAGCGTAACCGCTCCTCCCAGTGGGAGAACCCTTCCCGCCACCGTGTTACTCGGGCCGAGACCCAGGCTCGCAATGCTGCTCACTTTTACAGAGACAACACTCTAGCCCCGGTGAGGGAATTCATGGTGGATTTGGAGAATGCTGCGACAGCTCAGCGTCGGGCCACCCCGATAGAGACGGTGGACCTTGAATTCCAATGGATTCCGGACCCTGGCTTGACGAGAAGCTAGGAAAACTTCTTCACGTGCACCATTGATATTCACTGGCATACTAAAACTCTCCTCTCTATGGCTCTCTAAGAGAAAAGCAGAATCAACAAAAAGATGGATAAGAAGACTCAGACCCTCTCGGACAAGTTCGAGACGTATTTCAAAATGGTTCACCATTTAATATTTGTTGACAGTTCGTCACCTCATTATGAATTGCTGAAGCGGCAATCGGGGCTTCAACAGAAAGCTGGGGATCCTAACCTCCAAGTTAAAGTCAAGACTCCTTCAAAGGGCTCTCCTCTGGCTGCTAGACCCTCTCACCACCCCCATTTTCACCTTGAGGAAGGGAATCCTGAACGACCAATCAACATAGATGATTTCTTCTGCGACGAAGACCCGGTGCTTTAACCTGTTTGTTTTTCTATGTCTTTTCCTACTTCTCAAGTTTTTTGTAGCGCTGAGCCTGCGAGCTCTCTGTCTTCTTTTAGCTCTATTTCAAAACTCCCCTCTCAGTCACCCTCCCCCCTGTTTCAAGTTCCCTGAGAGTAGGTTTGTTTATGTGCTCTTTTCAGATCTGCATATGTAAGCCAAGATGGCTCTTTTTGTAACATATGACTTTTTGATTAATTTGAATAGCTCTGCATAATTTACAGAAAAAAAAAACAATAGTGGGCTTCTATAGGGCACAATAATAAAAATATGAGGGATACATGGGAACAAAAATAATAATAGGGAGATATAATAATAATAACAATAAGGGGGGTACACTAGTATTATAGGGACCTAACAGTTTAGCATGCCACTCGACCAACTCGTGTTGTTTTTGGGCGAGATTTCTAATTTATACCCTACAAATATTTAGTTCATCTTCAAATTCCTTGAGATAAAACTCCAAATTACTAAAGGTTCTCTTCCTATGGAGGAATGTCCCTCATCGTTCTCGATGGAATTGGTCCATATCATGTTGCACCATGCTACGATACACGTTTCCTTTCGCTGTTGTTGAGTCTTGTTATGTGTTTCCACAAACCCTCAACTTTTAGTGCTTTAATTTTTACAAATTAATTAACAGAGAAATGGAACACATAAAATATTGTGAAATGAAAAAAATAGAAAATCATAAACCAATAGAGACACATATATACGTGGTTCACCCAATTTGGGCTACGTCCATCGATAAACAACCATTTCTTGCTTTTTATATTATCCACCAAAATGAGGAGATACAACCTGCAAAAAGTTTTGTGTAATTTCCTCTTCACTCTCATGTAGTCTCCTCTCTCTTTTTTGCACAAAATAATCATCTACAACTGGAATATGATTCCCTCATATAAACCGAGGGTTTCATTCTAGGGAAGAAAAACCCTAAATTAACATAACTTCTATTGTTAGATCTTTTTCCTAATGAAATACTTAGTTTGAATACGAAATTAAAATATGTTACATGGATTTTTTTTATCAAAATTTAACTTTGGGGTCGATGCCCCCTGCCCCCTTAATGGTGATCCTATTGGTGGCATTGTTGCCCATTAATAAATAGGGTTCAATGTAGCTAAAACAATACCTCTGAATCAAGAAGATAATAAGGATCCACTCATAGTAATCTCCCACTTGGAGACTGATTATAACAACTCTACCAATGATTCACTTGTTGGACAATGCTCCCACTTGGACTTGCTTGTTTCTAATATTCACCATCATACCTCAAGAGTAATTGAAACTGAGCAGAATCTCATTTTCTCCATAGTTACAACCTTTGTTAACATATTTGTAGGATTCTGGCTAGTGTGTATCATTTCCAGCTTCAACTATCCATCTTCCAAAAATGACCCTATGGAATGGTACCTGAGCTGTATATGTTTTGTCTTAGAATGAAATGCTAAGTTATTTTTAAGATAAATGACACTTGTCAATGTATAACCTTCCCATCTCATTCTTCTTACCCAATTCTTCCATAAACCTTTACAACCAAATCATTTATGGACTGGATTCTGTAACAACTGATCCAAAATATTTAGCTTCAAGATGGAATAAATAATTACATGTAAAATTGAATCTTAACCATGAAACTTAAAAGGCATGAAACAAGAAAAGAGAAGCACATAAAATCATGCAAAGAAGACAAAAACTTGATAACGGAGTTCATCCAGGAGGGACTACATCTATGGGCCCTGCTCAATCAATGGGGAGGCCCTCTTTGATTAAGTGGAAAATAAAATGAAAGTACAAGCATCAATGAAAAATTACACCCTTATACCTCCAATATGAAAACTAGTTGAAAAATGGAGACCTCTGTTGCAGGAACATATAGCACCATAAGAATCCTGTCACCGAGAGGTGTAGGATCCATATAAAGTTTTTCCAATTTGGACACTGGGAAAATTTGGCCCCTCTTAAAGTTGAGCTCAAATCATGGTTACACCTACCCCTGGAAAGGCTCAGGGTTTCGTTACCCACCTCGATCCTCGTGCTACTCCTGGTCTGCCTGGTTGCAATAGTGAAAGCTGAGCTTATATAAAAAATGAATGAGTGGACTTCCCAAGGGAAGTCATTGGCACGAAGATTGTGATCTTAATGGTAGGGAGGAGGTTGAGCAGTCAAACCCCGCCCCCTCTCGCAATAGTGATATATTGTTTAAAAAAAACAATTTGTATTTAATTGGGGCAAGGGCGGACCCGCATCGGGAGGCCCGTCCACCAATCCTCCACCACATATCTTGGGTAATGGGTAGGGGCAGCGGGGTTGACAGCCCGCGCCCCTTCCTTTTACTGTATGATGATTATAATGGTTGGGGTGGCGAGGTCATGGTCACCGACCCCACTATTTTAATATTATATTTGTTATGTGGTACTGGTAGGGGCGGGGGTCATGGACCGCCCCTATTTTTTTATAATTTTTTTGTTTTTATAACTATAATGAGCCTTTTTAAAGCTTCTCTATTTTGACACAAAGGAGACAAATTATCGATCCAACAAATTTTCCCAAAATCCAGTTGTATTTAGTCAGAATCCAGCCACCATAATTCTGCAAATTGTGTCCTCCTTAACCTGCCATGTGATCCGGATTTATGCAGGAACGCAACAGAATAAACACATAACCATAAATACAGAGATGCACGGAAATAACACTTCATTTCATTAATATGAAAGAACTGAAATTTTCTTACAGACAGAATGGAAATAAAACTAGCTAGGGCACTGATAGCTATCTCTGAGAAGAGATGTGGCAGCTACAGGCCTCTGAACTGCGTTACAATGAGGCTTGAGGGCCTATTTATTATTGAGAAACAATGGGGAACCCTAAACATCCCAAAAACCTAACCCTAGGAGATGAAGCGCCAAAACTATGGGCCCCGTTTGGGTAAATTGGTGTTTCAACTTCCCAGGGACGTAACTTTGGCATACTATCTCCGTTTGACGCACATGATACATCATTAGAAAGCTCTATCCGAGGACTACAGCTATCAAGACAAATTTGATGATCAAATTCGCTGGCGCTTTGATACCCAAAAAACGTCGTTTAGGGCCTCAAAACAGATCCGGAAGTTCAGGACCCGAAAAAATGCTAAAAATAGTAAGTTATGCCAAAACTGAAAAACTGAAAGAGACAATGGTGGGGGGCCAAGTGGAATAGGTGGGTGGCCACCAATATCCACCTGGATCATTCCTCCCCCCTTAGGAAGCAATGGTCCCCATTGCGTTAAGTTCATCCATGAGATGAGGAAATTTCTGCTGAACTTGGTCCCTGGTGAACCACTTTCCTTGGTGCAGGAGTTGGCCAGCTTTGACAACCCGATACAGTTGGATCCTCTGTTGGCGTGTGTTCTTAATTTGCATGTCCATGATACAATCTGTGGTGGCCTGTTCCATGCAGTCTGGGTTTAACTCTGTTGGTGTGATTTGTTCTGCAATGTCCGAAGTGTCCAGTAGAGGTGGGAAGTAAGGACGAAGGCGATCCACATTGAAGACTGGGTGCAGACCAAGGAATGGTGGAATACTAAGCTCGAAAGCATTGTTCCCTACAGCCTTGGTGATGGTGTACGACCCGTATCGGAGCAGGCGAAGCTTGTGGTGAGGTCCAGTGAGGCGCTCCTTCTGCAAATGCAGCCATACTTTGTCGCCCACCTGGAAGTTGTGTGGCACCCGGTGTTGATCATGGCGCTGCTTGTACTTCACATTGGCTCTGTCCAATATATCATGAACATGTTGGCGGATGTGTTGAATGCGCTCGATGAAGCTACTTGCTTTGTCAACTTCAGACTGGACGTGCGCTGAATCGGCCTGAGCAGCTGCAAATGGCATGGCTACGTCAATGGGACATAGTGGCTGGAATCCCAAGCCCACCTGAAAGGGGCTATGCCCAATTGAACTGTGGAGAGCCCGGTTATAACTATGTTTTACATAAGGGAGGCTCTCGTCCCATGTGCGTGGATGCTTTGAATTGTACATGCGCAGAATGTGTACAATCATTCTGTTGACGACCTCTGTCTGGCCATCTGTTTGGGGATGGAAAGCCGTGGACTTGGTGAGCTTGGTATCCAACATCGACCAGAGGCTGGACCAAAATGTGCTGAGGAACCTGCTATCTCGATCTGATATGATAGACTGTGGGATCCCAAAGTGCACCCACACTCGTTCAAAGAAGAGTTTAGCAGTGGCTTCTGCTGTGATATTCTTCTTACAGGCCGCCATGATGGCCATCTTCGAGAATATGTCAACGACCACGAAAACACAGTCATTTCCATTCTTAGTAGAAGGCAGGCCCGACATGTAATCCATGGAGATGGATTCCCACGGTCGACTAGGGGTAGGTAGTGGAGTATATAGGCCTTGCTTCTTGATGGTGGGTTTGGCAATGGCACAAGCAGTGCAGGATCTGATGTGCTTCTCGACATCCTTTTGAAGGTTCGGCCAATAGAAATACTTCTTTAGTATTGCTACTATTTTTTCGACCCTGAAATGCCCAGCGACTCGACTGTAGTGTGCTTCCCATATCATCTTGGCATGCTCGCTTGAAGGAACACAAAGGTGTCCCAAGTGACATAAAAGTGTATCTTGGAGGTGAAAATTTGGAACTTGCGTGCCCCCCAAGAGCGCCTTGTAAGGGTGTCTGAATTATGGGTCACTCTCATAGAGAAGCGGCCAATCAGAAGTCTCGTGCCCACAAGAGTTGAGCACGGTGGTGAGCGCCATGATCGGTGGTCGGCTGAGGCAGTCTACAACATTATTGGTGCTACCCTTCTTGTACTTGATGTTCAAATGAAACTGTTGCAAATATGTGCACCACTTTTGATGGCGATCATTCTGCAACTTCCCTTGTGTCTGTATGAACTGCAGGGGCTGGTGGTCTGTGTGGATGATTGTTTCCTTCCCCAAAATGTAATGCTTCCATTGTCGACAGGCTTGCACAATGGAATACATTTCTTTGTCATAGGTGGGATACTTGCGAGCTGTCTCAGACAATGTCTCACTGTGATATGCCACTGGATGTCCCTATTGAGTAAGAACTTCCCCAATAGCATAGTCAGAGGCATCTGTCTCGATCTCAAATGGCTGCTGCAAGTCTGGTAAGGTGAGCACTGGGGCAGAACAGAGGCGATTTTTCAATTCTTTGAATGCCTTCTGTTGAGGTTCTGACCAAAATAATTTTTCTCTCACTCCTCCTTTGGTGACTTGACTCAAGGGCCAAGTGATATGAGAGAATCCCAACACGAATCTACGGTAGAAATTAGCAAGACCCAGAAAGCTGCGAAGCTCTGTTATAGTAGTCGGGGCTGGCCAATCCCGAATGACTTGGATCTTGGCCGGATCCACATGCACCCCCCTTTCATCAATAATGTATCCCAGATATTGAACCTGGGTCATGCCAAACGTGCACTTCTCCAAATTGGCACACAACTTGTGTTGCCGCAATGTTTGGAGGACTTGTCGGATGTGATGAAGGTGCTCTTCCCAAGTCTTGCTGAAGATCAGAATGTCATCCAAGTACACCACTACGAATGAGTTGGTGAATGGCCGCAAGATGTCGTCCATCATCCTCATGAAGGTTGCGGGAGCATTCGTCAACCCGAAAGGCATGAACAGCCATTCAAAAAGGCCTTCCTTAGCTTTGAAGGCAGTCTTCCACACATCAGAGGGTTCAATTGGTACCTGGTGATACCCAGACTTCAGGTCGATCTTACTGAAATATTTTTCACCTTGGAGTTGGTCTAGAAGGTCATCAATCCGTTGGATTGGGTACCTATTCCGGACAGTGATCTTGTTCAGCGCCCGATAGTCAATACAGAGTCTCCACGTCCCATCCTTCTTCTGTACCAACACGATCGAGCTCCCATAGGGCGATGAACTTGGTCTGATGTGACCTTTCTGCAACAGCTCCTGAATCTGCCTCTTGATTTCATCATTTTCCAGAACAGAGCGTCGATAGATCGGTCCATTGGGTAGTGGCGCACCTGGGGTCAGATCAATCGGGTGCTTGACCTGGCAGTGCAGAGGAACCCCTGTGGGTAAGGTGAAGATGTCCCCGTATTCCTCCACGACCTTATCCATTTCTTGTTGTCGTGCAGAGGGGCCCTTTCTGGAAGTCGTGGCCACAGTCTTCTTCTTGCCCTGGGGGCGGATCATCAGGAAAACGAATTTCCTGGTTTGGGAAATGAGCTTACTGCATTGTTTTAAAGTAACCAAAGAGATAGTCATAGGAGGTGGTACCTCTGGTATCCTGTACAACTTATTTCCCAAAGTAATAATAACAGCACGAGGTCGAGACTCATACACAGCATGACACTTCCACAAGTATGGTTGTCCTAATAATACATCAGAAACATCAATAGGAGCAACGTCACATAATACCTCATCCATGAAGGGCTTGATGTTATAGGGAAGGTGGCACTACTGGCTGACGCGGAGATATCGTCCTTGGTGAAGCCACCCGATGGTGTATGGATGTGGGTGAGCTGTGGTCGGCAAGCCCAACCGCTTCACGGTGTCTGCCGAAATGAGGTTCTTTTGGCTCCCATTGTCGACAATGAACTGTACCGGGGAGCCCTTTACCCACATCTGGGAGTGGAAGAGACGTTCCTCCTCCTCTGGATCTTCCGGTTCCTCCTTTTGGATCTTTGCAGTGGCAACAGTGGCGTTGGGCTCTGCATCAATAATCTGTTTCCCTTTTTCATTCACCTTTTCAGGTTCTGATTTGGAGTCAGAGCATGCATCTGACTCAGAAGCCCTCATCTTGGCCACTAGCGACTGCTTGGCCCGACACTCACTTGTGTTGTGAGTGGAGCTCTTATGGAACTCACACCACTTTCCCGTGTCCTTCTTTGGCTTTACGGTGTTGTTCTTTTCTTGTGGCTTTGACGGGTTGTCTTTAGCCGCCATCCCTTGGCTCTGTCCTTTGTTCTACGGTTTGGAAGCACCTTTTCCTTGCTTTTGATTCGCTGATCCAAAGTCTCGCTTCTTCTGTTTGAATTTCTGCTCAATCTTGGCAGCATACCGGTATGCCATACCAAGTGAGGAGATGTCTAGGAACTCCATTTCCTCCTGAATGTATCTGTGCAGACAGCTGCGATACTTTAGCACCAAATGTTTCTCTGAATCTTTGATACCCAACTTTGTGCGCAGGGTATGGAACAGATTCGTTAGCTCGTGCACATCTTGATCCCTTTGTTGTCGCAGCATGGTCCATTGTATGTACTTGTCCTCATAGCTCCCCACGGGATAGTACTATTCCTTGACGGCGTCTCGGAAAGAATTCCAAGTTGGTACGGCCGAGAACAGAGAGGGTTCTGTCTGGTCCTTGTTCTCACAGTAGGTTTCCCACCAGTCCTTAACATGGGAGGTAGCTTTGAGGAGTGCAAAAATAATCTTCTCCCGGTCTGAAAAGTCATGAACAGAGAAATATCCTTCTAATAGATTCAACCATCTATCTACGGCATCTGCGTCTATTTGACCCTCAAATATGGGAATGTCAAAATTTGCTTGTACCTTAAAGGGAGTCGCAACTCCAGAGTGGCTACTGGATGCAGATGCGCCGCCGGTGGGCAGCCGTTGAAGGATCTGAGCAAAGCTATCCATCATCGCATTCCTTTGTTTTTCGAGGGCCTCCTCGAGCAATATTTTGATAGGATCTCCTGCTCCCTCATCTTTCTTTTTGTCCCCCATGGGCGTCCGTCGAGGTTTACGAGGCTGATCTTGCAAAGGTTCCACCAGATCAAGCCCTAGCTCCTTATACCCCGACCTCGTTGGGGACATGCAAAGAAGGATCGAGAAAAAACAGACCCCTCTGATACCACTGATCCGGATTTATGCAGGAACGCAACAGAATAAACACATAACCATAAATACAGAGATGCAGCGGAAATAACACTTCATTTCATTAATATCAAAGAACTGAAATTTGCTTACAGACAGAATAGAAATAAAACTAGCTAGGGCACTGATAGCTATCTCTGAGAAGAGATGTGGTGGCTACAGGCCTCTGAACTGCGTTAAAATGAGGCTCGAGGGCCTATTTATTATTGAGAAACAATGGGGAACCCTAAACATCCCAAAAACCTAACCCTAGGAGATGAAGTGCCAAAACTATGGGCCTCGTTTGGGTAAATTGGTGTTTCAACTTCCCAGGGACGTAACTTTGGCATACTATCTCTGTTTGACGCACATGATACATCATTAGAAACACCAGATCAAGCCCTAGCTCCTTATACCCCAACCTCATTGGGGACATGCAAAGAAGGATCGAGAAAAAGCAGACCGCTCTAATACCACTGATCCGGATTTATGCAGGAACGCAACAGAATAAACACATAACCATAAATACAGAGATGTAGCGGAAATAACACTTCATTTCATTAATATCAAAGAACTGAAATTTGCTTACAGACAGAATGGAAATAAAACTAGCTAGGGCACTGATAGCTATCTCTGAGAAGAGATGTGGCGGCTACAGGCCTCTGAACTGCGTTACAATGAGGCTCGAGGGCCTATTTATTATTGAGAAACAATGGGGAACCCTAAACATCGCAAAAACCTAACCCTAGGAGATGAAGCGCCAAAACTATGGGCCCCGTTTGGGTAAATTGGTGTTTCAACTTCCCAGGGACGTAAATTTGGCATACTATCTCCGTTTGACGCACATGTTACATCAGAAATCAGAATACAGTAACTCTTTTCAGAGATTGACTGCAGTGGCATTCACCAGATACAGCAACTCATAGTATGAGCGTGCTCACTGGAGGCTTTCTGGCTAGTTGCATACTCTGACTCAGAGTTTACAAAACAAAGACTCAATCTAATGACCCCGCCACTTTAGATTCTTCTTAGTGCCGATCACACTAAGACGCAGGCTAGCCAAGTCACCTAACAGACTCAGACTTGGAGACTTAGTCGCCGTGATGCAAGCAGATCGCGAGGTTTCGCGCAGATGCATAGCAGGGAGACAAAGCTCAGACTCAGACACAAGACACACTAAAACTCTCAAACTCCGAATGCCCAAATGACTTGGGGGAGTGAGTATTTATAATTCTTTTACCAGTCATCTGGTTACCACTTTTACCGGATACTGAATCTAAAATATCTGTACTCGGATAGGTTGTCATGCAAGATTCCTATCACGAGTGTACAAAAAGGAAATAAACAGTGAAAATTTACCTAAGATTCGGGCAAGAGGGGACAACCTCTTGTTATCTCGTCCCTTAAAGGCTAGGCCATATGGGGACCGAATCTGACCAAATCTAAAAAGCTAAATCAAGGCCGGAATCTAGGACATCGGCTCTCTTTTACACAGTGGAGATTTTCTGAGGCAAAATCCAACGGAAACCTGATATGTACATAAAGCAAGATTTGTAAGGATTTCATTTGAGTGATCCTTACAATCAATCACTATTAGCATGATCATCATAGGCATGCTCATGATCATTATAATGCTCACCATAATATTCTAACAATTCTTCAGTTCCGGGAGCAATTACTTCATGTGGAACGTTAAGCCATAGCGGATCATGTTCTCAAAAACAACAGGCGAAAGGGAATGAGAAAACATGATATGGTCTGAAAACTTCATCTACAGTGATTCTCCCTTCAAAGCTTACAAAAAGGTTGAAAGAATCATCTTCTTCATTTGAAACCACGACAGTGTCTTGATGTGCAAACTCAAATTCAATGACATAATCATTTTGTGCAGCTATATGTAATTCCCATAATAATGTACTTAATGTAAACTTATGGTCATGCTCTATCATCCAGTCGACTCTAGGCATGTATTTGACAAGAAACAACTTGAACCATGGACTTCACCAATTTACAACACTATCTATATCTATAGCATAAAATATGACTCTGACAGACCTATGAATCCTAGCCCTTTGATGGATAGTGAAATAATCTTGCCATGTCCAATCTGATTTTTGGATAAACACATAATAGACTTGTTCTGGACCCCTAGACAATGCATATTAAGATCTCCATGACCTATTTCTATAAGGCAACTCTCTAGAATACATCCATTGAGCTTCCTCAGAATCAAACCATCTTTGCAATACTATTTGCCTAAGACACAATGGTAATTTACAGACTTCTTTTACAAGACAATTCCAGCAATACTCATAATGACATTGACTACAGACCATGACCTGACTGACTCGATTAGACTGTACTGAACTTGAACTTGAAGCTTCATTAGACCTCAGTGGTCTAAACATTTTTATTTCTTTGATTTCTGTTGCTCCTTCCCTGGTTAACATATCTGCAAGATAGTTCTCAGCTCCTGATTTGTATACAATGTCAAAATCAAAACCATCAAACCACAGTGCCCATCTGAGAACTCTAGTACTACCTTGCTCAAGCAATCTCTTATTTGCCAACATTTGTTTCATATGCTTCAAATCAGTTCTAACCAGAAATTTGACACTTTTTAAGAACAAATAGAACCTTTTGATTCGTCTTTTTACTGCAAGTATCTCTTTGTGAGAAGATGAATACTTTCTTTCTGTATCATTAAAGGTTCCTGAAGCATAAGCACAAACCAATTCTTTCTTTCCATGCTTCTGTAATAAAACAACAACCCAAGTATGGTCAGAAGCATCAGTTTCCAAAATAAAAGGAAGATCAGTTTCTGGCAATTTTAATTTTGGCAATTCAACAATTTTCTCTTTTATTCTTCTGACAACACTTGTCATTTCATCTTTCCATTTCACGGCTTGCTTTTTCAATCTCTTTTGCATAATTTTTGTATCATCTTCTTGCTTCTCATAGAATTGCCTGATGTAATTTAAGCAACCAAGGAATCTCTGCAATATTCTGACTTCTGTAATCTCATCTGGAAACTTCAGAAAATGCTTTGATACCCAAAAAACGTCGTTTAGGGCCTCAAAACGGCTCCAGAAGTTCAGGACCCGAAAAACTGCTAAAAATAGTAAGTTATGCCAAAACTGAAAAACTGAAAGAGACAATGGTGGGGGGCCAAGTGGAATAGGTGGGTGGCCACCAATATCCACCTGGATCACCATGTCATCCAGTCAACCTTAGAACTTTGACTGCTTCTAACTTCTCGATACGAACTTAGAATTAAGTGCCATCTACGCCATTGGAATCAGGAAGACAAGATCTTCAACTTGGAACTGAGTTTGCCACATTTCAACCACTTTGAAATTTGAGCCTTTGTACTTAAGCCACTTTTACTTGGACCTATACGATCCTCCTGGATCATTCCTCCCCACTGAGGAGCTTTTGGACCACCAAAAGCATTAACACACCCAACACACTGATTGCACACTACTTGTGTCCTTTCCAAACCACACTTTCAATCACCTGTATGAAAATATGGAAAATTATTTGCAACCATCTACAAACCACACAAGACTCAACAACCCCTCACTTGCCAAGAGTTTATATCATACACTCATTGGTCAAGGATTACATGATAAAAAACCAATACCTCAACTATTCTTAGGAAAAGACCAAAAACGTCATTGTTGCATTTCGAAGCGATGGAAAACACATCATCACTTTCACATTTATTCACAACTCATGATTTACAAACTGTGGCCATAACAACTAATACCTCTAGAAAAACCATATTTTACTTAATAAAGTAAATGGGTCATCTCCTTGTGGTGGATTTGTTTTTGGAATATCTTCGAGGAATGGATTCTTCATCGGTGCTTTTTGATCCTGACGTGTTTGACTTGAAAATTTCTAGCATTCATCCTCGTTGCAATGATTCTTCTTCTTCCAGACTTTTCGGATCTTCTTGGAATGCCTCCTTCTGATGTGCCTCTGATAAGTGCTCAAGAATCCCTCACCGTCGTTGAAATGCGAGGAGGTGCTCTCATCATCAGTTTTTGGTGGGTCACTAGCAGTTTTGGAGCATTACCCAACTTCCTTCATGACGTATCCGAGTCCTGCATGACGAGGAAATTCCTCTACTTTGATGGGGTTTAAGATGCCTTGTCCACTGATGCCGAGGCCCTTCCCTTGATATCCCAATTTCTTCACCCTTTTGGACCCAATTCTTGTAGTATGTTCCTCAAAAGCAGCAAAATCACCATCATTAAAAGTACACAAAATTGAAGGGTTTCTTTTTTCCTTGGATTCGTTATGTCGCAAATTTTCCAAGGCCGCATAGTTACCTTGTAACATGTGTAGTAACCTTTCTTTTTCTTCCTTTTCTTCCTATAGGAGCCTCTTTAGCTTAGTATTCTCTACTTGGATTCTTTGGTTGATCTCCTCAAGTTCTTGGAGCCATGCCGCATTGAGTGTCCTTTTCATGTTTGGTACAATGTATTTTGAAATTTTTATTTCATCGCTCGAATCAGAACCCAAGTCTATGGGTCCTCCTGCTGCAATCCCAAAGGTTGCAAGCTTCATTTCATCGATGAAATCAGACCCCAGGTCAATTGGTCTACCTCATGCAAATCCTGCAGCTGTGACCTTCTCATCTTACTCTGATTCAGAATCTTGTTTTTGTTTTGAACGGTGGTAGCAGTATTTTTCTTCCCCTTTTTGTCATTCCTCTCAGATCTCAACTCAGGGTGCAGCTTCCAGCAAATTTCTTCATCATGTCCCTCTTTCTCACAATGTGTACAAGAGGGATTTACTCCCCTTCTCTTAGCTGCTACAGTTATTTTTGGGTGGTCATTTTATTCATGCGTTCCTTGCTTTCTAGATGCATGTCTTTCACATGGGCCTCATCGATGGTAGGAGGCTCAAACAATAATAATGAATGTCTTATTTAATTATGCATAGAACTGATATACTTGGTTACGATATCTGGTGAATGTAATGGAAGGCCCAAATTCAATGCTTGTTTTCTAAACTCTTCAGTGACTTCTTGTACATTTTGACCTATGCCTTGCCTTAGGTGTTACCATTCCATTAATTCCTTTTTATTATATCCCAAAGGGTAAAATTGGTTTCTCAATGCAGAAATGAAATTTGACCATAAGGAAATAAGGTTACCCAAATTTTTATTTCCTTGAAATTTTCTCTCCCACCAGACAAGAGCGGTGTAGTTCAATCGAAGAGAAGCCAACTGGATCTTTTCCTCGTCCTCCTTGATCTGCTGAATCTTGCAGTAGATTTAAATCTTCCTAATCCAGTTGTTAATATTTTCTGCATTACTTTCACCACTATACATGGGAAGATCAAATTTAACATCTAATTTAAAGAAAGGTTTCTTAGATGCAATTCCTGAATTCCTATGATGAGAGTGAGAAGAAGAAGAGGAACTTCCACTCGCGGAAGCAGAAGGAGCTGGATCCCCTCCATCATCTCCATGTGCCGAACCTTGTCCTTCTAGATAATTTTCCCCTGCACTTTCTAGTTTCTCAAGCCTTCAGAACAAATTCTCGACTCGATCTGCCATTATCTATAATGTTTTGCGGAAATTTAGCTCCTCCTCATTTCCAGCATGATCATCCATGGTTCTTCTTTGATGCGCACGTCCCGCTTCAAAATCAAAATACTTTAGTTTCCCTTTGCCTCTTTATAGCTTGTTTCTAGTTAACATACAAACATGCCATTCACATCTACAAAGACCTACTCTGATACCACTTGATCCAAAATATTTAGCTTCGAGATGGAATAAAGAATTACATGTAAAATTACATCTTAACCATGAAACTTAAAAGACATGAAACAAGGAGAGAGAAGCACATAAAATCATGCAAAGAAGACAAGAACTTGATAACGGAGTTCATCCACTAGGGACTACGTCTTTGGGCCCTACTCAATCAATGGGAATGCCCTCTTTCATTAAGTGGAAAATATAATGAAAGTATAAGCATCAATGTAAAATTACACCCTTATACCTCCAATCTGCAAACTAGACGAAAAATGGAGACCTCTGTTGTAGAAACATATAACACCATTAGAATCTTATCGCCGAGAGGTGTAGGATCCATATAAATTTTGTCCAATTTGGACACTGGGAAAATTTGGCCCCTCTGAAAGTTGAGCTCAAATCATGGTTCCACCTGCCCCTGGAAAGGCTCAGGGTTCCACTAGCCACCTCAATCATCATGCCGATCCTGGTCTACCTGGGCGCATTTGTGAAAGCTGAGCTTATATACAAAATGGTCGAGCGAAATTCCCAAGGGAAGTCGTTAGCACGGTGGTTGTGATCCATAATGGTAGGGAGGAGGTTGGGCAGTCAAACCCCACCACCTCCCTCAATAGTGATATACTATTTTAAAAACAAATTTTTGTATTTAATTGGAGGCGGGGGGGGGGGGTTGCCCACCAATCCTACACCACATATCTTGGGTAACGAGTAGGGGTGATGGGGTTGACAACTTGTGCCCCTCCCTTTTTATGTATGATGGTTATAATGGTTGGGGTGACGAGGTCATGGCTTCCAACCCCACTATTTTAATATTATACTTGTTATGTGGTACGGGTAGGGGCGGGGGTCATGGCCCACCCCCTTTTTTTTTTGGTTCTTATAACTATAATGAGACTTTTTAAAGCTTCTTGATTTTGACCCGAAGGAGACAAATTATCGATCCAACAATTTTTCCTGGAATTTGGTAGGATTTGGCCGCAATTTCGCCACTGGAATTCTGCGAAATTTTGTGCTCCTTAACCTGCCATGTCATTTAGTCATCCTTAGAACTTTGACTGCTTCTAACTTCTTCATATGGAATTAGAATTGAGTTACGTCTCTAGCGTTGGAACCAAGAAGACAAGATCTTCAACTTGACACTTAGTTTGCCACATTTCTACCACTTTGAATTTTGAGCCTTTGTACTTAATCCTATGCATTTTTGAAACCCAACTGATAGTTGTTCCACCTACAGTAAATACATACCTTGTGGTGCTACTCTTGTTATCTCTATCACCTACCATATCTACATCAAGATATCCCTGTAAAATAGTTTTTGAGCCTCCAAAACATAACACTTGATTTGTGGTACCTCTCAAATACCTAAGAATCTACTTCACTGCCATCCAATTTTCTTTTCCTAGATTGTTCATATACCTGCTCAAAACTCTCACTGCATGTGCAATATTCAACCTTATGCACACCATTGCATACATTAGGCTTCCAAGTACTGATGTGTATGGAACTTTAGATATATAATAAATCTCTTCCCAGGTCTTGGGAGACATCTCCTTACTTGGTTTGAAATGGATAGCGAAAGGTGTATTAACTATTTTTTCATTCGGAATATCAAATATTTCCAACACTTTTTCTACGTACTCACTTTGAGACAATGTTAATTTGCAATTTTTCTTGTATCTAGTTATTCTCATACCAAGGATTTGCTTTGAAACACCCAAATCCTTCATAACAAATGAATTAGAAAATTTTACTTTGAGCACATTTATTTCCTACATGTTAGCCCCTACAAAAAGCATGTCATCTACATACAATAGTAATCCAATATAGTTTCCATCATTTTTCGTTTTAAGATAAACACAGTGGTCATAGTGACATCTAGTGTTAGCGTAAATTCTTAATGCAAGTGTACAAAAAGAGCTCACTTTAGCTGTGTGTGAAAAAAACCATAACAATAGAAATGGATGCTTAACCCTTTAGATATGCAATCGATAGTTAGAACAAATACTGCAAAAAACCAGATCTATGCAGTAAAAGCAGTTAAAGAGTGAAAAGAAATAGTAATTACTCCATGCATCCAACAGACAAGACAAGATCTAAATATTGTTTTATATATTATTACACCTGGTGAAGGGAACAAATAAAAGTTACCAATCCCCTTAAATGCGATGGGTTCTTGGTTGTCCTCAGAGCTTCAGTTCCAAAAATTTCTCTCTCTCAATGGTGCAAAAAACCCAAAATGTGTTGAACTCTATGGGAGATATAGAAGCAAAGAAAATAGTAGTAGAAATGAGAATGATCAAAGAGAGACAATGAAAGTGATGAAAGTGATGAATGAATGGAAAACCATCCTATTTATAACAAAATATTGATTTATCCTCGATAATGGCGAATAATAAAATAATATTAAACAAAATGTAGATCTAACCTCTTGGAATAGTTTATTATATTTTGTTGGAGGGAAAAGATATTTAAATTGGTTAAATAACTTTATTTAGAAATAATAAAAAAATAAATGATTTATTTATCATTTGAATAATGTGGTTAAAGAATAATAAACAAATAATGATTTGTTTAATTATTCCTAAATGGTTTATTCAAATTTAACAAGGAATAATAACTAAATAATGATTGAATTAATTATTTCTAGAGAAAAATAAGAAAAATAACTATTTATCTCATTATTTCTCATAATTGGGTTAAATATGACCAAGAATAATATTTAAAGAGTGGTTTAATCAATTATTCCTAGAGGAAAATCAAATAAATAAGGATTTATTTAATTATTCCTCACGTGGTTTCTTGTTTAAACGAGAAATAACTTAATAAAATATGATTTATTAAATTATTTCTTATAGTGAAAGCAATTTTATTATGGTAAAATTGGTCTTACATGGTGTACTTTGATCCATCTAATTTTATATGTTTAGATGACCAAATTTTTGTGATAACATATTGCCCCCCAATGTTTGAGCATTAGGAGCTAATCATATGACTGAATTATGTTGTAAGAACACAATCAGTAGACACCGAAGGGGGGTCAGAGAGAGAGAGATATACATAGACAGAGCAAAGCAAGAGAGGACAATGACTGAGGGGCCGAGACATACAAATGATATAAGTGTAATTTAATGTTAGGGTACCTATTCTCAATGGGGCGGGGGGAAGCATAACTATGCCTGCTAGGATGACAAAGTACAAAGAATGATAATGGGTTGAGCAATATGAGACTAAGAAATAAAGTACATGATAAATGATACATGACATGTTGGCATAAAAAATGGGCCAGAAAGAAATATAATGGATCCCACATACATACTGCGCCTGGAGAAACATGAGCCAGGGCCGAATACAATAATATCTGAGTACATGAGACATAATAACAACCCAAGAAGCCCTGCTAAACAAGAAAGGGCTTTGAAAATATGAATGGACCATCTAAATGATACATGCATGCTATGGGCACTGCAAGCGACAAAAAATGAACCCATCAAATATGTAGAGCTGCATCTGAGGCTGTAGCATAATCTGAAGTCATCCGGGCATGTGGGGGGCTACCCGAAGGGACACCCCATCATGACGTCTGAAACATATCACACACAACCGAGAATCACTGGTAAAATCAACTGGATCACCGAACCATCAAGTATACGAATCTCAATCATGAAATAATCATATGAGGCCGAGTGGATGAGAAACAACCAAGTCAAAGGGAAATGTTGATTCCCTTTTCTTGATCTAAGGCACCAAACAAGAATGGAAGCTAGAACCAAGGTACGCCGCCCTCTAGACCTATCTTCTGGAATGAATGTGTTGATGTCGACAGAAGGAGGTCCGCCATAAGTGAGGCAATGATGAATCCTCAACTAAGGCACAAGGGATCATAGTAATGTGAATGGTGGAATGACACCAGGGATGATGATGGAATATGGAATATTGAGTAGAAAACGTACGAATTCCCTTGTCATAGCATAAAAATCATGGATAACCTAGTAGCGACTGACTCAACTCCAGAGGGGATGGGGCATGGTATGACTGGAGGCCAAAATGGGTGACACGAGAGTGATACAACAAAAAAATGGATGGAATACTGTGACAGGAGGCAAAGGGACTTGGGACACACTCCATGAATGCAATGATAACTCAACTCGGATGCTTTGAACAAGGGTGACTTGATGATGCTGCCACACAGAATAGGCCTAGTGGGGACCATAAAAACATGAGAAAAATATGGTTACTCATGATGAAAATAAACACACGTGTTGAAAAGTATGAAGGAAAACTGGTGCCCCAAGTACAAGCAGCACATGTGAAGAAATTCGATTTTAAGAAGTGGAAAATTGATCCTTTTTGGAAAAAGGGTTGCCTCATCAAGTGTTAAAATACCAAAAAAAAAAGGAAGACTTGTTATAGTGCTCGGTGAGAGCTTTCCAATGGTGCCAATGGTTCATTAAATCGAGCTACGATTTGGTTGTAATATGCGAAGGAAAATTTAGGGTCAAATGGCGTGAGAGAGATTTGGATGTTCTTCGGGCTGAGATTTAGGGGGATTAGGTGGTAAAAGGAGCACTTGCGAGATATGGGGTTCTCAAGTTGGTTGAGAACCCACTGATGAGGGAAGGTGAGCCCTTACTATAGAGGATAGTGAGCTATTGGGATCCTGACTAGGAGGCCTTCATGGTGCAGGGGCACATGATCGAGCTTACTATCCAGGACATCTATTTTTTGACTGGACCCCCACCACTAGGGGTTGTGGGAAACATACATCCAGTTTTACTGCATGGGAGGAATATATTAGAGTGAATGGAGTGCCATTGTATTATGGATGCCTGTGCTAAGGGCATGACCATTCCAATCAATGATTTAGAGGAGCTAGAGACACAAGTTGTCTCAACAGCAATATTGCAGATCCTGGGCAACGAGGCGTTCTGTCACATCACTGGGGGGCAGATGATGTTGGTAGAGAGTATTTTGAGTGGGACCTATTATGGGTGGGCCCAGATGATGCTGTCGTCATTTAAAACATAGTTGTCACTATGCAAGTGATATGTGAACCAGGATTGTGTTTTTGGTATGGTTTTGTGCTCATTCTTCTTTGAGAAGATCCCCACGATCTGACCTCATGTGTAGATTCGAGATGGGAACAGGAGCCCAGGATGCGCCGCTGGGGGTAGCTGCTACGAAGAGGAGGAGGGGGAGTCAGACGTGTGTTCTGATGAGTTTTTCACACACTGGGATCAGATGTCATTGTACATAGACGAGTATTCATATAGTGGTATGAACTTTTAGGGGGACCCTAACTTTCCACTTCCGCCCGGTCAAGCATAGGGACCAGATGGTAAGATAAATTTATTATATATTATGGTGAATTTAAATTTTTTAGAATATGTATGTGGTACTGATTCATGACTTTTTGTATTCAGATATATCATCGGTGAAGCAAGTAGGGTATGCGAGACGATCTACGACACCAGGGGCTACAGTATCTAGTGGAGCGAGAGAAAACCAAAGACTAGATTATGAGGTTGTACTGGAGGATGCCTGTCATAGGTGTGATATGTTGCTGATTGGTGTATCAGAGTGCAGGTAGCATGATCTTGAGGACCATCACATCAAGGGATGCATAGGTTCGCCCTCTTAGTGGTGAGGGGTCATGCGAATCATGGTGATGACCAGGCAGGCAGTTCAGGATCTGTGAGCTAGTGGAGTGGAGCCATTAGCTTGGGAAGCTCTAGATAGTGATTAGATATAGGGGCATATGGTGCCCCCATTTTTTATTTTTGTAACGTGTTGTGGGCATGTCAAATGCATTTAGAGTAGTGGACTCCAAACATTTATGATTTTTTCGATACATACTATGGATATGAATATTTTTATATATGAAGAGTATATGGTTCGTCATTTGTTTTATTATTGTCTCATGTTAAATTCATGTGATAAGAACCAATATAGAATATTGTTTTGAATGCTATTTACATAGTGATTATGGTCTCTAGGTACATGACTGAATGTAATGGATTCGAATTCATGCACTAAGAGCTTCACTCGTAAATACTTTCTAAAAAGGACATGGTTATTCACACGAAACACGCCATTCAAATCCATGACAAGCAACAAGGAATCTAAAAAAACATGAATATGAAGGATGTGATGATGAAGGGCATCGACTAACAAACCTATCACTTCATCATATTCGGCATGGTTAATGGTGGAAGATCCAATGCATACGTCGTTGGAGAGGACCAATGAATGTAAGGGGGTGAAAATGGCCCAAGCTGCCGAGGCTAGATTTTAGGAGAAGTGACTTGCACCATCGGCATGGCCGATATATGGTGTTGATGATGGATCCATCTGAAAGGTTCCACAAGACAAAAAATGAGATGATGGTGGATAATGCAAGCTACCTAAATGCATGAAAAAAATAAATACATGCATGTCAATGGGAGAGGCTACGGGTAAAAATTCTTGAGATAAAGTGCATTGTGAGGGTTATGAAGGAGTTGGCCTTCGAATTCCTTTAGAAGGTATGGCCCCTTGCCGAAATCCTTACTAATGATGTAAGGTACTAGACATAATGAGTCAAACTTCCCATGAACAATGACATCATGAGCCTGGTCATACACTAAAACAAGATCACCTTCGTGGAAGGTACGAGGGTGGAATTTTCAGTCATAATGGGCTTTGGTGTGTTTGTTGGCCGCTTCAATGGTTTGCAATGTTGATCAGTGGTTGTCATTGATGTCAACCTAAGAAGCACCAGGGGCTACCCTAATATTGCATGGGAATTTTGACCTACCAAATTACTATATTCTAGGTCAAGAATTATTTTTATGGTTTCTAATTGTTGAGATGTTTCTGTTGATATATGGCATGCCACGTAATTCTTCACGGTTTGAGAGATATTCATGTCTGAAGTTTGTAACCCCAATTAGTGGGCTAAAACCCCATGGGGTTGTGGCATGGGTCATTGAAAATTCAATAATTAATAATTTTTAAGCTCCTAAAATCCCCCCCACGTTCACTTGTTGAAGCCCCTCTCAACCTAAGAATTTATATAAATTGTGATCATCATATCCTCCTTATGTAGGGAATTCGCTACCTAAAACAGGTCATCCTGGAATTATAGCTCTAACGTTTTTTCTACGAAGTTTCAGAAGCTAAATTTTTTATGAGGAGAAGCTGAAATGCTGAGGAAGCTCCTGTAAAATTTTTAGATCAAGGTGTTCAAAATTTTTGGAGATATGATCTGTGGAAGTCAGTGTTTTTGGAGGCTCCTGAACTTCATCTCAAAGAAGTGACCTTGGGAAAATCATCATAAATCTCTCTCTCTGAGTATCGGATTGGAATTCTGTAAAAATTGGCAAATAATTCATGGACTATATTTTTCTCTGTATCAATTTCAGAGCCGAATGAAGAAACAATGACACGTGGCACGCCGTACAAGTTCACTCTATTGAAATAATCCATAATTAGGTCATTGTGAGAGATTGTGCATAAATATCTCTTGAAGAATCCAAATTGGATCAGACCTATGGTATTGGAAAGAAGATTCAAATTACCACTACAAAACCAAAAATTAGATATTGAGGAGCTGAAATAACAAAGATACCCCAGATTCAATATAGAGATCCTAGAAGGCAATAAAAAGCTAGATCATATGTTGTCAAGGGCTGCAAAGGACCAGACTTTCTAGGGCAGAAAAACAAAGAAAGGTGTAGTATAGGGTAGCATGACAAGAGCAACAATCAAGGTGCAGAACAACATCAAGAATTTCAACACATGAAGTATTCAAGTGGGCAGCACTGCATACAGTCATTGTAAAGGTATCATTGTACTAAGTCATTGTAAATGCATCATTTTAAAAATTGTACATGTGTCTATCTTCCAAGATTTTAAGAGGCAATGTTGGGAGGTCTAGGATCACCATTAGGTGGTTATGTCATAGTTTGGGTTATGGTCTAGTGTGTCTTCTTCTTCTACATCATTCTATATCATTGTAAAGTGGACCATTTTCCCTGGTTCGGGAGTCCATTCTTGTTTTATTCTTCTATAGGGTGGTAGGGTGGTGCTAGGCTGAGTTGTAGCTCATTGGGTGTTGGGGCATCCGTTCAGTTGACTACTGAAGAATCTCGGGCGTTGGAGCGTCCATCCAGTGGGAGCTAGAGAAGAATGCTTTTCTAGATTCTAGGAAGTTGGAGCTTTATTTTCAATTGGAGTTGAATATTAAAGAATTATTAGAAAATCATTCAAGTGGTTTTTGTCCCAGAGAGGGCTTCCACCTTAAAAACTGTGTGCATTTGTGTTCCTTTTGTTTACTACTATCATTATACAAACACTGATAATAATTGAAGATTAACTAATGCTATAATTGAAAGGAATATTGATTCACCCCCCCTCTCAGTATTTCCAACAATTGGTATCAGAGCTTGGTTCCTTAAGTAGCATTTTAACAGCAAGAAGGAGGCCAAGGAGCATACCAAGAATTTTGTACCTCTGTCCAATGAAATTAATTATGCACTCAGTAAGGAAGAATGGAGGTCTATCTATTGGCACAAGGTTACAAAGTATGGGGCACTGTTCAAAATGGATTTACATCAACCGTAGTTGAACAAGGTAAGAATAATTTGGTAAATGATGCAAAAGCAAAGAATATTATTATCAGTGGACTTATTGAATCTGCTTATCATAAGGTGTTGGGTTGTAAAAATGCCAAAAATTTATGGGACAAGCTTTAAAATATATAAGTAGGTGACTCAAATGTCAAAGAAGCAAAGCTTCAAATCTACTAGGATAATTTGAGCAACTCATAATGAAAGAAGATAAAAACATTGCTGCATACTTCCAACACATTGATAAAATAACCAACACTCTAGAAGGATTGGGAGAGATTGTTGATGAGAATACTATTATATGAAAGATTCTTATAACGTTACTAGGGAGATTCAAACCAAAGGTATCGGTCTTAGAATATAGTGAAAATATTGACAAACTTAGTAAAGAGGAATTACATGGAGTTCTCATAGCATATGAAATGAGACTTGATGAAGAAGAAGGCACTTCGGATCTAGAAATTGCGTTGACTACATCTAAGAAAACCAATAAGGAGAAACAACCTTCAAAGGCACATACCTTCACCCGCAAGTGTGAAGAAAAGGAAGATGATGAAGAAGGTCTTTCAGATGGAGAATATGCTTACTTTACAAGAAAACTAAAAATTGGAAAGGGAAAATTCAAGGGTAAAATTCCATTGATATGTTTCGACTGTGGTGAGGTTGGGAATTTTGTAGCAAAATGTCCGAACAGAAGTGATGGAAACTCAAAATAAAAGAAAGGCTTTAATAAATTCAACAAGAAAAGAAAAAATAAAGGATTCAAAACGAACTTTCTCTCTAAAGAAGATAGCTCATCATCCGATGAAGATAATGACAGTGAAGAAGAAGCCAATGAGAGAGTATTGTTTATGGCCAAGCATAATAAACAAGAGGTATCAAACAATAAAGAAGAAGGGTTGACCATAGAAAAATTTTCTAAGGAGGCAATTAGGCTTATAAAAGAGCTCAAGACTGAGAAGATCTGTTCCAATACTCTTGAAGAACAAGTTCAAGGTCTCAAAATTGAAGTTTAAGAACAAAAATGTATTGAAGAGTCACTTCAAAAGAAGTTGGAAGAAATCAACCAAGAAAGTGAAGCATTAGAAGCCAAAGTAGTCTCGCTACGTAAGGAAGTGAATAAGGGAAACATTTTCCAAAACTATGCCAATAGCTCAAGGGCATTGGAAGAACTCATCAACAATCAATGATATTACAACGATATAACTGGCCTCGGTTATAAAGAAGAAGAAGCAGGACCTTCTACAACAAAATACAATGAACCTATGAGATCTGACATGGATGTAGACTTCATTGGACAATATTTGCAAGAACATCCTTGGAAGACGATTCCTCGACGAAGATTTCCATCTAGGTACCAAAATATTTTTCATGGCTATTATTATTCATGTGGAAAATTTGGTCATAAAAATGTAGAATGTTGCACGTACCCTAGGAACCAATACAATTCCAGGAGATCCTTCAAATATGAACCTCCCAAGGCTCAACGAAACATCAATAGATTTGAAAATTTAAGAAATAATATGGAATGTTAAAAATGTCAAAACTTTGGACACATAGCCAGAGACTGCAGACTTGAAAATCCTCTAGAAGAGCCTTCGAAGCCACAGAATGAACGAAAATGGAAGAAGAAGAAGACTGATACTTGTGCTCTCGCTCTCAAGGCTTAAAACATCAAAGATGAGTGGTATGTTGATAGCGGTTGCTCAACGCATATGACTGGAGATAGAAGGAAATTTGTATCTCTGAAAGAGAAGAAGGATGGAACTATATCCTTTGGAAATGATTGATCTTCAAATGTTATAGGATCAGGTACTGTCACTCTCGGAAGCAAAGATGTTATAGCCAAGAATGTTCTGTTGGTTGAAAACATGAATCACAATCTGCTCAGTGTTGGAAAAATGTGTGATCAAGGACACACAATGCTATTCAACTGCACAAAATGTGAAATTAGGAAATTTAGGTATGGTAAAATTGTGGCTACAGCAAGTCGAGCACCAAACAACATATATGTTCTGGATGAAGCAACTAAAAAATGTCTACTAGCTAAAGAAGATGAGAGCTAGTTATGGCACAAACGAATGGGTCGCGCAAAATTTGGAAATCTTGTCAGGAGAAGAAAAAGGAAGCAGTAGGAGAAATTCTGAAAAACTCAAAACCTTCCAACACACTATGTGAGGCCTATCGGCACGGAAAGGAGACAAAATTCCAATTTAAAAAAAAAGAACACATAGCATCAAATCCATTGGAATTAACACATACTGATCTATATGGTCCTGTGAAAACAAAAGGCTTAGATGGAGAATTATATTTCATGTTAATGATAGATGACTATACCAGGATGACATCCATCAGTTTCCTAATGAAAAAATCTGAAGCATTTGAGTGCTTTAAGATCTACAAGGAGTTGGTCAAAAATGAAACTGATTTGAAAATAAAGTGTCTAAGATCAGATAATGGCAGAGAATTCACTTCCAAATTATTTCAACAATATTGTGATGAAAATGGAATAAAAAGTCAATTTTCAACAGCACGAACACCTCAGAAAAATGGAGTTGTTGAAAGAAATAACAAAACCATATAGGAAATGTGTAGAATAATGTTGAAGGACTCAAAATTGGATGAAAAAATTTCGGTTCAAGAAATTGATACGTCAATCTTCATTATCAGCTGAAGTCTTCTCAGAAATAATTGCAACAAGACCCCATATGAATTATGGAAAGGAAAACTAGCTAATGTAAAATATTTTAGAATCTTCGGAAGAAAATGTTATATCAAAAGAGAAGATCAAAATTTGGGTAAGTTTGAATCACGTGTTTATGAAGGTATCTTTGTTGGTTACTCATGCAAAACAAAGGCCTATAAATGCTATAATCTAAGACGAAAACAAATAGTGGAGAGCATAAATGTTACATTTGATGAAGATGGTGTTCTAACGAATAATGATGAGGATCTAGAACCTTTGAAACTTGAGACGGAGGCTGAAAAAGACACAAAGAAAATTCTAGAACAAGAAGCAACTATCAACCAGGAAGAAGTAAATAATGATCATCAAGATATACCAGAACAACAACACGAAGATCCTCCAAAGAGAACAAAAGAATGGATTCAAAAGAACTATCCATCAAATCAAATCATTGGTGACATAAATGAAGGTCGACGACTTCGTTCATCACAACAAGATCACACTGATTTTCTAGCAACCTTTGAGCCTAGTATTTTTGAGGAAGCCAGCCAGAATGAACATTGGGTAGAAGCTATGAATGAAGAATTGGATCAAATCGAGAAGAATAACACCTGGGAATTAGTTCCACAACCAAAAGATAAAAATATCATTGGGACTAAATGGGTGTTCAGGAACAAATTGAATGAAGATGGACAGGCTACCAAAAACAAAGCAATATTGGTCTGTAAAGGCTATGCACAAGTGGAAGGAATTGATTTCGACGAAAATTTTTCAACGGTTTCCAGAATGTAAGCCATCCGAATGTTTCTCGCCTATGCATGTTCAAGAAGAATCAAAGTCTACCAAATGGATGTTAAGTCAACATTTTTGAATGGAGAATTAGAAGAAGAAGTTTACATCGAACAACCTGAATGTTTTCTTCTATCAGAAAAAGAATACTATGTTTGTTGGTTAAAGAAGGCTCTATATGGTCTCAAGCATGCTTCCAGAGCATGGTATACTCGTCTTGATGGATATCTACGTCAACAAGGTTCAAGAAAGGTACTATTGATAGCAATCTTTATGTACAAATAGATAAAGATAATTTAACAATCATTGAGTTATATGTGGATGATATAATATTTGGTAGCAATGATGATCAACTAAGTAAGAAATTTTCTACAATATGAAAAGTGAGTTTGAGATGTATTTACTTGGTGAGCTAACATACTTCTTAGGGCTTCAAATATTTCAGCAAGAGAAAGGAATATTTATATGTCAATCCAAGTACATCAAGGAAATACTCAAGAAATTCAAAATGGAAGATTGCAAACTCGTCCTTACTCTGATGTTAACAGGTTGAAAATTGAGCATAGATGACTCATCTAAGGATGTGGATTAGAGGTTGTATAGATATATGGTTGGTAGTCTTCTATATGTAATAGCCTCTCAGCCAGATGTTATGCAAGAAGTTGGACAAGTAGCAAGATTCCAAGCAGCACTAAAAGAATCACATATTATTGCTATCAAAAGAATTCTTCAATATCTAAAGGGCACAAAAGAATATGGCTTGTGGTATTCCAAGGGTAACAATCTCATTATTCAAGCCTTTACAGATGCAGATTGGGCAGGAAGCATTGATTATCCTGAGAGTACTAGTGAAGCAGCATTCTATCTAGGTGGTTGTCTCGTATCATGGTTGAGCAAAAAGAAAACCTCAATCTTGTTATCTACAATGGAAGCAGAATACATTGCAGCGACAACATGTTGACTCAAGTCCTTTGGATGAAACAAAATTTGCAAGATCTTCAAGTACAATTCAGTGAGCCTATTCCCATATTCTGTGGTAACACCAGTGCCATCAACATCTCCAAGAATCCTATGATGCATTAAAAAAAAAACACATTCCGATGAAATATCATTTTGTTAGAGAACAAGTCACTGAAAAGAATATCAAACTTGAGTATGTTGGTGCAAAAGAACAAATCGTTGAAATATTCACTAAAACTTTACCTCGTGAAGAATTTGAATATCTTCAAGAGAAGCTTTGGATTCTCTCAAGTTATCATTAGATTTTCCTTATTCTGAATATAAAGGGGGAGTGGAAGTGTGTACAGGTCCGCGGGATGGTTGTGTGTCAGGGGGGAGTGGAAGTGTATACAGGTATGCAGGATGGTTTTGTGTCAGGGGGAGTTACCATTTTCCATTGATGTCAAAGGGAGAGAGAATGTTGTGGGAAGAGGTTTCATGATCGCAGGGGGAGTACTTGTGTTGCCATCAATGCCAAAGGGGGAGATTTTTGATCAGTGGTTGTCATTGATGTCAACCCAAGTAGCACTAGGGGCTACCCCAATATTTCATGGGAATTTTGACCTAGAAAATTACTATATTCGGGGTCAAGAATTATTTTTATGGTTTCTACTTGTCGAGATGTTTCCGTTGATATATGGCACACCACGTAATTCTTCACGGTTTGAGAGATATTCATGTTTGAAGTTTGTAACCCCAGTTAGTGGGCTAAAACCCCATGGGGTTGTGGCATGGGTCATTGAAATTTCAATAATGAATAATTTTTAACCTCCTAAAATCCCTCCCACATTCACTTGTTTAAGCCCCTCTCAACCTAAGCATTTATACACATTGTGATCCTCATATCCTCCTTATGTAGGGATTTCGCTACCTAAAACAGGTCATCGTGGAATTTGCGCTCTAACGTTTTTTATATGAAGGTTCAGAAGCTAAAGTTTTTATGAGGTGAAGCCGAAATCCTGAGGAAGATCCTATAAAAATTTCAGATCAAGGTGCGCGATATTTTCGGAGATATGATCTGTGGAAGTCAATGTTTTTGCAAGCTCTTGAACTTCATCTCAAAGAAGTGATCTTGGGAAAATCATCATAACTCTCTCTCTGAGTATCCGATTGGAAGTTTGTAAAAAGTGACAGATAGTGCACGAACTGTAGCTTTCTCTATATCAATTTCTAATATGAATGAATTAACAATGACATGTGGCACGATGTACAAGTTTGCTCTGTTGAAACAATCCATAATTAGGTCATTGTGAGAGATTGGGCATAAATGTCTCTTCAAGAATTCAAATTGGATCAGACCTATGGCATTGGAAATAAGACTTAGAGAAATACTAAAGAACTGAAAATCACATATTGAGGAGCCGAAATAACAAAGATACACCATATTCAATATCGAGATCCTAGAAGGAAAGAAAAAGCTAGATCATGTGTTATCAAGGGATGCAAAGGACCAGACTTTCTATGGTAGCAAAAAAATCAAGGTGCAGTAGAGGGTAGCATGACAAGAGAAAAAATCATGGTGTAGAACAGAAGCAATAGTTTCAGCACATGAAGTCTTCAAATGGGCAGCACTGCATATAGTCATTGTAAAGGTATCATTGTAATGAGTCATTGTAAATGCATCATTGTAAAAATTGTACATGTGTCTATCTGCCAAGAGTTGAAGAGGCAGTGTCGGGAGGTCTAGGATCATCATGAGGTGGTTGTGTCATATTTGGGGTTATGGTCCAGTGTGTCTTCTTATTCTAAATCATTGTAAAGTGGACCATTTTCCCTGGTATGAGAGTCCATTATTGTTTTATTCTTCTATAGGGTGCTAGGCTGGTGCTAGGCTGGTGCATGAAGTCACCAATAGGTTCAAGCCTATGAAAAATTTAGGGTGGTAGGTTGGTGCTAGGGTGAGTTGTAGCTCATTGGGTGTTGGGGCATCCGTTCAGTTGACTACTGAAGAATCTCGGGCGTTGGAGCGTCCATCTAGTGGGATCTAGAGAAGAATGCTTTTCTATATTATAGGAAGTTGGAGCTTTATTTTCAATTGGAGTTGAATATTAAAGAATTATTAGAAATGAATTCAGGTGGTCTTTTTCCCGGAGAGGGCTTCCACCTTAAAAACTATGTGCATTCGTGTTCCTTTTTTTTACTGCTATCATTATACAAACACTGATAATAATTGAAGATTAAATAATGCTCTAATTGAAAGGAATAATGATTCACCCCCCCTCTCAGTATTTCCAACATGCGAAGCAGCAAGGCAGTCTTCAGAAGCACGCTCAAGAATGATAAGTCTTTGTTCTACAGGTTGGGTGTCAGGGAGAAGTTCGATGGCTAGGTGTAGGGAGGGGATTTCACACTCAATTGGTAAGACTACCTCCTCGCCAAAAACAAGGTGGAAAGGAATAAACCTGATGGTAGTTTTAATCAGAAGTTCTATAAGCCCACAAAGCAGGGAAGAGCATAAAGTGCCAGTTGGTTTTGTGCTTGTTCACCATCCATTGAAGCATGGTTTTAAGGATTTTATTGATCGCTTCAAATTGTCCATTACCTTGGGGATAATAAGACGATGAATATTGGTGCTCAAATCCCAACAGAGAGGATAGCTCAGGCCATATCTCATCTTCAAAATGTCATCCATGGTCAAATACAATTTTTTTACGAACCCCGAATTGAGCAATAACATGGTTGAAGAAAAAGAGAGCTACGATAGCCGTCATGTTATTGAATATTGGCATGGCCTCAACCCATTTGGTGAAATAGTTGACCGCCATGAGAATATACTTTTGGTTACCAATAGATGGAGGTTGACACTCCATAAAGTCAGTGGCCCACTTATAGAAGGGACTGGCTGATATGACAGGATGGAGGGGAGAAGGTGGAACCCACACCTTTGGGGTGAATGGTTGACAATTGGAACAATGTTTGACTGCTTCAATACAATCACCAAAGGGAGAAGGAAAAAATTACCCAACACAAATGATTTTCTGAGTAGTGGCCAAACCGGAGAGGTTACCACCAAAAGCTTCACTAGGGTAGGCATTAAGGACTTGCTCAGATTTAGTGTGCGTGAGACAACGATGAAGGACATAATCAACACCATGACGATAAATATCATCCCCAATGATAAGGTAGTGGGGGGCTTGGTGTCGAATACGTCATAGAGAATCATGATTAAGATGGGAAGCGAACTTCTGGGTTCACAGATATGTAAGGATTTCGCAATACCAATGATCATTTGAAGTAATGGTGAACAAGTGCTCATCGGGTAAATCATCATTAACCGTTGGATCACGCGTACCATTGGGAAATTCAGAAATGAGTTCATCAAGGGCTAAAGCTTTCTTAATCTTGGGTGTGACGTATTCAAGATTTAATTCTTGAAGGATAACGATCCAACGAACGTACTTCCTATTAATGATCCGTCGACTCAATAGGCAAGTAGTGGGGTTGGAATTGGTCATGGCCTTGGTGGAACGCATGAGGATATAATGACGAAGTATTTGGACCCATAACACAACAACCAATGCCAACTTCTCTTCATGTGAGTAAGAAATAGGGGGTCCCACAAGGTTCTTAATGACATAATATATAACATGTTCGTTTCCAGTGTCATATTCCTAAATGAGGATGCCAACGACCGAGTGGGTGGAGGTTGAGATATAAAGGATGAAGTCCCTCTCAAATTTAGGAGGACTAAATCAAGGGAGTGGAAGTGAGAGCATGTTTCAGGGCATCAAAATACTATTAAGCATAGTCATCCCAGAAAAATGGAATGTTAGATTGAAGGATTCTCAAAAACCCATGTGTAGTGGTGACATAGTCAGGGACAAACCGACGAAGGAAGTTGGCTTTGCCTTGAAGGCTTTGTAACTGGTGCAAGTTACGAGGAATGGGAAGTTCAAGAAATTTTTGAACTTTGAGGGGATCAATATTTATACCCTATTTGGACACAATGAAGCCCAAGAAACGACCGACAGGAATGTAAAATACACACTCCAATGGGTTGAGGCATATATTATACTTGTGGCATCGAAGAAAAAAATACGCAAATCATGAATGTGTTACGCCTGAAGCCTAGAACGAGCAGTGAGGTCATCAAGGTAAGAAAGAATAATATGGGCCACGTCATGGATGAAGTAAGACATGGCCCGTGGGAAGGTGGCTCTAGCATTCTTTAAACTAAAAGGCATGACCCTATAAGAAAAAGTTTGCCACGAAATAATGAACATAGTTTTTAACTAATCAACACGACGGATGGTAATCTGGTTATACCTGGAGAAACCATCCATAAAGGGTATAACCTCATGCCTCGCACACTCAATGATTTGGTCAATAAATGGTGTGGGGAATTTGTATTTGGGACAAGCTTTTTTCAGGTCATGAAATTCAGTGCAGACACGAATGGTCCCTCCAATTCTGCTGAAGCAAAACTCACAAGTAGATGAGTAGATGATCCACTACGAGCGGCCTCTATTTCGTGAATTTCCTTAAGGGTATTGAAAAATTCATCGAGACGGGGACAATGATGAGAATAGTGGCCATAAAGGGCGCATAAAGCACAAGGTTTATTTCTGCGCAACGATTTGAGCTTCTTAGCTAAATCAAGTAAGGTAACATGGAACTTTGGGATGTCATATTCAGGAAACATTTTGTTGACCACAGGTTCGAGACGAGGAATATCAGGACAATTATGGGTGGAATGCCCAAAAAAATCACACAAAGTGCATGGAGGTGATGACTTTGGAGGCTTAGGAGGTGTTAGAGATGTTTTGGGGGCCTTGTCCTTAGGTTCCTTTTTTTGGCTTTACTCCCCTCATCAGATGATTTCGCAACAAGAGTAGGTTCCTACTGAGGTGGCTATGACACTAAAGCAAAGGGAGGGGTCATGGAGACTAGTTGAACTAGGTTCAAAGAGGTATAAGGTTTGAGTTAACCAAGTGGAGTGTTTTCTGGGGGATCAATGTACCAAATTGGGATCCCCAAGATCAAATTGGGTAGACTCAATGTAGCCATAACAGGCACCGAAAAGACTTCAAAGGGGGGAGCTAAAAACAGAATCTAAGCGGAAGGGTAATGGCCTGGAGGAATGGCTCCCAAATGATTAAGGTTTGGAGGGACCATTCCTGGTTGAAAAATATTGGGAGAGACACCAGCAGAACAAGAAGGTCCTTAAGGAGAAGGTCCTAAAGGCTGTGTCGAGTGAACACCAGTAGGTTGCGAAGGCGCTGGCTGTTGGCTAGTCGAATCAAGATGCTTTTGGCTAGCCTAAGAGGCTTGCAACATGCAAACACTAGATGATTTGGGCTCAATTATAAGAGGGGGGAGGGGACTAGGGAATGAACCAAGTAAGGTGGAATATTTATAGACTCCTGGTGAAACACTGGTGAGAGTTGTGATTGATTGGTTATTGACCATCGAATATATGATGGACTCAGGGGAGGTATAAGACTTCGGTTCATAATATGTCAACTGATCGATGGTGACGATCTTTCCATTTTGGGGAAAGCACATCTTAAGGTGAATCGCAGATGCGAAAAATGACATCGCATAGGTGTATCTACAACCCAAGAAGATATTATAATCCAGTGGGGCATCAATGAATTCTATGTCAATACAAATAGTCTTTCTCGCAAGTGTGACTAGAAAGTTGCGAAACATGCCAAGGGGCTGAGAAGGGTGACCGTCCCATGCACACAAAGTGATGGTGGATGGGGCTAATTCAGGTGATCCGAGCTTATTCCAAACATAGGGGAACATCACATAGGTGGATGCACCCACGTCAATGATACATCTGTGAACATGGGCATTATAGATCTTGACTGGTATTTGGAAGGCAACAGATGAAGGTAAAAGGGGATGTTCTGATTTTTCAACATAAAATAGAATCAAATTATCATATGAAGGATCCAAAACACCCAAAGCTTATAGTAGAGATTTTCATTGAGATGAGCACATCTGGAGGAATTCCAGTGTTGACATGGCAATAGGAGACTGTGCCAAGTCATATACTATGTTGTAGCTGTGGGCGGCTTTGGAAAAAGCAACATTTCAGCATAATGGCCCAAATAGGATCTTGTGAATGAACCTTGCCTTAGGCTGAAGGATATGTAAGGGAAAATTTGGTGTCAAAATGGAATTTGTGGCAACTTTGGTTTGGGACTCAGTTGTAGAAGTAGTAGGTTTCTTGTCATATTAGCGCGACCGAGTCTAAAGGTTGACATCAACAATAATTACCACTTCAAAATTCATCATGAGAATATGGTAATCATGGGTACCAGTCTGCGGAGGTTTAGGAGCAACATGATCTTGAGGTGGTTGGGTAGAAACATATCCTTGCCAAGGGAAAGGATTAGTGAACATAGCTATTTGAGCTGGTGCGATATTTGGACGAAGAGAAGTAGTGGCCAGCTGTCCTCTAGACACTACTTGTGATCCCCACAACTAGCGCATCTTGGGTAAAATGGGACAATCATGAGTATAATGGTGATAGAAAACACAACATTAGCAAGGCTTGTTTTTATGAAGAGGCTTATTCTACTTGGGCTGATCACCTTGTTGCTGGTTTACGGTGTTAGGCTAGTTCCCTTGGGGTGTGTTCAGTTGATTACCTTGGAGCCCTTGGTTACCTTGCACTTATTGGTTCTGGTTGCCTTTCCCCTTATTATTTTTCTTCAAATTAGGAGGATTATTCGTGCTCTGCTGCGCATACACTGGACCCCGAGGAGGCAGTGCATACTATGGTTGAGGTTGAGAAGGAATGGGAGGCTAGGGAATTGATGCAGGAGGGGTTGGAGCATTAGGCTGTGTGTAAGGATAGAAAGTAGGTGGGGAAAATTTTGGGTAAAGAGGTTGAGCAATCATATAGCCCTGGCATTAGTTGATGCGGGTGGGAAAATGCATAAGGCGTGCTTTGACTAGGATACAAGTTGCGCGGAGGGGGATAGGTGTTGTAGGAAGTGGTCCCCCCTTGAGGGTGACCATAACCCATGGAAGGATGAGTATACAAATGTGAAATATATCCAACTATATCGTCAGTGGCATGAGATGCCCCCAGTGCATTGGCACCACCAGCTCATAGATCAAGTCATATTTTAATGCGACCTAGAGATCTTCTTCTTCTGATTGAGGAAAATGAGATGCAACATCTTTACCAATGGGGACTAAGAGCGTTCTAAGAAAACAATCCATATAGACACGGTTGTCTAATGTAGGAGCTCGAAAGAAGATCCTTCTTCTACACCATTATTAGACACGGTCAGAAAAGCGGGTGGCAAAAGATTGACAAAATGCTGTCAAAAACTCGGTACCAATATCATAACAGAGGGGTAACATAAAATATGATAGAAATTCTTTAGCGAGAATTGGAAAAGTGGAATGAGATGCAACATTTTGGTCAACATATCACTTTGCAACTTCTCCAGTGAGTGTACGTTGGAACAACCGAAGGCAAATGGAGTCATTTCTAATGGAATTGTATGAAAACCACATATGAAAGGAGTGGACATGATTAGTAGGGTCCTCTCCAATGTTTCCTTCAAACTTAGGAATGTCGGAAGGAAGCTTAGTTAGCATGGTTGGCCAACCTACATCGTGGAGTATAGGGTCATTTATTAACTAGCTAAAATCGAGAAGGCTTAAACCTACCATGAAAGGTATAAAAGGAGAACCCAAAACGGTTCTAGCAACGGCTCCAACATTAGGGTCGGGGACACCAACAGCTTGAGGACCTGCACCTACATTGGCCCCTGACATGGTGACAGTATGATGGTGAGGGTAATCAGGTTTGGAATCCGAGGAGGAACCCGATGAACCAGAATCAGAATCAGTACAGGGACTCAATGGAGGACTAACTCATACCCTACGCGGTGGAGTAAGTCTTCCTAATGGAAACTGAGGGTGAAGGCCTTGGAGTCTCCGCAATAAAAATCTTGGGGGTGAAATGATGACAAGTCACAAATGACGTGAGAAGGTTGAAGAGATAAACAAAGGATCTGTGAGGAAAATTAATTAATTACGATGCTTATGTCTTGGCTTGGCGGTGTAAACCAAGGGCTCTTTGCTTTAGGTGTGAGTGTGTGCAAGCCCTGTGTTAATTTTAATTAAGCCCAAATGGCTGTTTAAAGAAAAAATAAAAAATGTTGAAGTATTGTAAATGAAATTGAAATAACAGTAAAATAAACAACTAATCATGCATAAATTCACCCCAAAAGAAGGCTTCCCAAATAACTAGTGTAAAAGGTGGGCAAAATTGACCCAAAACACACAAGATCACCAAAATATCTAAGGTCTAAGGGATAAGGATCTAATTACTCATATATATTGGAAATGACGCAGAAAACAACCAGAAATCGAAGGGGAAAACTGCTGCAAAATGTAAGGCGAAAAGTTAAAACCCTAGGGGAAACAAGGGTACCCTAAGGGAAATACCAAACAAAACTCAAGAGGGGGTTCTAGATGGAACAATAACATTTCAAAATGGATATGAAAGAAGGATAGATTAGATCTTGAAACAATGGCTGAAAGTTTTGCAAATATCAGACTACCTACTCATATTAACCCCTCCTAGAAAGGTGGAAGTGTACTGAAACCCTAGGGGGCTTGGTTCTACTTCAAGGAAAAAAACTGAGCATATCTAGGTCTAATACGAGTTGAGACAGAGGCCAAACAACCCAAAACAATGCTTTCGAAAAACCTTCATAGTTACATAAAAACTCAGAAAAATGTTCTGGCTCGCAAGTAATGACCTGTGGACTATTAAAATCACTGTTACTGGGCAAAAGAGTGTAATTTCTGTGACAAATCACACTATTTGGGGAAAAAAGTGCGAGTTCACATCCCTTAAATTCTCGAGTGGCAGGTTGCAGAAAATTTGTCGTCTCTGGCATGACTAATACCTGTTACCTCCGTAAAACACCAGAAAACAACGAGAAGAATGAATTTTGACTGATTTAGGGCATAAAAGTTAAAAAACAACATCAAGAGACTGAAAAAATTGAAGAAAAACCCTTGTTACTGAAGCTGCTAGTCACGCAAGAATCTGAATTACAACAGTGGAGCCGCCATTGTTTAGTGTAAATTATTAACACAAGTGTACGAAAGGAGCTCACTTTAGCTGTGTGTGACAAGCATCCCTAAAAACATAAATGGCTGCTTAACCCTTTAGATACGGAATTGATAGTTAGAAAAAATTCTTCAAAAAACCAGATCTGTGTAGTAAAAGCAGTTAAATAGTGAAAAGAAATAGTAATTACTCCATTCATCCAACATACAAGATAAGATCTAAAGAATGTTTTATATATTATTACACATGGTGAAGGGAACAAATAAAATTTTCCAGTCCCCCTCAACGGGATGGGTTCTTGGTTGTCCTCAACGCTTCATTTCCAAAAGTTTCTCTCTCTCAATGGTGCAGAAAACCCAAAAAGTGTTGAACTCTATGGGAGCTCAAGAAACAAAATATAAATAGTAGAATCAATGAGAATGATCAAAGAATGACAATGAAAGTGATCAAAGTGAAGAATGAATGGAAAAAGCTTTTATTTATAACAAAATATTGAGTCATCCTCGATAATGGTGAATAATAAAATATTATTAACCAAGATCGAGATCTAACTGCTTGTAATATTTTATTATATTTTGTTGGAGGGAAAAGATATTTAAATTGGATAAATACCTTTATTTAGAAATAGTAAAAAGATAAATGATTTATTTATCATTTCAATAATGTGGTTAAAGAATAATAAACAAATAATGATTTGTTTAATTATTCCTAGATGATTTAGTCAAATTTAACACGGAATAATAACTAAATAATGATTTAATTAATTATTCCTAGAAAAAAATATGATAAATAACGTTTTATCTAATTATTTCTCCTAATTGAGTTAAATATGACTAGGAATATTATTTAAACAGTGGTTTAATTAATTATTCCTAGAGGAAAATCAAATAAATAAGGATTTATTTAATTATTCCTCATGGGGTTTCTTGTTTAAACTAGAAATAACTTAATAAAATATGTTGTGTAAAAGAGGAATAACATGTTTCTGAGTTTTTTTAATAAAATATGGTTTATTAAATCATTTCTTATAGTGAAAGCAATTTTACTATGCTAAAATTGGTCTTACATGCTGTACTTCGATCCATCTAATTGTAAATAGTTGGATGACCAAATTTTGGTGATAACATCTAGTATAACCTTGTTCAAACATAAACCTATCAAATTTCAAATACCATTTCCTTTGAGCTTGTTTTAAGCCATATAAGCTCTTCTTGAACCTGCATATTAATTTCTCCTTCCCTTTGGCCTCATACCCTTGTGGTTGCTTCATATAAATATCTTCCTCCAAATCCCCATGGAGAAAGGTTGTCTTTACATCTAACTGTTCAAGATGCAAATATTTTGTTGCCACTAAACATAAAATGGTTCTGATTGAATTAATTTTAACAACATGATAAAATATTTCATCAAAGTCTATAAATTTATTTTTTGCAAACCCCTTCACCACAAGTGTAGCCTTATACCTCTATTTTCCTCGATCTTCTTCCTTTAACCTGTAAACCCATATATTCTGCAATGTTGTTTTACCTGTAGGGAACTTGAGTAAGTCCCAATTCTGGTTATGTACCAAGGAGTCCATCTCTTCTTTCATATCTTTCTCCCAATTCTTCCTGGTTTCTATGTGCATTTCTTCTTCATAACATTTTGGTTCACCATAATCAATGAATAATCCATAATATAATGAAGGAGAGTATCATTCAGGGGGTCTACTTATCCTGGTAGATCTTCTAACACCACTTTTAGGTGTTTTAGGTGCCCACTTTTGTTGTGGTTGTTGTTGTTGTTGTGGATGTTTATCATTATTTTTCAATGATCTCATCAAGCAATGCGTATTATTTGTTTTCCTTTTCCTTTTTTTTTTCTCCTCCATTGGATCCTTATACAAGACCTTTTCATTGAATATGATATATCTGCTCCTAATGATTTTGTAATTTTCACAATCATATAAGCGATAACAAAAATCATTAACGCCATATCCAATAAAGGTAAATTTCTTTTATTTTTCCTCAAGATTTTTTCTATTTTCTTTATTAATATGAACAAAGGCTTCACATCCAAAAGTATTTAGAAATTAGTATTTTATTTTTTTACCTATCCATGCCTTCTCTAAAATACCACCATCAAAGGAACTTGAAGGTCCTCTGTTGATGAGATAAACAACAATACCTACAACATATTCCCAAAATTTTAAGGGTAATCCTACATGCAATCTCATGCTCCTTTCAAACTCCATGATTGTTATGTTCATCCTTTTTGAAACACCATTTTCTTGTGGTGTTCCTGGAACTGTCTTCTCTCTAGGAATTCCATGCTTTGAACAGTAATTATCAGACTCCTTGCTGCAATTTTCACCTCCATTATCTAATATGAGACACTTAAACTTCTTTTATGTCTCATTCTCAACCAACGCTTTCCATTTCTTAAAAATATGAAAAAAATCATATTTATTTCGAATACAATAAACCCAAGTTTGCATAGTTCCATCATCAATAAAAGTAACATTATAGTGAGAGCCACTAAGAGATGATACGTGAGCATTTCCCCATACATATATATGCACAAGATCTATTTTTTCACACTTCTTTTCTTTGCCAACTCTGATAAATATGACTCTTTTGCTTTCCATAAACAAAATTCTCACAAAAATCCAAATAAACATGCATCAAACGTGGCAAAAACATTCTTGAGTGAAGAATCTGTATCGCCTTCCCACTCATGTGTTTGAGCCTATGATTTCAAAGTTCCATATATTCTTGTGGAGGTTAAACCATTAACAAAATTATAAATACCATTGCATAAATATAATGTACCAACATTTTCTCCTTTTGTTATTACCAGGGCTCCTTTAGTGACCCTCTGCATTTTATATGTAAATGTAGTTACAAAACCATCACCTCCTAATTGCCCCATTGATATTATATTTTTCTTTAGATATGGAGCATGCCTTACCTCCTTTAATAGCCATTGGTTCGTTTATTTGTAAAAAACTTACACATTCTAATGATTTTACAAGGTTTATCGTCACCCAAATGAACCTGTCCAGAATCTCCTTGAACATAGTCATGAAAACGTTTCCTATTAGATGTGGCATGAAATAAAGCCCATGAATCTATCACCCAGGCATCAATAATATTTTCTAATGAATGAATAAAATCATCTTGCAACACATCACCTATTGCATTCGCTTCATGATTTTTCTCTTGTTCTCCATCTCCTTCTTTTCCATTTCGACATTTACATTATTTGTTCAGGTGTCCTTTCTTCCCACATTTCCAGCACACTATCCTCGATCTGGATCTAGATTTGGATTTCCTTGAATTTTTGATATGTCCTGAGCTCTTTCCTCTCTGTATCTTTCTTCCTCTAGTATCTATATTCAAAGCATTACCTGTTGTCTCATATGAGATTTTCCATCACAATTACTTGCTAAGGATAACACCAAAAACATCATCAAGATTTAAATTATTAGATCCATAGGAATAATCACTGATGACCATGACTAAGCCATTCCAAATTTCTCGCAATGATCACATAAATAACATAGCCCTAACTTCATTATCAAAATTTACCCCTACAGACCTTAACTAATTGGTAGCCGTGTTAAATTCATTTAAATTATTAACAACATATCCACCTTTTGGCATTTTCATATTAAATAAATGATTTATAAGAAATAACTTATTTAAGTTCGAGGGTTTTTCATATAGTTTTTCCAATGTCGTCATTAAAATTTTTGGTGTCATTTCCTTTGAAATGTTGAATGCCACCGACACTACCATCATAGCCACATTTTTCCTAATGCCTTTTTGATGAAAATATCCCATTATTTTTCCATCATACTCATTGAATTCTTTAATTTTCCGCTCAATGGTAGGTAAAGATATTTATGATACAAATAATCCTCCATTTCAATAGTTGGTAGTTTTTGCCATTGAATTTTTCAACCCTAAATCTACCATCTTCTGTCATTGCTCCCACTTGAACCATGAACCCTTCTTTCTTGCGAGTTTATCAACCAAATAGACCTTGGAATCTGATACCAGTTGTTAGAAATTAATTAACAGATAAATGGAACACATAAAATATTGTGAAATAACAAACATAGAAAAGCATAAAACAAGAGAGACACAAATATACACAGTTCACCCAATTTGGGCTACATCCATGGAGAAACAACCAAGCCTTCATTTTATATTATCCAGCAAAATGAAGCAATACAACCTACAAAAAATTCATTGTAATTTCCTCTTAGCTCTCACACAATATCATCTCTCTTTCTCACACAAAATAACATTATACAATTAGCAATACGTTTTGCTATTCAACAACCCCCATTATTTTAGAATACTTGCCTTAGAAAAATAATGGGGACCCTTTTAAAATTTTTAGACTAGAACAAATAAGACCCTTAATTGATTGATTAAAATAGAAATAGGAGTTAGAAAAGCTAAGGGACACCATTTTATTGTCTAAAGGGAACTTAGGCAGAAAATTCAAAATAAAATCAGTTGCAAAACGCAATCACAAAATCGCGAAGACAACATATGACATCTTAAGCCACTCCAAATGATTTGCGATGTGATATCAATAAAAAGCTTTAATAAAGGAAAATGGCTTCCAATCGAATCATGTTTCATGAAAGACAAACAACAAGACCCACCTTTTCCATGTCACTAATATCAAATCACATTTCCATTCTGCCATCATTTGATCTGCCCTCATTTTCATTTCCCCGATGTGATGCATCCAATCACATCGCACTTTTGCTAACCACTTCCTTCCACCATCAAGTTTCTCCGATATTGCGATTGCAATATTGCATCGCAAAATTTGCATTTTTATTTCCCCCGCTAATGTTTGAATTTTTTTAAAAATTTAATATTTTAACTTAAAAAGATGTTTATAGCGTGAAAAGGAATTAATCACAATCGGCAAGACATATGTACTTGGTGCTTTAAGAAATTGGCACATAAATGAATGTGCGATGCAAAGATATCTTATTTAAATGCCTAAATGTCTATTCGGGCATGTGAACCCATGCTTTCCATTAATGCCATAACTTAATGGTTTAACAACTAGAGCCTCCAAATGTGATTTGACCGCAAAAGAATTAATTTTTTAGATTACTCCACGTGACAAGTTTATTTTCCATCATTTCAATTATTGTTACATTGCTCTCGTGTTGTGACAAGATTGCCCCTTTTTACTCGTTGTTCTTCTTATTTCGCAGGCAAGTCCAAACAAAAATAGTTCCTCATAAATGTATAAGGTTGCAAAGAAGTCCAATAAACCCATGGCTCCCCTAATCCTGTGCCTCTTGCTAACAAAATAACATAAATGCATCCCTTATTCATAGATACTACATGAGCAACAGAAAGTGGTTTTGTTTCATAGATGCTTCTGTTACCTCAAAAGCTACTATAGTCGACGTCACCAACTCTTTTTTGCACATAATTGCTACACGCCCCAACATTCTACCATACACAAATATGGTGAAATAGATTATTGAAAACCTCAACATCGGAGATAGAACTTCCCTAAAAAGAAGAGGTACAATGATAGGGTCATTCAGAGCAGAATATTTGAAAAAAATATACCACATTCCAGACCCACATAAGGTGTATGATAAATATTTTCTATCACAATTCGCAAATGTTAGGTCCCTATATTACTAGTATAGTCCCTTATTGTTGTTAGTGTAACCCCCTTATTGTTATTATTGTACCCTTGTAACCCCCTTATTGTTATTATTGTACCCTTGTAACCCCCATATTTTTATTATTGTGCCCTTAAATTATTATTGTTAGGTCGGCTAGGATTAAATTGTGGCCCTACTAGGATTACATTATGGCCCCATGGACTCCTATATATAGAAAGGAGGTTTTGTAATTTGAATCATCCAAGAATTGTTCATTCATGTAATATATTGGAGGTTTACCCCTTGAAGTGGCTTATTTTTAATGTGTTGATATCTCTTTTCTTCTCTTTTTGGAGCTGGTTTCACAACATTTGGTATCAGAGCTTTGAGATTCTAGGGTTTCACTGCTCCAAATAGGTCAACATGGAATTTTCGCTATAACTTTTTTTCTACGAAGGTTCAGAATCTGAAATTTTTAGAGTGCGAAGAAAACAATCCCGAGGAACATCCTCAAAAAATTTCATAGCTTGGTTCATAATATTTTCAGAGATAATATTTGTGCAAGTTAGGTCATTTTGCAGGCTCCTGAATTTAACCTAAACAGGTCATTGTGGTATTTTCATAATAACTTTTTTTCTACGAAGGTTTTGAGGACAACAATTTTTTGAAGGAGAGGGGCATGTTAGGTCCCTATATTACTAGTATAGTCCCTTATTGTTGTTAGAGTAACCCCCTTATTGTTATTATTATACTATTGTAACCCCCATATTGTTATTATTGTGCCCTTAAATTATTATTTTTAGGTCGGCTAGGATTACATTGTGGCCCTACTAGGATTACATTATGGCCCCATGGAATCCTATATATATAAAGGAGGTTTTGTAATTTGAATCATCCAAGAATTTTTTATTCATGTAATGTATTGGAGGTTTCCCCCTCGAAGTGGCTTATTTTTAAGGCGTTGATATCTCTTTTCTTCTCTTTTGGGAGCTAGTTTCACAACAACAAAAGGGAATAAGTTGCAGTCGAATCCCATAAATAAATGGAGGAGTAACCCTAACAAGCATAAAAATGATGACAAGGGTATGTATTCCACTACTTCCCTTGCTAGTCCCTACTGTTATATTTTCACTATGATGTCTAGCCTTTTTGGCCTACCCAATACCAATAAATTTTTCGTTGAATGGGTTCCCCATATGGATGTTGTCACAAACTCCTATATCATGGACTAGGGAACCATTTTTTCAAATAATATTGCTACACACATTCTTGAATACATAAAAAATCGTTCTTTTTCATTTAATATCATTCCCCCATTTTATAGGAGTGCCTACATTATGGATGCATTGTGTTCTACATCATATTTTCCAACCTTAAGTTGGAAATGGACTATCCAAGACCCCACTCCCATTCATATTTATCATAGTATTCTAAGGGAATCAAAATATGAAACTAATTTCTACAAGATTTTCCACAGAGTTATGCTCCCATTTTTTCAAGTTGAGGTTGATGAAAAGGCCCTTAGATTTCACATCGAATATTGGAATTTTTTTTGGGAAAGAGTTATTCACTTATGTCAGAATTTTTGGAATATTAGCCCGATCACTTGTCCTACCATTATATGTTGCAGATAAACTTATCGCAAGAGAAATTGCTTATCAGACAGTGGATCATGGATTGACCAAAGTTTTGAAAGAAGCAAAGAAATCTTCATGGTCATCCTTTCCTATTTACTATGGTGTCTACGCATTAGACAATTTCAAACATGTCGGGTTTGAAATTAATCAAATCCAGTGTTTGAAATTATCTAAAATTTCTAATAGGAAATGTGACCCAGACCAAGTTGCATTCAATTTCACAACTGAAGTGAAAACCAAGCATTTTCCCATGAAAATGATGATTTTGATGATTTGTTTGAGTTAGTTGATACTTATTCAACAGTGGTGAAATTTGCAGCATCACACCTTAATCCTCAAAAACTAGAAAAGTTCAAGCAATACATCAATATAAGGTCGGAAGGTATTCCTATAAATATTCTGGAGGTATCCCAACCTATCTCACAGAAAGAACAACAAACAGAAGAATAGAAGCAACATAAAGAACAGGGAAAAGAATAGTCCCCTAAGGATGCTGAAGTCCTTAGTGGAACAAAAGGAGATAAGTCTACTGTAACTCAAACTAAAGATTCATTTTTTTGAAGTGACTTAGATGAAGTTTGGAAATACTTTTATCAAAAACTTAAGGGAGACCAAGAAGTGGTGATCATTAATCATCAATAAAAATAGGAAACACCTCATGGTAAAAGTCAGAACTCATTTACTGTTGGGTCAACTGACAAATCTATTAGCACAGAAGAATTAAAATTTATATCAACCTACCCAACATCAAAAATTGTGTTGAAAATAGAGGAAATAACTTCCTTGGATATATTTTACATCACAAGACATAAGGTTGTCATGAGGAGGCAGAGGAATAGGAGAAGAACAAAACAATTGCAAACTCTTGTTCCTGGGGGATGTTTTTATGGAAATAGTTTGAATGGACCCACAAGTAGATCCATATTAGGATCTAACATGGTTAACTCAGTTTGCAGGTGCATATGCATCTGCCACCATTGACAAATCCACTGAAGTTCAACAATTAGTCAAAGAGAAAGATGAAATAATCCTTCAATTAAAACAAAAATTTCTAACAGAGAATCAAATAATTAATCAGAAATTACAATAAAACGTGTCACAAATACAACAAAGCTTGAATAAACTAAAGCTACAACACCAATCTTATGTTGGTGCTAAAGATGCTCAGATACACCAACGAAAATTCATTGTTGAACAGTTGAAAGATAATCCTAAAGCGGATGAATTTAAAAAGGAATCTTTAGAATGAAATACTTTTTTAGCCCAACAACAAGTTGTTTTCTGTCAAAAATTGTCTAGCATAATTGAACTGTGTGAAAATATCGATTGAGTGATGAATCGAGTAGCTGAACAAAGGATCGGATTTGATGAAATGGATGATAAAGTCTCCCAATACGTAACCTGGCAAGATATTGTTGAAGGCCAAAAGGCCAATCTTCCCAGGATTGAATATTCTAAAAATGAAATCTTAATGAGTGATTGGGACATATAATTAAAGCAAGCTGCAAGGGAAATTTGCAGAGCTAGGGATGCTTCCAACAACATTCTTGAAGCAATCAGCCAAAACCTCATTGCTTCTAATCTAATTGATAAATTACCAAACGGTTCTCTACATGTGGTAAAATATTTGATAAGGAAGTGGCAGGAAATGTCTAAAATGAAGGAAGAAAGCATAAAAAAATTGGACATGTTGGATTGGGACAAGTATTGGAAGCACTTGGTCAAGCCACATAGCTAATGGATAATATTGCATTGTCTAACCGACACTTCCTCTTACATGATTCCTCCACTATAAGATGTAGTCTACACAGGACAACTACATGTCAGGCCAGGCCAACCTAATGAGGTTTAAATTATGATCTAAACCCTTCAACTCAAAGAAAAAATGAAAAAAGAGACAACAATGCAATCCTGAAGCGAGTCATCCCACCAAAATATGTTTATGTTTTTATTTCACTTAATTTAAAGAGAGTTGTTTAAACCTCCTCAACTCTTTATGTATTTGTTATTTTTGTACTTTTATTTTATTATAAAAACCCTTTCATGTATTTAAAGAAAGGGTGCTGAAATTTTGAAAATAAGACTTTACAAAAGTTGCACTTTTGTATTCTTAACATTTTTCTTAATAGAAAAATCTGGACCAGAGACTATTTTTCAAATGAGTAGAGTTAACATATATATGGTACTTTTATCTTTATGTTGATGTTCTCTTTCAAATGAGAAATAGTTAAATTTCCTGATGATGTTTTGTTATATGTATCTTTTTAACACAATAGATCATTAATTCACTTCTAAGCATGTTTGATTGCCATTTTTTATACATATCAATACATGAAATAATAGATATGATATATAATTAATCAATTGATTTCATTAGATATTTAATCAAATCAATTATCTTAAATTGTTTTTCATTTATTGAAGCGTTTGGTAAATATTCATTTGCATTCACTTAAATATCATATTTTTAAGTCACATATAATAGAAAGATAATTCATCCCAGGATAGAGATAGGTATATACATATTTTCTTTAAACTTGTTGTCACTCTCATTCACCAAGTCATATTCAGTTAAAATACCACCCATCCACTCAATTATATTTCATTGGGAAATTGGTTACATAAATGCAGTCGAAGCCACTATCTCAAATGGATAAGGGATGGTTTTTAAGTCCTCGACCGGGTGGTTTTCCCTAATGTTGAGGCAAATTTCGAGGAATCAAAATTTTTGGCACTAGAAGGAGGGCCACTAGACTATGAATGGAACCATGGATTGACCCTAAAAACAAACACTATCAAAAGAGTGGATCCCCCTCCAAATCTCCTATAACTTCAAGTCCACACTCAAAATCTACTACCTTTAGATCATAAGTTGTTCAATATCTTACCAAGTCTCCTAGTTCAATTCCCAAAGAACCCTCCCCTTATTATACTCTAGAATCGCCTGAATTATAGACTTTAATAAATAAATTAGAAAAATTTTGTGTTTCAGTAGAAAATCTTGTGCTTTCTAAAGCCTCTGAAGGAAGTGTTACTTCAATTTTACAAGGTACTCGTGTATTGACTCGTTCTTAGAGTGAAAGACTCAGAATAAATCCATTTGAGTTTCCTCTTCATTCCCATCACAAGAAGACACCAAAATATGAAGCTCAAACATCTAATAGTGATATTCTTTCATCTTCTCCCCCTCAAACTCCATCATTTATTCCCCCTTCAATTACATCCTCTCAACCAATTTCCTCATCTACTCATATCTCTTCATCCCATTCCACAAGTGCTGCTTCAAGCAATACTAATTTCATGGTTGTTTCTTGTTCAACTAAATCCACCTCTGGAACTACCTCTTTCTCTTCAAATCCTTCTTCAGGACAAACCAATCTTCCAATTCACACAATGGAAAATAGGCCATGGAAGAATCCCGGAGATGTTCAATTACCAGTTCCTCTTCATCCTTTACCCAAGCTTCTAGAGATATGGCTGCCTAAGTATAATACTAAAGATGGTCTCCCCGCTGAAGAACATCTCCATAATTTCATGTTGTCTATGAATCTAAATGATGTCTCTAAAGAAGATTGTGTAGTAAGATTGTTTCCCTATACTTTTCAAGGATCAGTTATATCATGGTTCCTTTCATTACCATCAAGAACTATTACTGGTTGGGAGATATTCAAAGAACATTTTTTGACCAAATTTGGCGATGATCGTACTACTGCTACTCTCATCAATGATATTTCAAATCTTAAAGTGAATTCAGGTGAAAATATTAAAGATTTCAATTCCATATTTAACAAATTGTTGAATAAAATCCTAGCTACATCTAAACCTGGTGTAGATGTACAGATTGAATGGTATATATATCCTCTCCTCCTTCTAATATAGCAATTTTTGTAGATAGATCCAATAAGGATACTTTGGTAGGAAACATGAAATAAGCCCTCTCTATAGAAAATATAATTATTTCTTTAGAAAAGAAAACTGCCTAGGAAGATAGAAAATATAAATAAGTCACGTTTAAGGATTATCCCAAAAAGAAAACATCTAAGGATCCTTATGACCTTGAGGGATTAAACAATGTTCTCAAAACCATGTCAAATGACATGGTATAAATAAAAAAACAAGTAGTTGAATCTTCTTCCAAGAAACCTTTCAAATCTTTCAAGAAAAATTAGACTTCAAATCCTCAACCTCCAAATGTAATTTCTAATGCTGAATCAGATCAAAATGAACATGAGGATGAAACAATATTGTTTATATATGAATCATAGGATTAAGACTTGGTTTAAGTTCACGGATTATGGGATTTTATGCTTCCTACATCCGATAATGAAGATGAACATGAGGCACTGCTAGTTAGCACTAGAAGTAAAAATCGTACTAATCTCCCTTAATCTCTATAAATCTTCAACCCCTGTTGCTAAAGAGAAAGTTGTGAAAAAAAAGACTCCTTCTCCTCAAACAAGCCAAACTTCTTCTAACTCTCCATATACATCAAATACCTTAGTGGTTTTAGATACCATCGAGTATAATAAAGTGGAAGATATGAAGAAAGTTAAAGCAAATATCTCTATGTATGAGGTGAGTAAATTAAAACAACAACAAAATTTCCTACTCAAAGAACTAAATGCAGTTCCCGCCTCGCCTTTACCTACACCTGTTACTTCTAAAGCCTCAAAAGTAGTAAGAAAACCTCCCATAGATTCATCTGAAAATATTGATGCCATTGATGCTATCCTAATTAGAGACGGATCCAATTCTCACACACCTCCATTCCTTCTGAATTTTGAAGTTTTTAATAAAAATGTGCACAATTTCCTGATAGAATCTGGGGCTTCTTCAAATATTATGTCATATTCTGTTTTCTTGAAGTTAAACATCACTCCTCAAAAGTCTTTTGTACACATTGTTCAATTATATAGAACCAAATTCAAGGTTTTAGGAGAGATTAATTATGTACTTATTAGGCTAGCTTCTAATTCAAAAGTTCATCAAGTAACTCATATTATAGTTGCTAATATTCCTGACTTTAATGGTTTGATTCAAAGTAGAGATTGGTCAGAAAAGCTTCACGGTTATTTTTCCACTAATTGGTCTCATATCTGGCTTCCCTAAAATGGTAAGTCAAATCAAATTCGAGTTGACCGTGAAAAACATATGAAATACTCAGTAACTGATTTCGAGGATGAAAATGAACCAATGACCTTTACCAATAACATCCTTGGAAATTACTCTACTAAATGGTTTTTAGGAAATTTCAATGCACAACAATATCCATTTCTTATCAATTCAATTAATTCTCAAATTGAAATATTTTTTCAGTCAGATTCTTCCCAATGTATAAATATTGTCGAAAAACCTTTTGTTAAAACTTTATTTTTGGCATTGTACTTTGATGGATCAAAATCAAGCGATGGTGCAGGAGCTAGTTGCATACTAATTAATACATAAGGAGAAAATACAATGCTGGCATGTAGGTTAGAACTTGAATGCACAAACAATACTGCAGAGTATGAGGAACTGGTCCAAGGCTTGTATAAAGCAATAGAGCTTGGTGTCAAATACCTTCAAGTATATGATGATTCTAAAATAGTTATCAAACAAGTAAGAAATACTATTCACTGTATCTCTCGCCATATCAAACATTACCAGTCATTAGTGCAAGCTCTTACCTCACATTTATTAGCATTCAATATCTCAATTAACCCAAGGCTCCAAAACGCAAGTGTTGATCTTCTAGCCAATGTAGCATCTAGAATTATTCCTTCTGAGGATTATAGTCCAGATATAATTTCTATAGAATTAATTTTTCTCCCATATATTCTTTATAATGTCACTAACTGGATAGTATTTAATGATGATGAATATGTTATAACCTTTCTGAAATTAATGATCATATGACAATCAACTGATCGATGAGGATGAACATGAAAGACAGTTGAATTTTTTTTTGATGAAAATTCCATACCTAAATCCTTGGTAAAACCTGAAGATCTTTATGACCTAAAAGAAATATTTAAGAAGGTTACTAATTCTAAGCTACAAATTTCAACCTTGATATTTGAACTAGTAAACCTTGGCAATGATCTCAGACCTCAGAATATCAATCTAGGACTTGGTCTCTCATCGGATGAGAGATTAGCCTTCATTCATTTATTGAAGAAATATAAGAATTTTTTCACATGGAAATATGAAATCTCAAGACATATGATACCTCCATTATCCAACATACTATCCCAATTACATCCACTAAGAAACCTCTACAACAAAAGTTAAGGAAAATTCACCCCAATCTTGAAATTAAAATTGAATCTGAACTGAATAAACTCCTTAAAGCTAAGATCATCTTTCTTGTTAGGCGTTCGAAGTGGGTTTCAAAATTATTCCATGTTAGGAAGAAAAATGGTGACATCCACATTTTTATATATTTTATAATCTTAATAAAGCTTGCCTAAAATAAATTTTTCCATTACCACCTATGGAGAAAATTCTAAAATCAGTTGTTGGATCTAAATTAATGTCTTTCCTTGATGGATTTTCAGTTTACAATAAGATATTGGTTCATCCTGAAGATAGGTTGAAGACTACATTTAGGACCAAATGGGGCACTTATTCTTATCAAAAAATTCCTTTTGGTTTAATTAATGGAGTAGCAAATTTTCAAAGAGCAATGGATATTGCTTTCAGAGCACTAATAAATAAAATTGTGGTTGTGTACTTAGATGACCATTTACTCCAAGAAAAGAACTAACCACTATCATGATCTCAAGCAAATCCTTGAACGCTTCTTAAATTATGGAATTTCCTTAAATCCAAAAATGCCTTATTTCTCTTTAAGTGAAGGAAAACTTTTAGGATTTATTGTATCAAAAGAAGGAATTTGTATTGATCCATAAAGAATAAAGGCAATTTCTGAAATCTCTCTACCCCATAACAAGATATACATGCAATCCTTTTAGGACAGATAAATTTTGTTAATATATTTGTTCCTATTTTTTCCCCAATTGTCTTACCATTGCAAGCCATGATTAAGAGAAAATCACTCTTTAAACGAGGACACAATGAAAGAGAAACTTTTGATCTAATCAAGCAAGCCATCATAAATTATCCTTCTCTAACTACCCCAATTTTTTCGAATCATTTTATTTTGTACACCTTTTCTTCTGAAACATCCTATGCTGTTGTACTAACGCGAGTTGATAATAAAACGTTGAAGCACCCTTCTCTTTCTTTAGTTCAAATCTTCAAAGCGATGAACTAAATTATTCAAAAGTGGAGAAACAAGTTTTTGTTGTTTATAAATCTTTAAATAATTTCAAGCCTTTTCTCCTAAATACACATACAAGGTAATAATTACATTCCCAGCAGTAAAGAAACTGCTTATGCAAAAGGAACTGGGAGAAAAAAGGGCAAATTGGGTTACAACTATGCAAGAATATGATATTGACATGAAACCAACCAAAATTGTGAGAGGGCAATGTCTCTACAAATTTTTGTCTAGAGCATCCACCATATCAGATGATGAGGATTTAGGTAATATTGTACACATTTATGAGGTAAGTCTGATTGACTTTGAATCACAATATGTTGAACTTATATTTTATTTGAAAAATGGATATGCTCCCACATAACTCAATCATAAAATAAAAAGAGCTTTAATATTAAAAGCTAATCAATATCAGATCATTGATAATGTATTGTTCATTGAAAAAATATGACTATGTATTATTAATATGCCTTGAAAATTCTGAAGCACAGAAGATTCTTCAGGATCTCCACGATGGACCTGCAGGTGGAAATTTCGGAGGAGATAACACCGCACACAAAATCCTTCATGCAAGATATTATGGGCCAACATTGTTCAAAGACACTCATCCATATGTGAGAAAATGTAGAACATGTCAAGATGTATTTGGAAGACAAAGAAAACCAACCTTACTTCTATATCCGGTCAACATTGAACAACCATTTGAGCAATGGGGACTGGATATCATAGGTGAGATTGTTCCTAACTCTTCCAAACAACATAAATACATTCTCACTGCAACATGATACTTTACTAAGTGGGTGGAAGTTGTTCCATTAAAGGTAGCTAATTCTAAAGCCATCATTGAATTCATTGATCAACTCATCATTATCAGGTTTGGATTACCTAATGCACTTATGTTTTATAATGCATCTTACTTCTTAGGTAATAGTATGACTAAATTTTCTCTCAAGAGAGGTTTTAAGCTTAAATATTTTTCTAATTAGTATCCCCAAGGGAACGGTTTAGTAGAGTCAACCAATAAAAATCTCATAAGAATCATAAAAGAGCTATTGGTTAGATCCAAAATAATTGGCATAAGTCTTTAACATTTTTTCTATGGGTAGATAAAATAAATCAAAAGGCCTCTATAGGCACTTCTCCATTGAATCTAGCTTATGGGAAAGAAGTTGTAATTCCATCAAATTTAGCCCTTCCCCCACTAGCCCTAGTTCAATTTATTGATGAAGTAGCTTCCTCTTCCTTACAGTTAATAATGTCCCAAATCCTTAAATTAGACTCAAGAAAGGGAAAAGGGAAAATTAACACATGCTCGACCTCAACAGATCATTAAAAATTATTTTGATGCAAATTATGTTACCCCAAAATCTTTCCAAGTTGGAGACCTCATTCTTAAGTGGAACAAGGCACATGAGGAAAAAGGTAAGCATATCAAATTCCAAAGATTATGGCTTGGACCATTTCAAATTATAGAAAAATTGGCCCATGAACCTTCATGTTGCAAGATCTTCAAGGGAAGAAAGATTTTCTTCCTGTCAACGGGCTGATTTTGAAAAAATTATTTTCTTAGAAAATTTCTTCTAAATGTATCATACTTATATTTATATTTTTAGGTTAATTAAAGAATAATTTTTTATTACATACTCTTGGTTTTTCGCAGAACCTCTAAATCATTTTGTGACTTTTCATTTTGAAGAATAAAACTTCTTAATGAAATGATTACAAACTGAAAAAAATGGATAAATACTATACAACTCTGAAATTTTTTCCATTGAAATTGTAAATTCTTGTAAACCTCAAACTTCATAAAATATGTTTACCCTATTATCAGTCAGAAAATTTTCATTTTCACAAATTAAATACTATTTTTTACTAATCATATTCAACTCTAAATTGTCATCCAAAACCCTTAAGGAGTCAATGATTCTCCCCATCCATTAATTATGATTTTTATAGAGTATAATTCAAAAATATAAAAGACTTAAAAAGATAATAGGTCTCATCACGAGCCTGCTTACCATGATCATAGGAAAATAATAGACTGAAATTACCACTACATATAAAAGTAGGGTAATGACTTATGATTATTAAATAACAATAAGACAAGGGGTATCACTATGAGCCATCTTGTTCAATCCAGTTATAGCCAGTGAATGACATTGTTATTATCTAGTCACTCTTAGCACCCTGTAATCAACAAGATTGGAAAAAGTCCGACTACATGGAGAACATCATTTCAACCACTTTGGGATTCAAGGATCTAGCCCTCTTGAATCCGAAGAGGGATCTCTCCAATAAGTGCAAATATTGGATTTGTCTTTGAAGTTCGGGTAATGATATTAGGCTAGTTATGAAGGCCGAGGGTTTGTTTTTTTTTTGGATGGTTGAGCATGATTATTGTTTGAGGGAAAGTCCTAAATGGAAGGAGTTTCAAAGCTGTGAAGTTGCAAGCAATCAGGAGAAGCTTTGGCTAAAAAGATAGATATAACGCTGGTTTTAGTCCATTGGGCTATGGAGTCATAATAGGATTTTAATTGGGAAACAACATCAAGAGTGATCCAAGGGGAAAGTCATCTATATCACAATATCATTGAGATTAAATGATGGAATGGAAACAATAAAAGTGTTGGAGGGGTGGAAACTGATAATAATTTCAACAAGGATTTATAGTCAGTCCAAACAAGAAAAAGCCATTAAGCAACTGTTTAAAACCAACCAAAGGGCAGGGCTCACCATAAACCTCTTTGGACAAGCTCGTATTAAAGATAACTCAAGAGACAAAAAATCCAGTAATTCGCATAATTACTTTCTGAAAGGATGAAAAACACATAAGAGAAACAAAATGTAGCCTAAGATCAGATAAAATACTTTTAAATCTAATCTGCTTTTGGCATACACTTAGGGAAACTTTCAGAATTTACCTTTGGAGAATAGAAGCTAGAAAACAGGGCTCACCATCACTTTTCTAGTCTAACTTTAATAAGCAAATAATGAAAATAACATTCAAGAATAATGTTTAGAGAAAATAGTAGGACGAGGGAACGCCAGCATTCCTAACTGCTTAAACTATATTGAATCATTTTAAAATAAACAAATTTGAGGAAAACATTGAGATAAAGCTTATTAGTTAGAGAAGGGTACTGTAAGCAGTAAGTCCTAACTCTATGCTTGCTGTTCTTTATCAGAGAATAATGGACAATATGGCATACATGAGAGGGAAACAAATGACAAAGAAAGAAGCACTTCACCAGTGATATAGACCAGGATCCCAAGAAACAACTTGTATATTGAAGTTAAACCAGTTACATCTTCAAGTCCAATGTTTCAGTTTGGCAATCATCTTCACTTCTCAGCCTAACTTATTAGATCACAAACAGAGCTTCAAGAGCCTTTGAACACTATTTACAAGTAGAAGTTTCAAGCACAAGTATATTTCAAAGTTCTGCAACCAACATTTTCTCATTTTCTACAGTAGTATTTATAGAAGAATGAGGAGGTGAGATCTGATAAAAGATCTCCCAGGAAAATAAATACAGACTAATGACTTCTCATCCTTTGAGGGGCTTAATGGAGAAGCGTACAGATATTCTCACTGTATTAATTGATTTACATTCAAGATTAAGCTCGGTGGGAGCTTTTGTTGACTTTTAAGGCTCTGTGTCATGTTGTAGTAACTCTGCTGATATTTTTTTCATTAAATCTCTTTAGCATAATTAACTATTCGGCTGCGTTGAGGCTAATATCCTCTTTCTGATCAATAACTTCGGCCTTTTTTTGAATGCTTTGAGGCACAAGTGGATTTGTGGTAGTTGAGAGGAATCAATTTTCCTCAAATGTGGCGGTGGAGGCCTTTCTGTCTGATAAACACTTATGATTTTCTTTTAACTGTGTTTTAATTTGGAGGATTAGGCTTTTGATAATCAATCTTAGCCATAATCCCCTAGATTGTCTTCAATCTTCTGTTCTACTGCATTTCGTCTTTGACACTGATACTCTTTTTAATTATTTTATTGTCTTTGTCTTGTTGATGTGTAGTGCTGTGCAGGGCTCACAAGGCATCAATGCCCATGAAGCATCGACGAGATGTGGAGTTTGAACCCTGCGAATGGTTTCCTTTGATGAATCGAAGGCGTGAGAATTGTCATTCCCAGCCTTCTACTTTTTCTTCAATATAATGGAAAAACCATTAATCACCTGCAAAACACAAACTAATTAATAAATCCTGCGTTATTGGGTTTAACTGCTTCAGAGGTTGTGGGGAGGAGCGTGGTTGTTGGATGGCATCATCCAACAGTGGAGATCGAATGGGGATTGTTTGGGTATAATAATGGGGTAAATTAAGTCAGAACCGTTGATCGCGCGAAGATCAACGGTCGGGATTGGTTGTGTTCATACAAAGTGAATGAGTCACTTTGTTTGAAAAATGGAAGAAATACGAAGAAATATGGTTAAAAACCTTAATCAGCAGTGATAAAGGTTAGGAGGAAATTGGGGTTTCCGAAAAGGATCTGGGCCGTTGGATCAGTTTAGACCCAGAGATCAATGTCCGTGATTGCTCGTTGAAGGCCCTTGGTGTATGGTGGAGGGTGATAGAACAATGCGATATTAGATCTATGACCGTTGATCTGCAAAGATCGACGGCGGGAAGCGCGCATGACGGGAAGTGGTTTTAAGGGTAAAACAACTGTTTTCGTGTGGCGTTTAGGCAGGTAGGAAGTTTTAGCTTTTTGAACGCGATATGCGTCCGGAGGCAACACGTGGATTTCTAAAACAGCTTATATCGCGTAATTTTTTTGGATTATCGCTCGTGCTTATAGTTACGCGACTTGGAGTATAGATTGTCAGATCTGGGGCTTCAGATCTAATGGCAGAGAGTGAGCGCGAATTTGAAAAGATGCGCAAGCGAAAGCGGGATGGGCGGTTTTAATCTGGGCCGTTGGATCAAGGATGAATCGTCGAGATCAAACGTGGGAGGAGACAGGACCCACATGGGTCAGGCTCGACGGGTTAAACGTGAGCCATTGGATAAGAGGATCAATGGTGGAGATGAAATCTGGGGGGTTCAAATAGAAATATTACAATGGCGGAGGAAGGGAAAATATGGGCCGTTGATCTACAGAGATCAACAGCTACGATTGGCCAAAAAACATTATGAGCGGAGGCGCATGATTTTAAACCAAAATCGGGAAAATCATCTCAGACCGTCCGATCTGGACACGTGGACAGTCCAGATCCAATCGGAGGATCGCAATCGGCAGGGCAATGAACTTGGAGCGCAATGGAGCGATTAGTTATGGGCCGCCGATCTGCAGATCAGATCGACGGTAGGGAAAGAATCAGGAGATGTCAATCGGAGGCGGAGAAATATTGGACGCACCCAATAAAAAATTGTGATGCGATGCTGCGCGAGCCGTTTGATCGTCTCAAGATCAACGACGGTGATTGCTTTTAAAAGAGAACAACGAAAAACCCTTCATATCATGTGAAAACCAAAAATTAACATAAAACAAAGGTTTATATGTATAGGGGCGGGTTATATAGTTATAATATGGCTTGGTACCCGTCTATGGGGCCTTGGTCTATATGAAATACAATACGCCCGGGGCATATATAACAAAGGGCTAATCGCAATCAGAGCCTCGGGCTTGGGCTTTTCAATCTACCCATTTGAATTTTTGTGATGCGATTGGCGCCTTGGGACTTAAACTCTTGGTCCCGGGCGTAGGATATATGGAATGAAAAGCGATGGGGGTGGGGTTTATACATATGGGACCCAATCAAATTGGAAATTTTTATGCTGGTCTTACCCATTATGAATTTCTCCGATGCGATTGCACTTCGGGTCTTTTTAATCTACCCATTTTTAATATATAAAAAACACATTATGGGCACAATTAGACCAAAAATTTGGAAAAAAGGGGTTTTTTGACTTTAAAAATAAAAATATTGATCAGAGATGGTTTATACATTGATTTAAGCACTGGATGCGGGCTTTAAGGTTATATGGAACAGTAATAAGTGTGGGGGTTTAAATGCAAAGGCTAATCGCAATGAGAATTTTGGCCTGGTGAAACCGAGTTATGCGCTCGAATTTTGTGATGCGATAAGCGCTTTTAAAGGCTTAGCACCTAGTTCTAGCACTAGTGCATATAACGAGGAAGTGGTTTAGGACTTAGCCCAAGAGGCTTAAGCCTTAATACAAAAATATGTATTCTTCATGATTTTTTCAATGTTCTTCAATGGATTTGGGGGTTTTGATATAGTTTAAAAATGAGTTTTAAACTATGTAAAGATGATTTTCATGAATGGAAGAAGGGAACTCATGAAAAGTAGAGGAATTTCATGGGAATAAAAAGGGTAAAAATGGATGTTAGTTTTGAATTGGAGGAAAGGGAAAAATGGTGATTTTGAAGCAGTCTTTTCTCTTTGAAATGAGCAGAATTTCAGAGTTTTTAAGATGGAAACAACAGTAAAGATTGAAACAAAGGTATGATGTCTTCAAGAGGCTTCAAGAGATAACATTTTTAGTAATAAAATTGTTTCTTGAAGGCTCCAAAATGTTTTGGCCACCTTTTGATATAACAAATTTTACAGGTGGCCAACAGTGGCTCCACTTGGGGATGGTGCCTTCTTGAAGGCATCAAGAACTTCAGACTTGCATTCTCTGGGAGACTGATCAATGCCTCATCCATTGGGCTATCTTTATTTACTTGGATGATCTTATTTTGGTCTGAAAACATATTAGCAGCCATAAAAAACAATGGATCTTTCATCAACAAGCTTTCTACCTACCCAATCCTAATGATCTAGCATTTTTTCTTCATTAGAGTGCACTTGGATTGGAAAACTCTTTTAAAACATTTTATTCTTTTGAAAGAAGGAAATATAATCTATTTCTACTCCTTATTTCTCCATGGACTTATATTAAACAGTTGAGTTCATATAATTCTCTACCTAATCTACCATCTGTTGGGATTAAACTGTCCAACAGATTTTATTCTCTAAATTCTACAATAGAAATTAAAAAGAATTCAAGTTAGGATTGACTAGTCTAACTTGATGCTGATCTATGGCATGAAAAAAAAGCTGCACATAGATATTATTTTGCAGAAAATTAAATCAAAATGGAAGGCTTAAGATCTGAAACTTCAAAGCACTTCATCTTTTTTCAGCTCTGTTTTGACTTTTATTTGAGCTGTTCTTTGCTTGTCCTCTGGTTCAGATTTTGAGCTAATTAGAACCGGATTTACATCTTTTTTGACTCAGAGATTAAAACAGATTGAGTCATTCTCTTTGGAAACTTAGGTTTAGATTTTGAGCATGTTTGAACCTTTAATTTCTAGCCTAATCTACCTACTAATAAGCCAAGATTAAACAGTTTGGAAAATCGAAATCACTATCTTATCAGCAGAAAATTTAAAGATAATTAGTCAAGATTAGGCTGTATGACTAATTAGAAGTGTGTTTTTTCAGGAGTGGCATTTAAGCTTGCACACTTTCAGATTTGTTTCTCTTTTTTGGTATGGGGCTATACCTTTCTTGTTTTTACAATCTGCCCTCTTTTCTCTCTTCTATTGTTTTTATATTTTGTGTTTTTTATTTTTCTTCGGAGACAAAAATAAACAACTATTTAACTTCTCAAAACTGAGCTATATTTACATTCCTATCTAACCTATTCTAACATGGAGTATTTACATCTTCATATGATACAAAAGTGCCAATGTAGCCAGCTGAGTAATGTCAAGAAGAAGAAGAAACTCTGGCTGCTTGTCAGAGGTATCCATAGTACATTTTGAAGATTAATCTTCAAAACCAGGACTATCACAGAGGGTGATAGCTTCCCATGTATTTGGCTCTTGCAAAGGATCACTGCTTGATAATTTGAGCCAGTTGGGATTTCCACACACTCGTCCAAAGGATCAACAAAGAAAGGATGAAGATTCTCCTCCTTTTTCTCCTCCATGTCTGGTAGATTTTCTGCTTCCAAGACTTCAGCTTTGAGGACTATGTCTTGAGTATGTTCCTTGGAAGTAACATCATCCTTAACCTGCACAATAGAAAACAATGAAATATCTTCTTTCTTTAAATCTATGCTTGCTTCTGATATGAGTTCAGGTTCTTTGAATGACAGATTTCCATTAGTGAAGGGAGAAGTCTCTTCTTGAAAAGATGATATATCCATAGTAGGATAGTCTTGTATTTGTTTTTCTCCTTCATCTTCCTCGTCATCTAAACTAGAGGATTCATCATATTTGGCAGTTTTGTCCTCTTGTAACCCTAATATGCTTGGATTTAGTGGATCGAACTCTGTGAAGAGGTTATTGTATTATTCATTACTCTTCTCTTCACCCTTTGAGTTGAAAGACTGTTGATTCCCAATTATGTGAAAGCCATTTATGATAGATCGAAATGGATGTTTTTGGCTTTCAAGCTGATGATGGTGAAAATCATAACACCAATCGAACGTTGGTTGCCCTGCGTGATTAGTTTCTGCTTGGAACTCATCATCATCATCACACTAATTAAAATTTGAAAAATTATCAGAATACGCAATTGAATCAATCAAACATATTGGGTTATCAGTTTTCTCTTCTTTTAGTTGATCTATATGTTTGTTTTTTGTATCAAGACAACCAGATGGAGCAGGTGGATGAGCGGAAGTGTTTGGTTCAAATGAAGGTTTGGAGGTTGGTATCCTGTTCAATACTAAATCAATCTCTTCCTCGGTTAGAAGAGAAGGAGTTTTCTTATTGCCTAGAATAGAGGTACATGAATCCTCCTTGTCTTGTATTGGCTCATCTTGAGGCTTGATGTCATCTTGAGCCTCTTCTAGGGGAACTTCACTTGTGCTTGCAGGAAAACTTTGAGGATTTTCTATTGTTTCTTGATCTTCTTGTGTTTCAGAAAATTCCTCATGATAGTTATGATACTCATTTTGTACATCGGGTTCATGAGTTATTTTCTCCTTGCTATCAGGATGTCGTTGTTGTTGTATAAAATGGACTGAGTTATAACACAATGGAAGGTTTTCTATATGTGTTGGTGTCTCCTCAGTTTCAAGTTTCATGTTTTTCAAATGGCTACTTATCTCCTCGAAGCACTGCTCACTATTATTATTTGCGTTTCGGTCATGAAGATCTCTTATCAGCATTGTACAAGACATAGGAAGGAAATTTAAACTTGGTTGAAAACCTTCTTCATTTCTTTCTTCGTAAGTTTTCTCATCATCTTCTATAAAGTGTTGATCATAATACATGTCTTGGTCACAGTCTTGATCTTGAGGTGATTGGGCTTGTGTTTGATCAAGAGAAAGCGTTGCTCACTCGAGATCATCAACATTCATATTAGCCATCAACCTATCCATTCTCTTTCCAAGCATGTACATCATATTTTCCATCATGATTTCTTGTTCATTTTCTTTATAATCTTGTTGATCATACATGTTTCTTTGGGGTAGAGTTTGAGTTTGATTAGGGAAAGGTATATGTGGCTCTGGATTTCTAGCGTTAAAATTAGCCATAAACCTATCCATCCTTCTTCCAAGCATGTACATCAATTTCTCCATTATGAACATATGTTTGTCTTCTGGGCCTATATCTAAATCCATGTTTATAAGTTAGAAAATAGGTCACCGCATCTGGTCAATCAGTTCTAGGTCTTCTCTCAGTGGAGTCATTTGGTCTTTTGGGAGTTTCAGAGTGTGGAGTCGCTGGGTGGAATATTTTTAACTCCTAAGGAGGTAGAAGGTTTAATGGTCTACCACCATGTTTATTGAATACCAATCTGAAATATTTTTGGGTTTTTCCAGAGTTTCTATGGTCGTATGGAAAACTGAAAAGTCTATAAAAGCTGGCCAAGCAACTATGAACTCAAAAATTTCCCTAACCGAGTCACCAGGAATGTTAGCACCCTGTAATCAGCAATATTGGAAAAATTACGACTGCAGGGGGAACATCATTTCAACCACTTTGGGATTCAAGGATCTAGCCCTCCTAAATCTGGAGAGGTATCTCTCCAATAAGTGCAAAGATTGGATTTGTATTTGAAGTTCGGGTAATGATATTAGGCTAGTTATGAAGGCTGAGGGTTTGTTTTGTTTTTGGATGGTTGAGCATGATTATTGTTTGAGGGAAAGTCCTAAATGGAAGGAGTTTCAAAGGTGTGAAGTTGTAAGCAATCAGGACAAGCTTTGGCTAAAAAGATAGATATAACGCTGGTTTTAGTCCATTAGGCTATGGAGTCATAATAGGACTTTAATTGGGCAACAACATCAAGAGTGATCCAAGGGGCAAGTCATCTATATCACAAGATCATTGAGATTAAATGATGGAATGGAAACAATAAAAGTGTTGGAGGGGTGGAAACTGATAATAATTTCAACAAGGATTTATAGTCAGTCCAAACAAGAAAAAGCCTTTAAGCAACTGTTTAAAACCAACCAAAGGGTAGGGCTCACCATAAACCTCTTTGGACAAGCTCGTATTAAAGATAAATCAAGAGACAAACAATCCAGTAATCCGCATAATTACTTTCTGAAAGGATGAAAAACACATAAGAGAAACAAAATGTAGCCTAAGATCAGATAAAATACTTTTAAATCTAGTCTGCTTTTGGCATACACTTAGGGAAACTTTCAGAATTTACCTTTGGAGAATAGAAGCTAGAAAACAGGGCTCATCATCACTTTTCTAGTATAAATTTAATAAGAAAATAATGAAAATAACATTCAAGAACACTGTTTAGAGAAAACAGTAGGATGAGGGAATGCCAAAATGCATAACTGCTTAAACTACATTGAATCATTTTTAAATAAACAAATTTGAGGAAAACATTGAGATACAACTTACCAGCCAGAGAAGGGTACTGTAAACAGTAAGTCCTAACTCTATGCTTGTTGTTCTTTATTAGAGAATAATGGACAATATGGCATACATGAGAGGGAAACAAATGACAAAGAAAGAAGCACTTCACCAGTGATATAGACCAGGATCCCAAGAAAAAGCTTGTATATTGAAGTCAAACCAGTTACATCTTCAAGTCCAATGTTTCAGTTCAGCAATCATCTTCACTTCTCAGCCTAACTTATTAGATCACAAATAGAGCTTCAAGAGCCTTTGAACACTATTTACAAGTAGAAGTTTCGAGCACAAGTATATTTCAAAGTTTTGCAACCAACATTTTCTCATTTTCTACAGAAGTATTTATAGAAGAATGAGGAGGTGAGATCTGATAAAAGATCTCCCAGGGAAATAAATACAGACTAATGAATTCTGGGCCTTTGAGGGGCTTAATGGAGAAGCGTACAGATATTCTCACTGTATTAATTGATTTACATTCAAGATTAAGCTTGGTGGGAGATTTTTTTGAATTTTTAAGGTTCTGTGTCATGTTGTAGTAACTCTGCTGATATTTTTTGCATTAAATCTCTTTAGCAGAATTAACTATTCAGCTGCGCTGAGGCTAATATCCTCTTTCTGATCAATAACTTCGGCCTTTGTTTGAATGCTTTGAGGCATAGGTGGCTTTGTGGTAGCTGAGAGGATTCAATTTGCCTCAGATGTGGCGGTGGAGGCCTTTCTGTCTGATAAACACTTATGATTTTCTTTTAACTATGTTTTAATTTGGAGGATTAGGATTTTGATAATCAATCTTAGCCGTAATCCCCTAGATTGTCTTCAATATTCTATTCTGCTGCATTTCTTCTTTGACACTGATACTCTTTTTAATTATTTTATTGTCTGTGTCTTGTTGATGTGCAGTGATGTGCAGGGAATGTCCATGAAGCATCGACGAGACATCAAGTTTGAACCCTGCGAATGGTTTCCTTTGATGAATCGAAGGGGTGAGAATCGTCATTCCCAGCCTTCGGCTTTTTCTTCAATATAATGGAAAAACCATTAATCACTTGCAAAACACAAAATAATTAATAAATCCTGTGTTATTGGGTTTAACTGCTTCAAAGGTTGTGGGGAGGAGCGTGGCCATTGGATGGCATCATCCAATAGTGGAGATCGAATGGGGATTGTTTGGGAATAATAATGGGGTAAATTAAGTTAGAGCCGTTGATCGCGTGAAGATCAACGGTTGGGATTGGTTGTGCTCATACAAAGTGAATGAGTCACTTTGTTTGGAAAATGGAAGAAATACGAAGAAATATGGTTAAAAAACTTAATCAGCAGTGATAAAGGTTAGGAGAAAATTGGGGTTTTCGAAAAGGATTTGGGCCGTTGGATTAGTTTAGACCCAGAGATCAACGACTATGATTTCTCGTTGAAGGCTCTTGGTGTATGGCAAAGGGTGATAGAACAATGCGATATTAGATCTAGGACCATTGATCTACAAAGATCGATGACAGGAAGCGCGCGCGACGGGAAGTGGTTTCAGGGGTAAAACAACTGTTTTCATGTGGTGATTAAGCAGGTAGGTAGTTTTAGCTTTTTGAACGTGATATGTGTCTGGAGGCGACACGTGGATTTCTAAAACAACTTATATCGCGTAATTTTTTCGGATTATCGCTCGTGCTTATAGTTACGCTACTTGGAGTATAGACCGTCAGATCTGGGGCTTCAGATCTAACGACAGAGAGTGAGTGCGAATTTGAAAAGATGCGCAAGCAGAAGCGGGATGGGCGGTTTTAATCTAGGCCGTTGGATCAAGGATGAACGGTCGAGATCAAACGTGGGAGGAGACAGGACCCATAGGGGTCGGGCTTGATAGGTTAAACATGAGCCATTGGATAAGAGGATCAATGATAGAGATGAAATTTGGGGGGTCAAATAGAAATATTACAATGGCGGAGGAAGGGAAAATATGGGCCGTTGATCTGCAGAGATCAACGGCTACGATTGGCCAAAAAACATTATGAGCGGAGGCGCATGATTTTAAACCAAAATTGGGAAAATCATCTCGGACCGTCCAATCTGGACACATGAACAGTCTAGATCCAATCGGAGGATCGCAATCAGCGGGGCAATGAACTTGGAGCGCGATGGAGTGATTAGTTTTGGGTCATCGATTTGCAGACTAGATCGACAATAGGGAAAGAATCGGGAGATGTCAATCGGAGGCGGAGAAATATTGGACACGCCCAATAAAAAATTGCGATGCAATGCTGCGCGGGCTGTTTGATGGGCTCAAGATCAACGACGGAGATTGCTTTTAAAAGCAAATGGCGGAAAACCCTTCATATCATGTGAAAACCAAAAATTAACATAAAACAAAGGTTTATATGTATAGGGGCGGGTTATATAGTTATAATATGGCTTGGTGCCCGTCTGCGGGGCCCTGGTCTATATGAAATACAATACGCCCGGGGCGTATATAACAAAGGGCTAATCACAATCGGAGCCTCGGGCTCGGGCTTTTCAATCTACCCATTTGACTTTTTGTGATGCAATTGGCGCCTTGGGACTTAAACTCTTGGTCCCGGGCGTAGGATATATGGAATGAAAAGTGGTGGGGGCGGGGTTTACACATATGGGACCCAATCGCATTGGAAATTTTGATGAGGGTCTTACCCATTATGAATTTATCCGATGCGATTGCGCTTCGGGTCTTTTTAATCTACCCATTTTTAATATATAAAAAACACATTATGGGCGCGATTAGACCAAAACTTTGGAAAAGGGGTTTTTTGACTTTACAAAGAAAAATATTGATCGGAGATGGTTTATACAATGATTTAAGCGCCGGATACGGGCTTTAAGGTTATATGGAACAATAATAAGATTGGGGATTTAAATACAAAGGCTAACCGCAATCGGAATTTTGGCCTGGTGAAACAGACTTATGCGCTCGAATTTTGCGATGTGATAATCGCTTTTAAAGGCTTAGCGCCTGGTTCTAGCACCAGGGCATATAACGGGGAAGTGGTTTAGGACTTAGCCCAAGAGGCTTAAGCCTTAATACAAAAATATGTATTCTTCATGATTTTTTCAATGTTCTTTAATGGATTTGGGGGTTTCGATATAGTTTAAAAATGAGTTTTAAACTATGTAAAGATGATTTTCATGAATGGAAGAAGGAAACTCATGAAAGGTAGAGGACTTTCTTGGGAATAAAAAGGGTAAAAATGGAGGTTAGTTTCGAAGTGGAGAAAAGGGAAAAATGGTGATTTTGAAGCAGTCTTTTCTCTTTGAAATGAGCAGAATTTCAGAGTTTTTAAGATGGAAAAAGTAGTAAAGATTGAAACAAAGGTATGATGTCTTCAAGATGCTTCAAGAGATAACATTTTTAGTAATAAAATTGTTTCTTGAAGGCTCCAAAATGTTTTGGCCACCTTTTGATATAACAAATTTTATAGGTGGCCAACAGTCACCAAGCCAGGACAATGACTTTTTAAGAATAAGAAAAAACAAACAAACAAAAAATTATATACTTGTAAATTTATGTCCAAATATTGTATTGATAGATGGATGGGATATTGGATCATTGGTGGCTAAAATGTGACCCTGTCGAGGCCATAAACGAATGCTGGCATCAGTGGCTCTACCTGTGACAAAATGAGTATATCAAAATCCTAAGTAGCAAAAAGCCACCTACTTTTTATTTTAATCTATTTAATGATTGATATAGAAAAATGAAGAGTTTTATCAATGACAAGTTTTTAAAGAGTCACAATAAGATGAGTTTTTGTAGTTCCTAGTAATTTTTTTAATCCAAATATTTCGAAGATAATTTTCATTTCCTTAATTATTTTACTTATTTAAAAATATCAAGAATTTCATTTTTCAGAGATAACTGGTTGTTCCAGTGAATCACCAATTGTTGTGCTATTCAACAACCCCCATTATTTTAGAATAGTTGTCTTAGAAAAATAATAGGGATCCTTTTAAAAATTTTAGAATAGAACAAATAAGACCCTTAAGTGATTGATTAAAATAGAAATACGAGTTAAAAAATATAAGGGAAACCATTTTATTGTCTAAAGGGAACTTAGGCAGAAAATTCAAAAGAAAAGCAATGGAAAATCACAATCGCAAAATTGCGAAGACAACATATGACATCTTAAGCCACTCCAAATAATTTGCAATATGATATCAATAAAAAGCTTTAATAAAGGAAAATGGATTCTGACCGAGTCATGTTTCATGAAAGACAAACCGGGGGACCCACCTATGCCATGTCATTAATCGCAAATCGCAAATCACATTTCCATTCCACCATCATTCGATTTTTCCTCATTTTCATTTCCCCGATGCAATACATCCCATCATATCGCACTTTTGCTAACAATCACTTCCTTCCAAAATCCAGTTTCACCGAGATTGCGATTGCGATATCACATCGCAAAATTTTCATTTTTCTTTTCCCCCGATAATGTTTGAAGCTTTCAAAAAATTTAATATTTTTACTTAAAAATATTTTTATAAGGCGAAAAGTAATTGATTGTAATCGGAAAGAAATATGTACTTGGCACTTTACAAAATTGGCACATAAATGAATATGCGATGTGGAGATATCTTATTTAAATGCCTAAATGTTTATCCGGGCACGTGAACCCACACTTTCCATTAATGCCATAACTTAATGGTTTAACAGCTCGAGCCTCCCAATATGATTTTACCACAAAACAATTAAAGTTTTAGATTACTCCACGTGCCAATTTTTGTTTGCCATCATTTCAATTATTGTTATACAACTCTCGTATTGTGACAAGATTGCCCCTTTTTACTCGTTTTTCTTCTTATTTCGTAGGCAAGTCCAAACAAGAAGATTTCTCCAGAAATTTCTAAGGCCGCAAAGAAGTCCAAGAAACCCATGGCTCCCCCTAATCCTGCACCTCTTGCTAACAAAGTAACAGAAATGCCGCCCCTATTCATAGATACTACATGCGCAACAAAAAGTGGTTCTGCAGACGCTTCTGGTACCTCAAAAGTTACTATAGTCGACGTCACCAACTCTTTTATGCATAGAATTGCTATACACCCCAAGATAATACCATATACAGATATGGTGAAATGGATTATTGACAACCTCAACATCAAAGATAGAAATTTCCTAACAAGTAGAGGTACAATGATAGAGTCGTTCAGAGAAGTAGTTTTGAAGAAAATGTACCACATTCAAAACCCTCAGAAGGTGTATAATAAATATTTCCTAGCAAAATTTGCAAAGGAGAATAAGTTGCAGTCGTTTCCCATAAAGAAATGGAGTAGTAACCCTAACAAGCATAAGCATGATGATAAGGGTATGTATTCCACTGCTTCACTTGCTGGTCCCTACTATTATATTTCTGCTATGATGTCTATCATTTTTATCCAACCCAATACCAATAAACTCTTCGTTGAATGGGTTCCCCTTATGGATGTTGTCACAGACTCCTATATCAGGGACTGGGGAACCATTTTTTCAAATAATATTGCTACCTAGATTCTTGAATACAAAAAAATTCGTTTTGTTTCATCTAAGATCCTTCCCCCATTTTATAGGAGTGCCTACATTATGGATATAGTGTGTTTTACATCATATTTTCCAACCATGGGTTGGAAATTGACTATCCAAGACCCCAGTCCCATTCATATTTATCATAGTATTCTATGGGAATCAAAATATGAAACCGATTTGTATAAGATTTTCCACGGAGTTATGCTCCCACTATTTCAAGTTGTGTTTGATGAAAAGGGCCCTATATTGTTCAAAGAAGCTCAAGAAGACTTCACATCCATTGGAAAATGGTTTGGGGAAGAGTTATTTACTTATGTCAGACTTTTTGGAAGCTTAGCCTGACCACATGTCCTACCATTATATGTTCTAGATAAAATTCTCGCAAGAGAAATTACTTATCATACAGTGGGTCATGGATTGACCGAATTTTTGAAAGAAGAAAAGAAAGCTTCATAATCGTCCTTTCCTATTTACTGTGGTTTCTATGCATTATACAATTTCAAACATGTCGGGTTGAAAATTAATCAAATCCAATGTTTGAAATTATTTCTAATTTCTAACAGGCAATACGACTCAGATCAAGTTGCATTCAATTTCACAACTTAAGTGAAAATTAGGTCATTTTCCCATGAAAATCATGATTTTGAGGATTTTTTTGAGTTAGTTCATACAAAAGTGGAGAAATTGGAAGCATCACGCCTTAATCCTCAGCAACTAGCAAAGTTCAAGAAATATAGGAATAGAAGGTTGGAAGGTATTCCTCTAAATATTCTGGAGGTATCCTAACCTATCTCACAAAAATAACAATAAACAAAATAACATAAGCAATAGAAATAGCATGGAAAATAACAACCCCCTAAGTATATGTAACTCCTTAGTGGAAAAAAAGGAGATAACTCTACTGGAACTCAAACTAAAGATCCACTGTTTTCAAGTGACTTAGATGAAGTCTGGAAATAATTTTATCAGTAGTTTAAGGGAGACCAAGAAGTGGTGATCATTTATCATCAACAAAAAGTGGAAACACCTCATGGTAAAATTCAGAACCCATTTACTGCTAGGTCAACTGAAAAATTTGTTAGCACAGAAGAAGCCGAATTTATATTGGCCTACCCAACATCAGAAATTGTGTTGAAAATCAAGGAAATACCTCCTTTGGATATATTTTATAGCCCAAGACATAAGGCTGTCATGAGCAGGAAGAGGAAGAGGAGAAGAACATAATAATCACAGGCCCTCGTTCCCGGGGATGTCTCTATGTAAATAGTTTGGAAGGACCCACAAGTAGATCCATCTCAAGGTCTAACACGGTTAACTCAGTTTGCAGGTGCATATGCATCTTCCACCATTGAAAAAGCCACTGAAGTTCAACAATTATTCAAAGAGAAGGATGAAAGAATACTTCAATCAAAATAATAATTTCTAGCAGAGAATAGAATATTTAATCAAGAAGTACAAGAAAAAGTGTCGCATCTCCAACATAAATTGAATCAACTAAATCTACAACAACAATATGATGTTGGTGCTAAAGATGCTCAGATACATATCCTGCAATTCATTGTTGAATAGTTGAAATATCGTCCTAAAGTGGATGAATTTAAAAATGAAGCATTAGAAATAAATACTTTGTTAGCCCAACAACAAGTTGTTTTCTATAAAAAGCTGTCTAACATAATTAAACTGTGTGAAAAGAGTGATTCACTTATGAATCGAGTAGCTGACCAGAGGATCAAATTTGATGAAATTGATGATAAAGTCTCCCAATACGTCACCTGGAAAGATACAGCTGAATGCCAAAAGGTCAATCTTCCCAAGATTGAAGATTCTAAAAAATAAATATTATTCATTGATTGGGATATACAGTTAAAGAAAGCTGAAAGGGAAATTTGCAGAGCTAGGGATGTTGCCAAAAACATTTATCAAGCAGTCAGAAAAAACCTCATTGCTGATAATATGATTGATAAAAGTCCACCCAGTTCTCTACATGGTGTAAAATATTTGATAAGACAATGGCAGGAAATGTCTAAGATGAAGGAAGAAAGCATCAAAAAATTGGATAAGCTAGATTGGGAGAGGTATTGGAAGCACTTGGTAAAGGCACATAGCCAATGGCTAATGTTGCACTATCTAACCGAAATTTCCTCTTACATGATACCTCCACTATCAGATGTGGTCTACATAGGACAAATACATGTCCAGCTAGACCAATCCTAAGGTTCAGCCTATGATGGACATCCTTCAACTCAAGGAACGGATATAAAAAGAGACAACAATGCAATCCTAATGCAAGTCATACCACTAAAATATATTTCTATTTTTATTTCACTTGATTTAAGGAGAGTTGTTTATCCCTCCTCATCTCTTTATGTATTTTCTATTTTTGTACTTTTATTTTATTATATAAACCCTTTAGTGTCTTTAAGAAAGGGTTCTGAAATTTTGAAAAGAAGGCTTTACAGAAGTTGCACTTTTGTACTCTTAAAGTTTTTCTTAATAGAAAAGGTTGGACCATAGACTGTTTTTCAAATGAGTAGAGTTAGCATATATATGGTACTTTTATCTTTATGTTGATTCCCATAGTAAACAAGCTAACATGACTTCTTGAATAGATGTGTCCCTATATTAGGCCGACATGTGTTCATTGAGGGAAGCCGACTTGAAGGAATTTCATTTTGAGCCCGACATCAAGGAGACTTTGATCGAGGAGGATTTTAACATGACAAGATAGACGTTGACTCAAAAAAACAATCCTAAAGCCTATAATGGAGGCTTGAGCTATGAAAATTTACCCAAGCATGAAACCCATCCTTTAACAAGTCAATTCAATTATAGTAAAAATTCTTTTTTCTTTTATTTTAACAAATATAATACATTTTGACTCAAGTACAATTTATGAAGACTAAACCTAGTTACATTCTTCAACAATAATAAACACTTATCTTAAACAGTGCATAAGTGTTCCAACTAAGAGTGGGACTTCAACTCTCCACCCAACCATACAAAAGCTACAACCACTATTATTTGTAGTTGTAATTCCCAAGCTACATTCCAAAGCTTTAGGTGGAGTGCTTTCAGAGGGAAGCCTCCAATTAATGCAAACTCAAGAAAAACACCATCAGGACACCCTGCCTTCATCCTCAAGATAGGAAATTGTTATTTTTTAATTCTTATTCCCAACAAGTTTCAGAAGGGATATTTATTTCATTTATAGCTATCTTCAGCACCCAAACATCCAAATCGAGTTGCTACCTATTATGCCTCTTCTACAACTTCTAAACACCACTATCTCTCCCTCTTCTGCGATTTCTATGTGCTAGGAGGTTCTCTCCCTCTAAAAATTGTGCATGTGTTTCTTCTCTTTGATCCCCCCACCCGCCTAGAGAGCTTATGTATCCATCCGTTGAGTAACCTTTGGGTCCTCCCCTTTTCTCGCGGATAATGCAACCCATGCTTCTTTAATATTTTTTGTTTCTCTGACTTGTTAAGGGAATCAAATGACACTTGCCCTGATCCATTTTCTTCCAGTTAATTTATGGCATAATTATCCCACTGAACCAACCAAGAATTATTATTTAAAATAAAAATTCCCTCAACCAATATCCTTCCTTAAGAAATGGAATCAATGTCCCTCTCTCAACCCTTTTCTTTTTAATTTATAAAAGTATTTACATTTCCTACATGAGGATAAGCAATTGGGTTGTTATAATTTATTTACTTTTTTTTGTCCTCCAATAGTTCCTTCATGTACTTCATATAATACTATGTCCCACTCATGCTCCATCACACATCTACATAGTATACTAGCGAGTCCAAGATTGTGCAATTATCTTGCATTCAATGGTAATCAAAATTTCTATTCACTGTTGTTTTTGTGCCACAATAAAATTTTGGTTGTTTTCCTATAATGAGATATGTTGCAATCTCTATGAGTTGATCTAGTAGTATGTCAACTCTAAATAATTGTGTGTCAGGTAATTCTTCATCTAGACTCTCTTCAACTTCCCTTGAAACTATCCTAGATAAATGATCTAATATAACATTATGCTTGTTAAGTTTTACACTTTTACTCAAAATCAAACTCATGGAATAGTAAAAAAAACTAACATGTGTCCCCCCAACACTAGCTTCCTTATTAAATAGTTAAGTTCCAAATGATATATAGAGAATTTGGAAGGAGTTCCCAGTAACTAATGCTTGAATTCCTATAATGTACAGATTGTTTCCAAGCCTTCTCACTCAGTGTTACCATAGTTCCTTTTTACATCTAATAGTTTTTTACCAATGAATGAGATAGGATGATCAATATCATCTTCCCTCAATTATGCTAGTACTGCAGGAAGGGAAACTAACGACATACCCACATGTACATGGAACAATTGTTTCTACTTTAGAATGTTAGAATAAGTGAAATAACTAACTTCTCTTTTAGCACATCCAAGGGAAATCAAAGAAATGTCTGCATGTACATGGAACACCTTTTTCTACTCTGTAAATATTATAATAGGTGCAATAAGTAACTTCTCTTTCAACATGTCCAAAGGAAATTGAAGACATGTCCATATGTACATAAAACACATTTTTCTACTCTAGAAATATTAGAATACATGCGATAACTAAACTCTCTTCGATCACGTTCAATTCCTCCTAAAATTAATAGGTCCACACATATTTGGTATACTTATGTGGTACCTTGTCCAATGGTGCACCACTCTTAACATAATTCATAACAAATTTACTATAGTATCCTATGTGTCCTAATACTGCATGTAGCACCTTGACTAATGTTTGAGTTGATATGTCCATGGATACAGTGATTTATGTTGAATCCATCATAAATCCTTCATTACACACTAGATGTTCCACTAATGCTCCAAAATACATGTAAAATATGCATTTCTTTAAGTTCAGTAAAATCTACAACAATTTGCATCTACTGGGTATCAACCACAATACCCGTATTTATCCTTTAAATGGGTTGAATATAGTTCAATATTCTAGATACACCTCTAGAAATTGTCCATAAATTCCTTAAATGTTGCTACCAGAATACTAGAGAAAATTGAAGGTGAATTCTTCAAACCAAAACGATTTATAATTCACAAAAATTAACCCCACTCATTTGAAAATGTAGTCTTTTTCCTATCCTCCTCTATAATCCTCACATGGTTATATCTTGAAAATAAATTTGTGAATGAGTAAGATTTTGTTCCATCAAAATTTTTCAAAATTTCATCTGTAAAAGGTGTAGGGAATGAATTATATAGAAATGCTACCTTTAAGCTTCAGAGGTATACATAGATATTAATATCAACATTATTCTTACCATACAACACTATCAAACTTATCCACTTAGATTCCTCCACCAGAAATATGATACCAACCTTTGACACTATATTCAATTCTTTATGCAATTGTATTTTGTATTTAACTGATATGCTTTATTCTTGACTAGTTTAGCACTTGGGTTAGTTGAATGTTCATTTCTCTTAATTATCCTCTGACACCTTTTCCTTTAAATAGAATCCTATGGAACATGTCTTCATTTTCTTTCAAAAGTTCCACCATTTGTGTAATTATATCTTTATCCCAAGGATCTCTGATAATAGCCATTTTTTATTCACCTTCTATGAAAACATTATATACTCCTTTGTCTTCATTGGCTATGTGTAATATGGAAAAAATACTACTTGAAAATTCCTTTCAGAATATGGCATGTTCCCAATCATTCAATTCCTCCCAATGTGTCTCCCACTAGTGCACAAGGTTTCCTAGCGTGCTATCCTCCATCCATTCTACAAATATGCTCATTATAACTATCCCATGAAATTATGGAGGTTCACATAGCTTAGTTCCAACCTGATGCATTTAATCAATAACCATTTTGTACCTTGTACTTTATACTTCACACAACTTATTTCTCCACCTTGTTAATGCCTCCTTAGATTCAATATCAATTTAGTTGATGCTCGTCCAACTTAGCCTCACTATTTATTATAGGATTCACATAATCCTCTTTCTTCGCTATGGTGATATATATTTTCTCAATTATTTAGATTAATGAATCATCATTCATAGGTTCAATATATATTGCTTACTCTATTGGATCCAACAAGGAAATCATGCACAACATATTTCTCTCTAACATCCATCTTTGCTTCAAATTTGATATATCATTATTATGAAAATCCCAATCAATGCTCAACAAATATAGATATGAATTTGATTCATATAGGAATTTAATTACCTCAAAATTCGGATTAGTCTTTACTCCATCAATGTTTAACTCAACATTTTCCAACCTTCTAATGAGATAGTTTATGTACTAGTTCACTAACCTAAGTTGAGTGGGGGACAAAACCAACGTTTATTTAACCATAAACTCCCATGATTTATTTGGAAATATGTTAACACTAGAATGTAGGTCTAACATAATATTCTCCATCTCATAGGTACCTGATTCTACTATGATTTTAAACTCTTAATCCATCCTCTTTCTCTTTCAAATATATGTCAATTCCTTCTAGTAAGGGTGGGGGGCGGGGGGGATGGAAATTTCATCTCACTTAAATCCATCCATTTTTTCAATAGGTGAATCAACCTCCTTACAACATGGGGGATCATTCAATAATTTAATGCAACAATACAAGAATTCACTTACCTGCTTTCTCAATTTTTTTTCTAGATATTTATTGCACCATGACTCCTCGTGCATAGGTGCACCATTAACAAATTTCCTTATTTCATGCATGAAATTCCTTTGTTGGGTGTTGAACTTAGGGGATTCCTACATTGTTTTCTCAATATTCCCTTCTAAACGATTGTCTATCCATTTACCTTTGTTTATGTCATATCCTCTCTGAATTGTTTGTTGTGGAGCTTGATTGTATTCTTGATTCAAAGGCCATAATTTTAGCCACACTTGAATCCTAGTTCTTGATGTGGGGGTCTTAGGGGGCTTCCGCCACACTATTGTTTCCAAGGGGTCTAGTGGGTGTGAAAACATCCTTTGGATCCATCCATAAAGGGGGTATCCCTAAGATAATTTTTTTGAAAAAAAATTCTTGTAAAATATTGTAATCTTACACTAAATCTATAATCTTCATCATTAGGTCATAAATCTAATGGTAGAAGTTACAATAGGAATTTGTTTCCCTAGAAGCAATGCTCTTTTTATGAGGTCATTATATTGTGACTATGTATTGTTGTAAGAACTGTATTGTAGGTGGGAGAGAAGAGACTATGAGAGAGAAAATATGAGGTTGTAATGGATATGTTGCAGGTCACATCCCTTTACTTTATTGGACAAATTAAAAGTAAGTTTTATGAAAAATATACGACTGCAGACAGAAGTATCTCCCCTAGACCTATTGGTTTGGTGATGCAAGTGCATCTAACCTAGTAGGGTTGAATGTTTACTAAAGGAGTTAGTTTCCTAAGTTAGGATTTAATTATTTATTGTGTTTTCCTATAGTTTTAGGAGAGAATGAAAATTATTGTAAATATGAGAATGTCTCAGAGTATTTTGGAAGTACTGATAAATTTGTGTGTTCGTTAAATCTTATCTAGAGGATATATGCATACATGTGTAGATTGTTAGTTTTATATTGTGTGTTAATTTTAAGTTGCATGCCCCTTAGACCGTGGCATTATTTTGGTATTAGAGCAGAAATTGTTTGATTTTTTTAAAGAGCTTTCCAGTGCAAGAGAACGAGTGACACTCGTTCTCTTGCACTGTGGATAATCCGGAAAGTTGTTTGATTTTTTTTTGTGGATATATTGTTGATGAGTTTGGGGAACGAACTCTGACAATAAAAATTAATCCATCAAGTTGCGGTCTACTGGCGTGAAGGGCGATATTCCTTTGTGAAAAACCAGATACAAGTCTTAAGCATAAACATATAAAGTAGAGTTCAAAGTGACAGAGCGTTGGAATCGATCGCAAGAGATGTGGGGTCATTGTTCATTGCGTTACAATTATATGTGATACGAAGAAATAATTTCTAGTATATGTTGTTATTGTGGATTCTGCCTCTTTAATAGAGTGAGATGTCATGGGATAAGAGTGGATGTCAAAGCTATGCATGGGAGATATAAAATCTGGTCTTATTAAAGAGATGAATCAATAAGTTGGATGGCGTATATAAGAAAGAGAATCGAAGCAAATAGAGAGTCGCAGTTTTGGATGAAGTGGTGTATGGAGTGTGGAAATATGTGAATAATTTATTGATTTCGAAGACTAAAACTACCATAAATAGATTGTGTTGGTTGATGTTTTGTTTTCTTTCAAGCCTTAATGAAGATGTGCACAACAAAGGAACATGGACCTTCTGGTGCAATGGAAGCGTGGAGCATGGACCTACGTAGCATGAAGACTTGCATTGAATACCTTAATACCTTGCGTTGAATATTTTTAAGTGGAGTGATTACTCTGGGTGTATAACTGTGTGGTATAATGCACTGAAATTCGATTTTATAATGCGTTAAAGAGGAAAATATGAGTGCATTTCAAATACGTGAATTTTATAAAATCATTGTCATATTTATTTACTCATTTTCTACTTTTAAAAACCATTCACGTGAACTTTAGGAAGGAACGAGTGGTGAAAGAGATAATGAGTGGAGAAGAGAGAGAATTGAGGATATGACAGATAATAAGTGCTTAGTGAAATCTTCATATGGGATTATGATATTTTGTTTTCCATGTAAACTAATGAAAGTTCGGTTGGTTTGGTTTGTAAATGTTTAAGTTTTTTTTTTTTTTTTTTTTTTCCGAATGTTGGTAAGAGAATTAATGGTGATAGAAAAGTTTAAAGGAGTGTTAAGCAAAGTTAGAGTAAAATTATATTGTTGATCATTGTAATGAAGTTATGATTTGAAAGTTAAGTCTAAGTCTAGTTAAAGTTTGAGAAGTCATTTATATATTGTATAAAAAGGGTGCATTTTTTGTTGTCCTCGACACCCAAGGTCCATTAAAGAGTTGATGTCAAATTAGAAATCTGGAGTTAAAGAGTCATAAGTCAAGTCGAAAGTGCATGTAAGATTGAGTCATTGAATGTAATGGGTGTATGATCGGTAGAGCCCAACACCCAAAAGTTTGGTCAATTTATTGTAAATACAAGGGATATTATAGTTGTTTACAACAAAAGAAGTCGAGTACAAAGAAGCTTATACAAGTGAAGAAGGAGATAAAGATGATTATGGAGAGTAATTTGCAGAATTCCATAATAGTTGGCATAAATGATGAAGAGTTAGAGAAAGAGATCGTTGAGTTGAAGGCATAACTTAATGTGTTGATGGAGCTACTAAAAAATAAAAAACATGGATGGATAACGAAGAAGACAACTAGATGGTCAATCAAGCAGTTGATTGCAAGAAGACAAAAGTACACGTTGAAAGTTTTGTTAAGGGAAGCACAAACACTCGAGATAACCAAGATGAATGTATGCATTTGTGAACTAGAAAAAGGAGCGATGCTTAGTGAGGATGATGATGATATGAACATGGGTTCGATTCCCACAGATGGCGCCACAAGTTGTGTAGAAGATCCGCATATGATGACTGAGTCATCGATGGAAGATAACACTTATGTTTTTAGATATGAAAATTGGTGTGTGGATGCAGGATGTGTTGCAAATGATGAACATGACGTTAATTCAGTTTCATGTAGGGATGAAGACCAGTTTGTTGAAATGATTTCTAAAAGAGACAATAAAATGCTTATGAAATGTGAAGAAGGACTACAATTGCTAGAGAATATGCTGATGCAGCCTGAATCTAATCAAGTTGCAGATAAGGAAGAGAAATGTTCAATTAGTGAAAATGTGGAACTTGAATGTATTTTTCAATTTAACGTTAAAGATGATGAATTTATATTCAAAGCTAGTAATAATAAACTTCAGCAGGAAACTAGATTGGATATTGAAATTGAGGAATTAAGGAAACTGATGGAAAAAGCACATAAACCAAGATATCACAAGAATAGACATAAATACAACAACATGATCCATTTGACTACTCAAGTATACATCAATAAAGGAGGATAATTACAACATAAAATTTTGAAACCTAGAGAATTAAAAGTCACAACCATTGAAGTAGAACAACAAACAATGGATGATCAAAGACCGACTAAATTTTGGGATCCAAGAGGAATTTTGATCAATTTATAAAGACATAGGGTCAGAATACCATGAATTTATTTTACCCGAGGATTCTGATGCAGGTGCATCTAACCTAGGGTTGAATTTTTACTAAAGGAGTTAGTTTCCTAAGTTGGGATTTAATTATTTATCGTATTTTCCTATAGTTTTAGGATAGAATGAGAATTATTGTAAATAGGAGAACGTTCGAGAATATTTTGGAAGAATTGAGAGATTTGAAGGTTAGTTAGATCTTATCTAGAGATAAGGGATTAGGTGAGAGATTTTATGGATTATGAGAGATATTTTCGGAGTTTGTTTAGGATCTAGAACCTACTTTGGGTTCAGATCCACATGTATAAATCTAGGTGAGCCCATGAGGCATGCAAGTAAGTGATTAGGATAGTGAGGAATGAGAGGCAAATGATTAAGCCAATAGTTCTCTTGTAAATATTTTATTTATTAATGAATTATTTCTGAGATTTTATATGCATATGTATTGTGTGTATTTTCAGTTTTATATTGTGTGTGTTAATTTTAAGTTGCAGACCCCTTAGCTTGTGGCATCATCTAGTTTAAAACAATAGAAGGAAAAATAAATAATGTTTTCCATAAAGCAATTGAAAAACGAGATGAGGCCTGCCTGAAATCCATCGCAATCTTCACTCTATTCTTGGCTTGTATGCTCCAATCCTAGCTCTGGTCACTATAATTAGAACTTACATATAGAGACATAACAAGCCAAAGATCAACAATATCTATGTAGCATTATCCAATCACTTCATTCAATGGATTAGAAAAAAATTGAAACATATGGACATAAACATCATATATAGGAACAATGTACTCATTGTATTAATATAAATGGAGAGAGTTACAACCAAATATAGGAGTTGATCATGTAGAGAAACTCTCCAGGTTGACTTGTCCTTCCTTTCCAAAAAGTACACCTCTTATGTCACTTCAATGCATAAAATGATGACTCTCCTTAGATTTAGGGCAAAAAAATGAGGGTAATCAATCTACAAAAGCCAACAACTATCTTGTGGATATCAGTTATATATAAGAGAGGATGGTAGGTTAGGAATTCTTATCCATTTACCAATCTAGGATTGAGATCCACTCTTAATGGAAGGATGAGCTCAAGGTAAAAGGGGTGAAATATCCAAGGTAGGATGAGATGGGATTTGAAGGTATTATCCATGTTAAATGGTTGGAACAACTCCTGGAAGCTTCTGGAAGAGGAAGCTTCGAGATTCTTTTTATTTTTCCTGGATTTATAGAGTCAACGCACCCCAAGGAGGGACAACTTCTTGATGATCAGTGCAGGTGCAGAGTAAAGAAACCTACTATGAATGCAGTCTCCTAAGGCAACATGGTGCATTGGGCCTTAAAAGCATGAAAATGAAGTAGTTAAGCCCATAAATTCAAGGATTAGGGAGAGGCATGTTTAAGGATTTATTCAAGGATGATGACAAAGTGTCAATTAGGATATGTTGATTGATCCAGTTAATAGGCCTATTGACCAAATGTGAAAAAATGGACTATAAAATATTCCCCTCTAAGTCTCAAAGTTAGAGGTAGGGACTAATGATTGTTCAATGTATGAATCTAACCATGGGAATCAATGAGCTGAGGTAGAAAATGATAAACACTAGATGATTACGAGCCAATGATGTAATCTGTTAACAGATGCAAGCGAAACCATCGATGATGTTATTGAATCTCAAGGTACCACAGTACAATCCATATGGTGTGAATGAATGAGTTGAAGTTTAACACCACATAGAATATGTCGGTTAAAGGCCAATGATGAAAACCTATTGTTGAGAGTGAGGAAAATTTCAATTCATGTATGCAAGCACCAAGGTACCGAAGGGTTGTTTCTAAGTCAACTTCCCAGATAATGAGTTGATGCCAATAAGAAGAGACCCATTGTAAGAGGGACTTGATGTATCCCCCATCAATGAAATAAAATGGGTATCATGATTTGAGACAAAAATATTCTGATACAAAACTAGATCAAGAACGAAAAACATGGAATGAAGGCTTAAGAGTATTGTAGCAAATATCTACTGAATTAATTTTCTTGAACACATCAAGGACACTAAATGGAGTTGGAAACATTGACCCAAAACAAAAAATGGAGGATTTTAAATAGTGTAATGAACCAAAATATAAGAATATTTCCCAACCAAACAACCAGGGAGATGAAGTGCAAGAGTGTAATGTTTAAAAGTAACTCGTTGCCATTAACAAGTGGAGTACACTGTTTTCCCAATTTCGCCAACCATGTTGGTCAGTACCTATTTATTTTTTAACAAGATTAAGGAGGATAACATATGATTGATCTGTAAGTTAATCCTTCGGATGAATCTCTCTGAGTATGTTTAACGAACCCAGAGAAGGAGTAGTTTGGTCTCGTCATGATCGACGATTTCATCGCTATTTGAGGTTTTTACGAGTCCAGCAAAGGTAAAACTCGACATATTTTTCATGTTTAGAGAGTTTGAAAACGAGGTGAAAAGAAAATCCATATGTTCATTTTCGTAAATAGTCCCTTGAGTCCTAAAAGGTATAAAATGATACTCAGGAGAACCTCCTATCCATGTTCGACTAAGGTATTATTTTTTTGTAAATAGTCTATTTCAGTTCGGAAAATGGTTAAAATTATATCGAGTATACATATTTTTATTTAATTTAACGAGTTCAAAAAGACAAGTGCTCAAAAATATTTTCATGTTTTAGGATTATTAAAAGAGATAAAAGAGGACTCCTCCTGGAAGAACAAGTGGTATTAAAGGTAGCAACTAGTTCCAGTCATGATGGAACTGCCTAAAACATGCAAAGGTTAATAGGTTGGCTAATAATTCCACTCATTACAGCGATTCCTCGGGAAAGGTAAAAACCAAGTGAAAGTGTATGATCATCCAAGCAGATGGTAAGGCTGGAATGAGAAAACCAAGGCGCATAAGGAATAAAAATGCTAACAAAAGTGGCAATCACAAGAGGCAAGGTATGGATATGGTTTCATTTTTTATTCAATATTGAAACATGTGGAAACTATGCTTGAGAATAATTGAATATGGTTTCATTTTTTCACAAGCTTGAAACATGAAAAAAACTATGCTTGAAATTGGTTTCGTTTTTGCATGAGCTTGAAATGGAGAAAAAATGTTCTTGAAATTTCTTTCATTTTTACACAAGCTTGAAGTAGGGGAAAACTATCCTTGAAATAAGTTTGTATTCCCCGAAATTAATGACTCAATTCTAGGCACATGCCCCCAAGATTTATTTAATTCACCTAAGTAGACTACTGTTTGCTAACAGGTGGATGGAATGAAGGTTCATTTATGAGATCAAGTGAAAGACTCAATTAGGAATTTATGAGATCTAATAAAAAACTTGAATTGGAAGGAGATTTGTTTCATTTTTTAATGAGATTGACACAAGACAAGGAACTCTTCTCATAAATATTGATCATGACCTGTAGAATACCATGGCTTCTAAGAGGTTCTCATAATATGGGATAAAAATACTTTGGAAGGTATCAAAGGATCCAATGGAAATATCAAACACCAATTCCCCTAGTAAATTATGTACTACATCACCTACTAAATCATCAGTAAACGCAACCATGGAACATTTTTCCACATAATTAATTTTTGGTGGGGAGATACCAATTGCATATAGGGACCATTTAGGGAAGCTAGTTGATTGGAATTCAAATTAGGACCAGCAAACAAAATTTGGTCAATGGTCATGATTCTTCCTTCATGCGGGAAACACATCACACAAAAGAGTGAAGAGACAAGAGATCCCATGACATAAACTAGTGACAACCAAGGAGTAAATTAAAATCCAAAGGGCCTTAGACTACCATCACATTGATATAGGTAGTCTTTCCTCCAAAAGTAATAGGAAATTGAGGAAGGATCCCTAACGGTTGACTATTTCCTCTGTTAAAAGCCAACAAATTCTGGGTAATGGGAAAAGGTTGCAGAGAACCTAAAGCTTTCCAAGTAGTGGAGTATCGGATACTAGCAGTTGCCCCTTAATATATGACCATGTAAGGTACAATTATATTATAATCTTGTACTAGAAGGGCATGTAAGGTGGAAGATGATATCCTTCCAATCGATTCCAATCAAAGGACGTGACCATACTACTTGGAGGGGATACCGTGGGAACAGGAGAACTACCCCCATGTGCTATGGGAACTAGATAAATCCTCCTATGTACCTTTGGAATTAGAATATTTCCCTCTAGTGTCATGGGAATGGGAGGATTTCCCCCATGTAGCATTGTAATGGGAGGATTTCCCCTCAATTCATTAGTTACTGAAGAAACAAGAAGAACCTAGGTAGTATGAACTTCACTCTCTATGGGAAAAGTACAATCAACTAAAGGTGTAATCAAGTCAACCATTTTCTCAACTAATGGTTGGTTGGGAAAAAGCTCATGGGATCGACATTCAAAGAGAGTGGGATTGACTGGAGACAGATTCTAATAAATCACTTCATCAACTAGTGGGGGATTGGGATAAAGCTTTCGATAACCAACTAGAAGACGAGGTAGAGAATCTATAATGTTTTCCAACACTTTTTAGGCTTCGTCCATATAAGGAAAAAGGTGAATAGGATGATTCTCTTCACATAACCTACATGGAAACTTGACTTTACCCTTTTTCCCATGGATCTTACCATCAGTAGTCTATGGTTTTTCACTAGCATGATCTCCATAGGTTGATGAGAGAGGATGAGGTGAGCCTATGGAACACACTTCCAATACCTTGGGAATACAAATAAAATCTCTAATAAGGTGGTCACCCTTACATAACTTGCAAGGGAGTTTAATTTTGCGGGGCTGATTGGAAAGTTTCACCATACTAGTTTCATGGGTAGCAATGGTTGCTTGGTTTCCCACTTTCTTATTTTTATTCCTCTTCTTCATCCTCTTCTTATTCTTCTTATCTTCATGGTTACTAGAATCAAGACTTTCAATAGGTGAGGAGGATGAAAGGGATGAATAAACAACAGGTGAAGAAGGTAAAGCATCAAATTTAGGATCAACTTGAAGTTTATGTTGTTTAAGTGGACAAGAACTTGGTTGAGGAAAATTTTTGACATTCAGAACCATAGGGATCAAAAACAACCAAACTGATAAAGAAATGGTAAATCCGAGATGGGACAACATTGCAATATAAGCAACACCAATATTTCCAAAAGAAGGAAAAGGAACAATATTACCATCATAGGGGTTTCCTTAACTGGTAGAATCGGTAATTATTACCATTAGTCTCAACCTAAGATCCACTAAGGAGTTGTTCCACAGTGAGGATGTTGTTTTGTCTTCAATTAATTGATTTTAGAAAATAAAAGACACAAAATCAAACAAAACAGGGGTAACTAAGCAAAATGGTTTACCAAGTATCTGTGAACTGCAATATACAACCTTGGAGAACCAAGGGTTTACATACGGGAATGAAATATCCTTGAATATTGTGTTCGATGTATCAAATTTTACAAGGTGGTCGACTCAGTTACCTATGGTGAGGATAACAACCGATAATGGACTTCAAAAATATACTTGAAGGTAAGTGGAAGTGTAGTTTGTGGTAGTGTTGTCTAATGTGTATCCGTACGATGATAGTGTTCCCATATAATTTTCATGCATGGAGAGCCATCCAATATACCCAAAGGCACGTGGAGAACGACCCGATACACTTACTTATGTGGAACAAGATATCACCCCTAGAATGCAATGCTGGAAAAAAATGACAACTTCTACATTTAAATATGCCAGAATACGTATCTTGCCTATACCTCCAGATGTTTGTGTGAATGTGACAAATGCTTGTTAGGTTTCTTGATTGAATTTTAATGTTTATCTTCAATTAAATTTCAGTTTCAGGGCTCACTGCAAATTTCACCTGAATATCCTAAAATTTAGGCTAGCATGAAGAAATGAAACTTTCTTTTTTGATGAAAATATATCTAAAGGAGGGAAGAGAATAAAGGGTATGCAATAAAAAATATGTTAAGTGCAATTCCATTAAATGCAATTGTTCCAATTCCAATTCACACACAAAACCCTATATACCAATGCAAATATATTTTTATTTGCTATTGCACTTAATTTTCAAATGAGAGAAAACTAAGATGCATGTCTAATCACTGATTAAATAAACTATTTAGAATGATGACTAAAACACCAATTCTTTCAAGCACTCAATGATAATAATAAAAAATCAGTTTTCTAATGACCAGGGAAAATTTTAGGGGCTAATATTTTCAAGTGGGCTAATATTCCATGCTTTTTCCAAATAAAAAGATTCTTTAATTTCCATTTTTCTAAAAATTAATTCACCCAAATTTTATAGTATAAAATTATTTTACCGTAAAAATTGCCAATATTATATATTTTCTAATATAAAATAATTATAAATCTAAACATTTTTACAAATTATCATCAAACATTTTAAAATTTGGATATTAGGGACTAGTAAGATTCACCAAGTTTTCTAAACTTTAAGGTAAACTTCCATCCTTAAAATTTTCCCTGCTAATGACCTAATGTCAAGAACAAAGGAAATTATAAACAAATTCTCATAAAAGGCACACAAAACAAAAAAAAAACTATATGGAGGCTTCTGAAAGACCACAATACACGCAGGGACACAAGGAAGAGTAGCTTGAACAAATCTGATCAAAGAGAAAATCAAAACGAGGAGAATTTGTGGATGAAACAGGGATCAACGTAGGTGTTGCAAGGGAACCAGTGCTTTGCAACACAAGTACATAAAGGGTTGGGGTGCACTGCAATACAGTCACAAAGAAGGCTAGGTTGAACTGCAATGCTCCGTCTTTAGACCAAGGAGAGTGTTGATTAGGGAATGCTAAGTTTTGACACACAAAATGCAACTAAATCTCAATGAAATGTATTCCTAGGGTCAATTTAGACTGAGTGAGATAATGGAAGTCTAAATAAGAGGAAAAACAAGTAATAAGGACAAGGAAACCACCGAGGGAATGAGCCATTCCCCATCAAAGTTTCCAATTTTTTAAGCGGAATCTACGACTATAGACATAAGTATCTTCCCTAGACCTAGTGGCCTAGTCTATAAAAACATAAGGACAAAGAATGTAATTTCTTCCTTAAAGTAATTTAAAAGCAAGATGAGGCCTACCTGAAATCCGTCGCAAAATTCAATCTCCTCTTGGATTGTACGCTCCAATCCTGGCCCTGATAGCTATAATTAGGACATGTAGATACAAACAAAACAATCCAAATATCTATGATATCTACATAGCATTATCCAATCACTTCTTTCAATGGATCAACAAAACATTGAAACATATGAACATCAATATCATATAAAGGAAAACAATGTACTCATTCTATTAATAGAAATGGAGATAGTTATAACCAAATATAGGAGCTTATTATGGAGAGAAAATCCCCAAGTTTACTTGTCCTTTCTTACCACAAAGTACACCTCTTATGCCACCTCCATGCATGGAATTATGACTCTCCTTAGATTCAGAGCAGCAACATGAGGGTAATCAATCTCCAAAATCAAACAAATAGCTTGTGGATGGAAGTAAATATATTGGAGAGGATGGTAGGTTATGAATTATTATCCATTTACCAATCTAAGATTGAGATACGCTCTTGATGGGAGGATGATATTAAGGGATAAGGGGTGAAATCTCCAAGGTAGGATGAGATGGGATTCAAAGGTCTTATCCAAGGTAAATGGTTGGAATAAATCTTGGAACCTTTTGGAAGAGGAAGCTTCGATATTATTTTTATTTTTCATGAATTTATAGAATAATATAACCCCAAGGAGGGACAACTTGCTGATGATAATTTCAGATGTAGAGTCGAGAAACCTGCTCTGAATACAATTTCCTAAGGTAGCGGGGTGTGTTAGGCCTTAAAATCATGGAATTGAAGCAGGTAAGCCCAAAAATTCAAGGATTAGGGAGAGGCATGCCTAAGTATTTGTGAAAGGATGATGACAAAGTGTCAATTTTTATGTTGATTGAAATAATTAATAAGCATTTTGACTATATGTGACAAAATGGCCTATAACAGGAAGGGCTAGCTTTTTCTCTATGGACATAGCCCAAATCTGGTGAACCACATATATTGGTGTTTCCTTTGTGTTGTGTCATTATATGTTTGATTTCCAAGCTCATTTTTATTTTATTTCTCCACAATATTATTCATATTATATGGAATAGATCATTATAATATTTTTGATCCATAAAATATCGTGGATATTCTATCAGACATCTTGTCACAACAAATATAGAAAATAAAATTTACTAAAATCCAAAATCTATACTTGAAGGGATAATTTTTCCTTAGATTGTTGGAATTATTGAGTTATTTCTTATTATATATGCATAAAAATATAATTATGAAAAAAATAGAGAACAAATATAACAATTAATCAAAAAACCACAATAATACAAGATATGTCTTGAGAAACCCTTTCGGGAAAAAACCTAGTTGGAAGGTGAGGTTGTTGTACTCTCTTTTTCTCTCAATGGAAATGGATGCAAATACAAGAAGTGAGGCCTATGGCGTATGGGATGCTACATAACACAAATTCTATTTGTTTCCTCTCTCTCTATATACACTCTTAGATACTCTACTTATCTATGGAACAAATTTCACTTAAATACAATAGAACCATCCTTCGTCCTAGTAGCTCGGTTATAACACAACTCTATAGCCAACTAGAAGTTAAATTTAACACATTCAACCATTAATATGAGCTAAAACATGAACCATATAGATTATTCTTCATAATTCCCATGTGGTTAGGCCCTTTCCCATAAGTATTAAGGATTTACATGATATACTATTAAATTATGGTGGTCAATTTCGATAGGTAAACTTTTGGAAAGCATAAATTTCTCATAAAAGTTATAATTGAGGAAATTATTGCATTTTTGGAAATATATTGATGTGTATATTGTGGTATCTAGGTCGATAGTAAGTTTTTTACCACAAAATTTGGTCATTTAATGCCTTAAAATGGATCCTAAAGTTTTTCATCCAAAATTTTCCAAATAGGGATCACTAGTAAAAATGATCCTGCAAGCTAATTCCTGCATTTTTTCCACTCTAGAAGAATAAATATGGATGGAAAAATAATAAATTAATTCAATTTTTACTCCATGTTGATTCCTTTAGAGTGGAAAAATTGGAGGAATCAACTTTATGTTCATTTTTACTAGTGGTCTCAGTTTCAAAAATTGGGAGAAAAAGTTCAAGAGCCATTATGAGTCCTTAAATAACTACATTTTGTGGTCCTAAACTTATTAGGGACCTATATTCCATAAAATACACATTGATATATTTTTAATGGTTTAATAATCAACTCAATTGGAGCTCATATGAGAAAATTTTCCTCTTGAAAGTTGACCTATTGTGATCAACCAACATATTTGAGACGATGTTTCATCAACCCCTGTTACTCATTAAAAAAGGGGTATCCATGTGGGGACTACAAATAAAATTTTAGAAGGGTTGAGTTGTGACTCTCATTGAGTGTTGAATAGGTCAAATCTAACCCCTAGTTGGCTATCAAGTTGTATTATATCTAGGCCACTAGGAGGGAAAGGGGTTCTAGTATATTTTCTTGCACTTTGTTCCATATTTGATAATATTAGCTAAGTGTGAATAGAAAGAGAAAATAGCACATTTGATTTGTGTTATGTAACATACCACAGGCCATAGATCTTAGGAAAATCTGTAGAGAGTTCCTTCTCCTTTATACTTGCGTCATTTCCATTATAGACATAAAAGAGTAGAGAAACCTAACTTTCTTGCTTGGTTTTCTCCTATAAGGGTTTCCCATAGAATATCTTGGTGTTCATTGTGGTTTGTGAGAGATTTTATTTATCTATTCTCTATTTTTAACTTATTTTTTATTGCATGCATAAACAAAAAAATAGTAATAATGAATTTGGAATCTAAAACAAATTAACCTATATTTGTAGTAGCAAATAGTGGAGGTGAATATTGCATCAAGGATATTAACAATTAATGTTCATACCATGGGATTTATAAAGAGAATAAAGTTATAGGAACTATTAGGTAAACGTGACTTGGGGAAAGAGTCAAATTTGATAGGGTCAATAGTAGTGGTTTTGGGCCCATGAGTTTTTGGTTTCCCGTGGTAATTTGCTTGTGGATTGCATGTAATGGAACCTTTAAAAGGCTGGAAAGACTTCATTGTAATGGGGCTAGGGAGGTGAGTGATGAAGTCTCACTTGGACAAATTCACTATGGTTTTGGCTAAGGACTAATGGAATTCCATTGGGTTGGGTTGTTCTCTAGAGTTTGGATTTTATTAGGGTAAATAATGTTTTTCTATATTCAAATGATATCTGTTATGTTTAATTATTCTCGTGGTAAATATTTTTTCTCTCGTGATAAATTTTCTAAATTTGGTATCATAGTGGAAGGTGGATCAGAGCAAATTTGTATTCAAGAGGACACTTATATTACTAAGGTTTTACTTATCTTGGTGGATGGAGAGATCAATACCAAAGTTGTTTTGTGTTGAGGATTTCTCCAATAGGAGTGACATGGATGATCACATGGAGGTAGTCGTTACTCAGTGAGATAGTGGAGCTGATGCTTGAACCAGATAACAATGATAAATGGTAAATCACAGTGGTAGTGCAGAGTGGGAAGAGAATGACAGTGAGAAATGTTCCCAAATTCCTTGAAATTCCATTAGATCATAGTGCCATGGTTCTACAAATTGTTTTGATTGAGTTCCATGAAATCACAATGTCAGGTGTTATGCAGGATTTACGACTACGGATAGAAGTATCTCCCCTAGGTCTGGTAGTATAACCTAGAAAAATATAGAGACAAGGAACCTATTATGAAACCAGCTCCAAAAATAGAAGAAAAGAGAGATCAATGCCTTAGAAATCAACCACTTCGAGGGGGAAACCTCCAATACATTACATAAATGAACAATTCTTTGATGATACAAATGACAAAACCTCCTTCTATATATAGGAGTCCATGGGGTCACAATATCATATCCGACCTAATAATAATAATGTAAGGGCACAATAATAACAATATCGGGGTTACGGGGGTACAACAATAACAATAAGGGGGTTACACTAACAACAACAAGGGACTATACTAGTAATATAGGGACCCAACATGCCCCTATCCTTCAAAAAAGTGTTGTCTTCAACGCTTGAGTAGTTCCAGATGCTTCTATATAAAATTCTCATCCTCCCATTTACAATCTTTAGTGGGTAAGTTCTTCCACTTGATGACATACTCTGAAATTGATTGATTTTTTAGCTTTTGAGTTCTTGTTTCCGTGACTGCTTCAAGTTCCAATATGATTTTTCCTTCCTCATCAAGTTCTCTCAATATTGTTTGAACTGGAATTTTGTCCCCTATAACCTTGTTTAATCATGAAACATGGAAAACTGGATGTACTCGTGAAGAAGTAGGAAGCTCCAATTTGTATGCCATAGTACCAATCTTTTGCAACACCTTGTAAGGATCATAGTTCTTTGGCGATAATTTATTATCCTTATTAGGTTTCTTGAGGGACGTTTGCTTGTATGGTTGTAGTCGTAAAAATACCTAGTCTCAAATTTCTCTCACTACGATGTTGATCTGCCTGTTGTTTCATTCGATTTTGTGCCAAATTTAGGTTATCCTTTAAGAGTTGGATAAATTTATTTTGATGATCGATGTGATATTCCACTGCTTGAGCCTTAGAATTTTCTCTTAAAGAAGATGTGATGGATGGTGGATGATATACATAAAGTGTCATAAATGGGGTCATTTTTGCTGCAGTATGGAAGGAAGTGTTAAACCACCATTCAACGAGAGGTAACCACTTGACCCATTGTGCTTTCTTATCAAATACCAAACAACGAAGATATCCTTCCAAACATTTATTCACTATCTCATTTTGACCATCAGATTGAGGATGATAGGATGAGCTATGAGCTAGTTGAGTACCCAAACAAGAAAATAATTCCGTTCAAACATTTCTAGTAAAAATGGGATCTCTGTCACTTACAATAATATTTGGGTTTCCATGTAGCTTTTTAATTGTTTCCATAAATGCAGTAGCAATTGCACTTACTTTAAATGGATGAGATAATGCACAAAAGTGTGCATACTTGGTAAGTCTATCAACTACTACCATGATGACACTCTTTCTTTCGGACTTAGGTAAAATGTGATAAAATCCATTGAAATCTTCTCCCAACGTTGACTTGGAATGGATAAAGGTTGTAGAAGACCTGGGGTCTTAATTGTCTCAACTTTATTTTGTTGGAAAACCAAACATTCCACCACAAAATTTTGAATATCAAATTTAAGGCCATCCCAAAAAAATTATTTCTTCACCCTGTGGTAAGTTTTTAAAAATCCTGAGTGTCCTCCTAAAGGAGAAGTGTGAAATTCCAAAAGAATCTTTTTTTGTAGTTCAAGATTCTTGCAAATATATAAGCGATCTTTGTACCATAATGAATCATTTTTCCAACTAAATGTATTAGATGTACTAGGATCTTGCTACAACTTTTGAATAAGTGTCCACACTTCTTCATCCTTCTTCCATTCATCCCTTGCTTCGGTTATACAATATGGTTGGATAATAGAAATGGCACAAATAAATGCTTCCACCTTTTCATCCTTTCTTGAGAGTGCATCTGCAACAACATTTAGCTTCCCTTTTTTGTAGATGATTTCAAAGTCATAACCGAACATCTTTGTGACCCATTTTTGTTGTTCTTCTAAAGATATTCTTTGTTCTAAAAAGTGTTTAAGACTATCAAAATCATTTTTTACCTTGAAGTGTCTTCCCATTAGGTAACGTCGCCTTTTCTTTAGTGCATGTAGTATTGCCAACATTTCCTTCTCATAAATAGCTTTCTGTAAATAATTTCCTTTGATTGGATGACTTTCAAAAGCAATGGGTCTCCCTTCTTGCATTAAAATAACACCAATTCCATTTCCTGAGGCACCACATTCCACAATAAAGGTTTTTGTGAAGTTTGGCGTAGCTAAGACTGGTGCTAGGCACATTGCCTCTTTAAGATGTTAAAAGGCCTTAGTTTCTTCAGGAGTCCATGAAAATGCATCTTTCTTCAATAATGTTGTTAGAGGTGCTACTATTCGCCCATAATTCTTAACAAACTTGCTATAATACCCTTTTAACCTGAGAAATCCTTGCAACTGCTTTATGGTTGTGGGGAGTTTCCATTCCTTAATGGATTTAATTTTGTTAGGGTCTACCTTAACACCTTTGTGAGATACAATATGACCCAGATATTCCACCTCTTGTACTCCAAAGAAACATTTGGATGTTTTTGCATATAATTGTTTATCCTCCAATAGTTTGAGCACCCTGTCAACATGTTGAACATGATCCTTCCAAGACATGTTGTAGATTAGTATGTCATCAAGAAATACTAGCACAAATTTTCTAAGGAAGGGTTTGAAAATGGAATTCATCAAACCTTGAAATGTAGAAGGTGCATTGGTAAGGCAAAAAGGCATGACCAAAAATTCATAATGACCCTCATGAGTTCAAAATGCTATTTTTAGAATATATTCAGTCTTCATTCTAATTTGATGATATCCTGAATGAAGATCCAACTTTGTAAAATAATTTGCTCCATGTAATTCATCAAATAATTCATTAATCACAGGAATGGGAAATTTATCTTCAATAGTGAGTTTATTTATCTCCCTATAAGCTGGACGCATGCGCCATGATCCATCATTCTTATGCACTAATACTATTGGAGCAGAGAAAGTGACTTTGACTAGGTTGAATTATACCAACCTCTAACATTTCTGCAATCATACGTTCAATTTATCTCTTTTGGACATAAGGATATCTATAAGGCCTGATGTTTGGAGGAACACTTCCTAAAATCAAATGAATAACATGATCATGATCATGAATAGGTGGGAGTCCTTTGGGAGTTTCAAACACCTTGGAATGATTGTCCAAGACTTTTTGGATATCTGGAGAAATAGATGATTTTGATGTTGGAACTTCTAGTGAGCATAGTTGTGCAATTACGCCTCATTGTTATTTCTTCAGAAGATTTTTCATGAAATTAGAGCTTATTATCTTTCCTGGCTTCCCTTTGATACCCCGTAACTGAATTCCCTTTCCTTCTGAAAAAAATTTCAAGAAAAGTTCTTGAAAATTAAAAGCTACCGTCCCCAAAGATTGTAACCATTGTACTCCTAGTACAACATTAGCACCTCCCATTGGAATAGAAAGCATTGGACTATTCAGTACATATTCCCCCATGGTTAGCTTGATATTATGGCATTTTACAGAGAAATTTATAGTTTCTCCATTTGCAACCATCACTTGACATTCTGGTGCTGGGTATAGGAAACAATTCAATTCCTTGGCTACCTTACAATGAATAAAATTGTGGGTACTACCTGAATCAATGAAAACTATTACCTTTTTCTTCTTGATATGTACTTCTATATTGAGATTTTGAGGAGTGGTAATTCCTGTCAATGCATTACACGATATGGTCAGACTCATTTCTTCTTCTTAGAAGGGTGGTTCTTAGTGAATATCCTCTTCTTTTGAAGTTTCTTGTTCATTTTCTTCCTCCTCTTAAAAATCTATGTAAAATAATTTCTTCTCATCACACTTATGACCTTTAGTGTATTTTCTATCACAATTGTAGCAAATCCCTTTTTCTCTTTTTTCTTCCAATTTTTTTGGTGTCAACCTTGTAGGTTGTGGAAGTCTAGGAGTATCAACACTTCCATCTTGATAGATGTGAGTGGTAGGCTTCCTTGTCGCCATAATTTTACATTCAATTTTTCTTGCCAACCTGAATGCCTTCTCCAATTAATCAGGTTCCCAAATGATAAATTCATGTTGGATGTTATCCTTTAAATTCCCTATGAAGACATCAATCCTGTGTTCCTCTAGAATATCATTTACCCTTATATTCAATTTTTGGAAGTCCTCAATGTGCTCCACCACTGAACCCTTTTGTTTGAGATTTATCAATTGGCTAAAGAAGGTGTTGCTCTTTGTATTGTCATAAGGTGCTATCATTTCCTCTGTAAAAATTGACCAAGTGACAATTTTTTTACGAGAGAAAAGACATCAATACCATACAAATGTATTTTTTTCTAAATGTAAAGTTGCAATGTGTACCTTTTATGTGTTTTGCACATTATTGAGATCAAAATATTGCTCCATCTGTATTATCCATGTTATAGGATCCTTGCCTTCAAACTTCCTCATATCCATCTTTGGAATATGGTGGTTCTTCAATCCAACATTAGAGTTTATGAAATCATGATTAACATTTATTTTGTTCTCATCATGAGTTTCCTCTACTATATTTTTTCCTTTAGGTTTCATTTCTTGTATCAACTTTGACAAACCTTCCTTCAAACCTTCCATGTCTTCTTTCAAACCTTCCATTTTTTCTTCCATACCATTATTCAAACCATCCATCGTAGCTTCCACCCATTTCTTCAAACCATCCATCTTAACTTCCATGCTTTTCTTCAAAACATCCATTTCATTTTTTGTTGCTCTTTGCGAGAGCGAAATTTGGTGCTCTTGCTCTTGTAATTTTGATATGTCATGTTGAATTTCTTCATCTTCATGAGCCATAGTATAGCCTTTTGAAGGCGTAATGGGTGTTGAATTCTTTTTAGGGGGAATTTTAGAGCCCAATATTGATATCTATTTTACAATATGCCCTTGGAATAAATTCAAATTGATTCTTCAAACAAGACTTATGCAATTAGGAAAAAAAATACACACTTTTTTCTTGATTTTGAGGAGCTTGATATTGAAATTGAATTATCTATGTGATTTCGAATCCTCAATATCTGAGATTCAACCCTCTAGTATCACTCTGAATCTACTTTCGAATGCCACATGTCTAACTTGATTTGGATTCTTCAAGGCAAAGTTATTCCCAATCTCCCACAATGACCTAATTATGGACTGGTTCATGTAATATTCCAAAATGGAAAAGAAAGAAATATAGAACATATGTAGCATTCCAAACTAAGAAAAACAGGAATATAATACTGAAGTCTAGAAAATGTCGAAAATGTGTTGCAATTGGAAATTACATTAAGACATCATAATCATGACTAGTGTTAGTATCAGTTTTGTCATACTGCCATCAGTGATAAAATTTACTCTTTTGAATTTGCATAATAGGAGTCCCATACTATAAATTTTCATCATTCCATTAGGTCATGGATTCATTGATGGTAGTGGTCTTTCATTAGTTTTCCCTCATGTGAAAACTTGCTGATTCTCTTCTCTATGGTCTTTAGTCATGATTCACTTTCACTCCGCAATTCATGTTATTAGGTCATAGGGTTGGTCTCATTAGGTTCTAGGGACTCATCATAGTCAAATTAATGAGGAAAGTGTCAATAAAAGAAGCAAGGACATGAGGATGCCTAATAAACTCAAAATCATGGCATCTGGAAAGTCAAAGAGTTGTTCTTTCAGCTAGATGTAATTGTCACCTCAAAACATGTTTTGAGGTGAAAATAGGGTACTTTGTTTGTATTATCATCTTTTATGTAATTTTATGTCTTCATATGTAATAATTTGAGTTTTAGAAGCTGCTATCTCTACAAAGCCACCACCAGTCCTTTGCAACCCATCACTAAAGGGTCAAAGGAGATTTTTCTCTGCCTGGTTTCCAAAGGTGTTCTCCATAGGATTTTCAATGTAAATCACATTTTAAGTATTTTAATCAGAAGGAGCCTAGAAATAGCTTTCCAACGGTATATTATACTCCCGAAACTAACTTCTGGATTGAAAGATAGGCCCAAATGAATAAAAGCCCCAAAGAACCATTTTTCATTATTATTAACCCTTCAAACTTTAATGTTTTGTTTCATTGCCACATCCTACAACTCCGATGCGATCACATCGCATCGCAAAATTCCATGGGCCGCTGATCACAACACTTCCGATGCGATTGACCCACCCCCGATGCCTCTGATCTGATTGCATCGCAAGTCCGATCGCATCACAAGTCTTCGCTCATCGCAATCCCCTTGCTCCAATGGCACCGTTGCATCACAAACATCTCATTATCCAATGCTAACTTCCTACTCCCATGATTTTCTCCGATGCGATGACTTCCACCGATACGCTCCTCGATTTCATCTTCCATCGTCGATCTGCTCTTCTGCTCGGATGGTTCCCCGCTCTTTCGCCGCATCACAATCAACTTCTTCCCTTCCATCGATGCGATGAATCGCATATCTCTCGTCACATCGCGTGATTGTCCTGTCAGCATTTCGGTCCTGTTCCACTCCATCCCGTCGATGTGATTTCCCCCGGTCCCACCAAAGCCCTATGCTCTTTTCAATGAAATTTTTTTTTCTCCTTGTAAAGGCGCATTTCGTTTTTTTTAATCTATTTTCTCTTACAAAGGTTTTCCCTCCATCGCATCGGCTTTCCCCTATACACTATCGCATCGCTCCTCTACGACATTACTCCATCACTCTCTGATTGTTCCATCACTCATTGCTTAGTGCGATTTCCTCTTCCCCTGTTATATCTGCTTCTCCCGATGCCGATTTGCGATTGCAATTATGGGCCCGCCACCTGTCCTCCATTCATATCAATAAAAAGGGGCTTTTTCTTCGTTAAAGGGGAAAATGTGATTTTCTTTGGTTGCAAAGGCATTTTCTTCGGCAAAAATATTTTTCTTCAAGATTAAAGGAAAATACATTCTGTTTTGAGCCGTGAGCTATTATGATACACAGAGATCATTATAGCATTTACCATGGAACGACAGAAACGATAAAAGAGGGGAATTGGTTCTAGATTTGTCTTTCTTCTCCTCTGTTTGAGTAACTGTAACAAAAAATCCTCCAGATGGTCAAAATGTATTATTTATTATTTTTTTTAGAGGCATTCTGTTGGTCTCTTTCCTATATTCATATTTTAGTTTCTGGGCAAGTTAAACAGCTCCTCCTTTTGTGGATCCACCCCCCTTGAAACTGATCTATTTAATGTAATTCCTCATAATTTGTAAGTGGGGGGGGGGGGGGAAGGTGGAATAAGTTGGAATCATTGAGGACACTCTACGCTCCATTTTTGTAATAGTTTGGCAGGGAATTAATAAAGAAATGCAACACTGATTTATGGGATCCCTGTGGTATGGATTTTAGCATTGTTCTTTCCTTTGTGATCATTTGTTAATTGTTATGTTTTCCATTCATTCATTCATATTTTTTTTTGGATGTTTTCAAGATAGATATGTAGAATCCATTGTATAATGCTCTGGCTTGGGAAAATCATTCAATACTTTATGTTTTATGCTGTTTGAAGAGGATCCATCTCCTATGCCCTTTTCATCTTCTCACTAGTCTTAAACATTCCATCATTATTAAAAACAAAGTTGTTAAAATCCCTACCTACCTTGCCCCATATAATACCTTGTATCTCTAATTTAATTCCCCAGATTCAAACTACCCAGCCCCATCTGATCCATACAACCTAGAAAAATTGATAAAACATTTCGAGCTACTATACCTAGCCTAAAATCAATTTGCAGTTATATTTCATTGAACATTTTTGCATGGAGAGAGCCCTCTCCTAACCTTGTAGGGCTAGCTACAAGGCTGAGCGTGGTTTGAGGTTACCTTGATTTTCCTTCCTTCAGCCTGAGGTTCAAATTAGGTGCTAAAATTTCTGGCGACCATACTGGGGAACTATTTAAAACAAAAGACTGATCACCCCAGTAATATCTTCCATATAAATTATTGGACTCTGGATGATGAGGTTCAGAGTTTTCTAAGCTGAAATAAAATATTTCTAAGTAGAAATTTGACCACACTGGCTTCAAGGAAATACACAAGGGCTAACCCCGATCCAAATCCTCCCCCTATATTTGAAAATCCTAATCTCATTCCATGAATAATCAGGAGACAAGAAGGTTTAGTAGGCCTTAGACCTATTCTCAGATCCAATACCTGGCCCAGTGAGTGGTTGTTTGTAGAAGACCTCTCTTTTGATGAGTGTTTTGAGCTTTCTTTGTTCAAAAAAAAATCTGAAACTACACTTGATGACACAGTTTTAGACCCTGAGTTTCTTGTGCAACTTGTAGTTCAAAGGGCTAACACCTCAATTGAAGATTATATTTTAAATTCCCCTCAGACATCTATCACTGTAACCAATACCCCTGAGCCTTCAGAGTTATCAGAAACAACATTTGCTGCCCTTAATTCATCAATATTCCCATCAGTTTCAGAAGTCGATTCTTAGCTTTCGACTCCTCCATCAACAACTCCCTTGAATCCTAGTAGCACAAACGCTGTTGTAAAACCACCTCGAGTCATGGCTGCCTGGTATGCACCCTTGGTTTTACCTATGAATCTGAATGATATGCCTACTGATTACCAAAGTAAAATACCTTTCTTTAATTTCACTCAAAGCATCACAACCCAGCAACATGTTGATAAGATGAATGGCTTCTTTGACCTTCATGAGGTAGAGCAGAAAATGTGACCACGAGATTGTTTGTCCAAAGCTTTGGAGGTGAAGTTAAAAAATGGTTTAGAGCCTTACCAGCAGCCTCTATCCACACTCTGCCGAAGCTACATAGAAAATTCTTAGACCGGTGGGAGGTAAAGAAAAACCCACTCCAAAACTTGTCTGAATATGAAAATATTAAAAGGAATGTGGGTGAAAGTGTACAAGATTATTGTGTGAGATTTAATGCTGTGTATAACGCTATTCCAGCCAACCTAAAACCCCCCATGGGGTTAGCTTTGCTCAAATTTCCAGATGGTTTCGATGCGGATATGGCATATCAGCTACGAGAATGAGATCCTACCACACTTGAAGATATGCAGAAAATAGCTGTGAGCGTAGAAGCAAATTTGTTGGCCAGAAGAGCGCGGACAAGAGTCGAAAAGAGGGTAACTATAAAATAAGAAGCATCTCCCTTAGATACCAAGATGGATACTTTGATCTGAATGGTGGAGAAGATGGTTGATCGGTTGACTATTTCAGATAGACCTAAAGCACAAATTAGGAATCCAAATTTCAGAGGACAGCAACAGCCCCAATTCTGAATTAAGCAAAGGGAACATAAAACACAAGACCAAACAGCACAACAGTAGTAGCCAAGAACTCCTTTGCAGCAAAATTATGTTCAGGGAACGGAAACAGATGATGATGATGATCCGGTAGTTGAAGCTAATCATTTTTTCACTACCGATGGTACGCCCATTTTTCTGACAGAAGATGAAGAATATGCAGTGATTCTAGATACTCAAAGAGATGATGATTTCATATTGGCCAATGATGTAGTGTTAGAGGAAGTATCCGATGATTACCAACGAGGATATATGAATGCTTTGTCAGCACAAAAGAAGCAGTATTCTTTGAGGAGCAGGGATGTGCCAATCAATCCCGTTCAGAAAAGGAAAGAGTTGCACTCAAAAAATAACTCCTCAAATACTTAAAGGAAAGGGAAATATCCTGCTGATCCCTCTCCCAGCAAGGCATCCTCATCTATTAACATTGCAAATGAAAAGAATCAGCTTAGCGCAACAAAGGAGCAAGTGGAGAAGAAAGATTCTCCTGTCAAAGAGGTAGAAAAAATTCCATCTTTTAATTTAGAAAATGAAATTGCTAAGCTGAAGGTGTCCGTGCCTTTGACTGAGTTGGTAAAAAAAAACACTTATAAACATCAGGTGTCTAGAATTTTGCAAATATACTCTATATCAGATATGGTAAATGTTGAAGATGACTATCCTGAACTCATTTTTGGTCCAGCCATAGAAGGTCAGTCTGAAGAGAGTGAAGTACCTCCCTTCTACCTGAGTCTTAGATTGCATGAGTTCATTTTACATAATGCTATGTTGGACTCCGGAGCCTCACACAACTTGATGCCCAAAGCTATTATGGAGAAGTTAGGTCTTGATATTACCCGCAAATACCATGATTTGTATTCCTTTGACTTCGGTAGGGTCCATTGTATTGGTCTTATCAAAGACTTGGTAGTATCTTTAGATCAAATCCAAGCCAAGAATGTTTTGATTGATGTGGTTGTTTCCAATGCTCCACCACAGTTTGGAATGCTTTTGTCTAGGTCATGGGGTTAAAAACTGAAAGGAACCATACAGCTTGATTTCTCTTATGCCACTATTCCTGTGTTCGGTCAATTGAGAAAACTATACAGGGAGAAGAAAATGAAATACATGATCACTAGCAAAGAGAAGCCAGTTAACCATCCAACTAATGTAGTCCACATAGATTTAGAGTCGTTTGTATTATACTTAGATGGTGGTTTGAATGATGAAAATGTTCAGTTGGTAGAAGTAGTTGAGGTACCGAAAATTTCAGAAAATTTTAGGGAATCCCTTAGACAGGAAAAGGATAAAGAAACAAGCATTTCTGAGATTTCTGCCTACCAGCCGCAAAAGGACAATGAACAGTAGAAAAATGCAGAAATCAGTCAAGATAAAGTAGAGAAAGAAGAAAAATTTCAGCATCTAGAAGAAGAAGAAGAAGGCCTTTGGAGCATGGACTTTGACGGAGCTGTTGGTAAGGACGGTGCTGATATAGGAATATGGGTTCGGAGCCCTATTTTCCAACCTGAAAAGGTTCCTAGTAATGTTAGAGTATGTGCTTACAAATTGGCTTTTGACTGCTCTAACAATGTAGCAGAATATGAAGCTTTGATTGCAGGTTTGAAAATTTTGAAGAAGTTAAATGCAAAGAGGATTTCTGTCTATGGAGATTCAGAGTTGATAATCAAACAGGTAAAGGGAGAGTATCAAGCAAAGCATCCATGATTAAGAGCCTACAGAAATGCAGTCCTAGACATCTTGAGGATGTTTTCTGAATACACTTTGACAGCAGTACCTCGAATGCAGAATCTTATTGCAAATTCTCTTGCCACTACTGCAAGCAATTTGAAGATTCCAATGAATTCCAACAACAAATTTGAAATTTATGTCAAACATCGGCCTGTTGTTTCGGATAATTTAAGTTATTGACAAGTGTTTTTGGATGACAATGAAATCAATGGTTTTTTGCAGAGTGAAGGAAAATTCAAGGATACTTCCATAGAGGGTTATTATGATGTTGATGATCAAGAAATCGAAGCAAATCATATGGACGTATTGCAGCTGAAAGACAATGTAATTCCTAGAGGTCTCATACCTTTAGAAGAGCTTTTTGATCAATATGATGTTGCAAAGAAACTGAGCTTGGTGCCTACTGATAAAGGAGTTGAAGATGTTAATCTTAGAACAGCTGACAAGTCTAAGCTTGTGAAGTTATCAAAAGCATTGTCCCCTGAGGTAAAGGAATAGTATGTTAAATTACTTTTTGAATTTTCTGATGTGTTTGCATGGGATTATTCAGATTTGAAGTTGTATGAAAAAAATATAATTTAGCATACTATTCCCATCAAGCCGGATCAGAAGCCATTTAGACAAAATCTGAGAAGAATCAACCCAAAGCTACTTCCATCTATTGAAAAAGAGGTAAACAGATTGTATAAAGCTGGTATCATTATCCCAATTAAATTTTCTGATTGGATTTCGAATTTGGTCCCGGTACGCAAAAATACAGGAGAAATAAGGTTGTGCATAGATTTCCAGAATCTGAATAAAGTATCCTTAAAGGATAACTATCCACTTCCGAAGATGGATCATATTCTGCAAAGAGTAGTTGGAGCATCAAGGATGTCACCACTCGATGGTTACTCAGGCTATAATCAGATCTTGGTGCACGAAAAATACCAAGACAAAACTGCTTTCACAACACCTTGGGGAACTTTCCAGTATGCCAAAATTCCATTTGAACTGAAGAACGCTGGAGCCACTTTCCAGCGAGAAATGGATATTGCTTTTGCTAATGAAAAGTATGTTTTTCTAGTTTTTTATTTGGATGATCTGACAGTGTTTTCTGGTTCTGATGATGAAAATTTGCACCACTTGAGGGTTGTATTTAAGCGATGCAGAAATTTTGGGATTTTCTCTCAATCCGAAGAAAAGTCTGTTTGGTATGGATGAAGGCAAGCTGTTGGGGCATATCATCTCTAAAGACGGTATCCACATTGATCCTTCAAGAGTGTGTTATAAAATTGTATATTATGGAGCAATGCAACACATAAAATATGCAGAAAATAAAAGCACACAAAAAACACATAAAACCAGAGAGACACAAATATACGTGGTTCACCTAGTTTGGGCTACGTCCACCCTGAACAGCCAGTCCTTCCTTTCTATTATCCAGCAAAATGAAAAGACAAAACCTACAATAGATCCGCTGTAATATCCTCTGTTCTTTCTCACAGTCTCCCTCTCTGTTTCTCGCTCCGAGAATACACATACAATACATAGCTGCAATACAATACCCTCATAAAAGTGAGGGGTTTCCTTCTAGGGAAAAAAGCCCTAAACTAAACATAACTTCTACCATCAGATCATTTGCCTAATGAACGGCCCAGATTGACTAGAAATTACTATACTTTTACAAGGCAATTTTACATTTGTTTTTAGCTTCGTAAGTGACACCTTTGAGAAACCCCGCCTGAGAGAGACTCTGCTGCCCCCCCCCCTGGACCCCCCATGGCAGCGATTAATTACGGGCGGTGTTGCCACCCCTTTTAAGGTACAGGGGTCCAATGCTATGATACAAAGTAAACAAGATAATCAGGCTCCACACCCAACAATCTCCCACTTGGAGACTGATTGTAGCAACTCCACCACTGCTTCATTTGCTGGAAAATGAATCCTCTTTGGACCTGGCTGTTCCTCATCTTCATCATCATCCTTGAATACCAATTGAAACTGAGCACATTCTCAGTTTCTCCCTGGTTACAACTTTTGTTAGCATATCTGCAGGATTCTGGCTAGTGTGTATCTTTTCCAGCTTCAACTCTCCATCTTCCAATACTGACCGTATGAAATGGTACTTGAGATGTATGTGTTTAGTCCTGGAATGAAATGCTGAGTTCTTTTCAAGTTGAATAGCACTTTGGCTATCACTGTATAGTGTGCCCATATCATGCTTCTTACCCAATTCATCCATAAACCTTTGTAACCAAATCATTTCTTTACTAACCTCTGTAGCAGCAACATACTCGGCTTCTGTTGTTGAAAGTGCAACAACACTTTGGATTTTTGAAACCCAACTGACAGTTGTTCCACCTACAGTAAATACATATCCTGTAGTGCTCCTCCTATTATCTCTGTCACCTGCTATATCTGCATCAACATATCCCTGTAGAGCAATGTTTGAACCACCAAAGCATAATGCTTGATTTGTGGTACCTCTCAAATATCTGAGAATCCATTTTACTGCCATCCAATGTTCTTTTCCTGGATTATTCATGTACTTGCTTACAACTCCCACTGCATGTGCAATATCAGGCCTTGTGCAGACCATTGCATACATTAAGCTTCCAACTGCTGATGCATATGGAACTTTAGACATAAAATCCATGTCTTCTTGGGTCTTTGGGCACATCTCCTTACTAAGTTTGAAATGGCTAGAAAAAGGTGTACTAACTGGTTTTGCATTCTGCATATTAAATATTTTCAACACCTTCTCTATGTACTCATTTTGAGACAGTGTTAATTTGCGATTTTTCCTGTCTCTAGTTATCCTCATACCAAGGATTTGTTTTGCAGCTCCCAAATCCTTCATTGCAAATGAATTTGCCAATTTTCTTTTGAGCACATTTATTTCCTGCATGTTAGATCCTGCAACAAGCATGTCATCTACATACAATAAAAATATAATATAGCTGCCATCATTTTTCCTTTTTAGATAAACATAATGATCAGAGTGACATCTAGTATAACCTTGTTTAGACATAAACTTGTCAAATTTTAGATACCACTTCCTTGGAGCCTGTTTTAAGCCATACAAGCTCTTCTTTAACCTACACACCAATTTTTCTTTCCCTTTTACCTCATATCCTTCTGGTTGCTGCATGTATATCTCTTCCTCCAAATATCCATGGAGAAATGTTTTCTTTACATCTAACTATTCAAGATGTAAATCTTCCGCTGCTACAAGACTTAAGATAGTTTTGATTGACTTCATCTTAACAACAGGAGAAAATATTTCATCAAAATCAATACCTTTCTTTTGTGCAAACCCCTTCACCACAAGTCTAGCTTTGTACCTTTGTTTTCCTCCATCTTCTTCCTTCAACCTGTAAACCAATTTATTTTGCAATGTAGTTTTACCTGCAGGCAACCTGACTAAGTCCCAATTCTGGTTATGCATTAAGGAGTCCATCTCTTCTTCCATGGCTAGCTCCCACTTCTTCCTTCTTTCAACCTGCATTTCTTCTTCATAACATTCAGGTTCACCAGAATCAGTCAACAACAAATAATATAATGAAGGAGAGTATCGTTCAGGGGGTCTACTTATCCTGGTAGATCTTCTAACACCACTTTCATGTGTTTGAGGTGCCTATTGCTATTGTGGTGGTTGTTGATTATTATTATTTTCAGGCACCTTTACTTTTTCAGTTATCTCATCAAGAACCATGTATTCCTTGCTTTCTTTTTCCTGTTTCTTTTCCTGCAGCTGATTCTTATACAAGACCTTTTCATTGAATATTATGTCTCTGCTCCTAATTATTTTGTGATTTTCATAATCATATAAGCGATAAAAAAAATCATTAGCACCATATCCAATAAAGGTACATTTCTTTGATTTTGCCTCAAGCTTTGTTCTATTTTCTTTATTAATATGGACAAAGGCCTCACAACCAAAAGGCTTTAAAAAAGAGTAGTTTACCTTTTTACCTGTCCATGCTTCCTCTGGAATACCACCATCCAAGGAAATTGAAGGCCCTATGTTTATTAGATAAACAGCAGAATCTACAGCATCTGCCCAAAATTGTAAAGGCAATCCTGCATTCAATCTCATGCACCTTGCACGCTCCATGATTGTTCCGTTCATCCTTTCTGACACACCATTTTCTTTTGGTGTTCTTGGAACTGTCTTCTCTCTATGAATTCCATGCTCTGAACAGTACCTATCAAACTCTTTGCTGCAATATTCACCTCCATTGTCTGATCTGAGACACTTCAACCTCTTTCCTGTCTCAATCTCAACCAAATCTTTCCATTTCTTGAAAGTATCAAATACATCATATTTATTCTGAATACAATAAATCCATGTTTTTCTAGTTGCATCATCAATAAAAGTAACATAATAACGAGAGCCACCAAGAGGTGATACCTTAGCAGGTCCCCATACATCTGTATGCACATGCTCCAATTTTTCGCTCTTCTTTTCTTTCCCAACTCTGAGAAATCTGACTCTCTTCTGTTTTCCATAAATGCAATTCTCACAGAAATCCAAATCAACATTCTTCAAACCTGGCAGCAAATTTCTTGAGTGAAGAATTTTCATCCCCTTCTCACTCATGTGTCCGAGCCTATGATGCCATAATGCTACATCTTCTCCTTTGGAAGTTAAAGCATTAACAGAGTTAGAAATACCATTGCATAAATACAATGTACCAACCTTTTCACCTTTTTCTATTACCAGCGCTCCTCTGGTGACCTTCCAAGTTTTATCTGTGAAAGTTGTCACACAACCTTCACTACCTAACTGCCCTGTTGAAATCAGATTTTTCTTCAGATCTGGAACATGCCTTACCTCCTTTAGTAGCCATTGGTTTCCATTCTGTTGTTTTACAAGAACTTTACCCATTCCAACAATTTTACGGGGTTTATCATCACCCAAACGAACTTGTCCAAAATCTCCTTGAACATAGTCATGAAAATATTTCTTATCAGGTGTGGCATGGAATGAAGCCCCTGAATCTACAACCCAAGAATCGGTAACATTTTCGAAAGAAAGAATCAAAGCATCTTGTAACACATCACCTGTCACATTTGCTTCATGATTGTTTTCTTGCTGTGTGTCTCCTTCTTTTCCCTTTCGAGATCTACAGTCTTTCTTTAGGTGTCCTTTCTTTTCGCAATTCCAGCACACTATTCCTGATCTGGACTTGGATCTGCCTTTCCTTGATTTACTGTGATATCACGAGCTCTTTCCTCTTTCCATTCTTCTTCCCCTAGGCTCTACACTCAAAGCATTACCCGATGTCTCACTGGAGCTTTTCCGTCGCATTTCCTCGCTAAGGATGGCACCAACAACATCATCAAACTTTAAAGTACTAGATCCAGAGACAGAGTTACTAATGGCCATAACTAAACCATTCCATCTTTCTGGTAATGAGCACAAGAATAGCAGAGCTCTAACTTCATCATCAAAGTTTACCCCTACAGAACTTAACTGACTGGTAACTGTATTAAATTCATTTAAATGGTCTGCAACAGATCCACCTTCCGACATCTTCATATTAAATATTTGTTTCATAAGAAATACCTTGTTTGAGGTCGAGGGTTTTTCATATAGTTTCGCCAACGTCTGCATCAAATCCTCTGTTGTTGTTTCCTTCGAAATATTGAAGGCGACTGACGCCGCAAGACACAACTATACTATTCTGAGTGCCTTTCTATCGAGAATGTTCCATTCCGCTCTGTCATGGCCGCCGGCTTCTTTGTTTTTCCGCTCAATGGTAGGTACAGATATTTCTGATACAGATAATCTTCCATCTGCATCTTCCACAGCGGGAATTTTTGGCCATTAAATTTCTCGACCCTAAACTTACCATCGTCCGCCATTGCTCCCACTCAAACCAGGAACCCTTCTTTCCTGCCAGTTTATCAGCCAAATATACCTTTGGCTCTAATACCAGTTGTTAGAAAATTATATATTATGGAGCAATGCAACACATAAAATATGCGGAAAATACAAGCACACAAAAAAAACATAAAACCAGAGAGACACAGATATACGTGGTTCACCTAGTTTGGGCTACGTCCACCCCGAACAACCAGTCCTTCCTTTCTATTATCCAGCAAAATGAAAAGAAAAAACCTACAGCAGATCCGTTGTAATATCCTCTGTTCTTTCTCACAGTCTCCCTCTCTGTTTCTCGCTCCAAGAATACACATACAATACATAGCCGCAATACAATACCCTCATAAAAGCGAGGGGTTGCCTTCTAGGGAAAAAAACCCTAAACTAAACATAACTTCTACCGTCAGATCATTTGCCTAATGAACGGCCCAAATTGACTAGAAATTACTATACTTTTACTAGGAAATTTTACATCTGTTTTTAGCTTCGGGGGCGCTGCCCCCGAAACCCCCGCCAGGGGGGGGGGGTGGCTCCGAAAAGTGTTGTTGCCCCCCCCTGGACCCCCCACGGCAGCGATTAATTACGGGCGGCATTGCCGCCCCTTTTAAGGTACAGGGGTCCAATGTTGTGATACAAAGTAAACAAGATAATCAGGCTCCACACCCAACAGAGTGGAGGAAATTTAGCACATAGACTTCCCACGTAACAAAAAGGAGATTCAGAAATTCAATGGTAAGATGAACTTCTTGTGCAGATTTATACCCAATTTGGCTGAACATAAACGAGAAATGACTAATATGTTGAAAAAGGATAACACTGTCAAATGGAGTGAGGATGCTATCAAGTCATTTAATCTAGTAAAGTTTGCTTTGTCCAATGCCCCAGTCTTGATTAGTCTTGATTACACTCAAGATTTCATTATATTTTCATTTGCATCGGAGCATACCATGGCTGCGGTATTGATGCAAAAGAGATATCAGATTGAACAACCCATTTCCTTTTTCAGTAGGACCATTCGAGATGCTGCCTTGCGGTATAATATCATTGAGAAACAAGCATTGGCTCTTATAAAAGAATTGAAGGATTTTAGAGTGTACATTCTGCATTCACATACCATAGCATATGTTCCTAATGCAGCAGTGAAAGATGTCCTAATGCAAACTGATCCAGAGGGAAGAAGAGGTAAGTGGATAGTAGCAATGTTGGAATACGATTTGGAGATTAAACCCACAAAGTTAATCAAAGGACAGGGTTTAGCAAAGCTAATGGCACAATCAAACCTACGCGCTCTGGACATAAACCTCATAGCAACAATGTCAGAGTATGAAGATGATGGTTCGCTCATTCCAGTTTTAGAAATATTTCTACAATCACCATGGTATTCAGACATAGTTTATGTTCTTCAGCATCTTTCGCCACCTCCAGGGATGTCTAGAAGAAAAGGTAGATCACTAAAACTCAAGTCTGCTAAATTCTGTATTTTAAACAGTGCTCTTTATTGGAAAGATCCAGGAGGTATTCTACTTAATTTTTTGGTTGAAGATGAGGCTCAGCAGGTGATGCATGATTTTCACAAAGGTGATTGTGGTGGTCATTTGTTTTCGAAAACAACAGCTAACAAAGTGTTGAGAGCAGGATATTATTGGCCCACTTTATTTTCAAATTTGTATAAAACATTGATGAGCTGCCATGAGTGTCAAATTTTCCAAGGTAAAAGGAAACTGCTTCCTCTTCCTTTGAAACCAGTTCAAGTAAATGCTCCTTTTCAGCAGTGGGAACTTGATTTCATAGGGGAAATCCATCCCACATCAACAACACAACATCGATGGATCTTGATAGGTACCAATTATTTCACCAAATGGATTGAGGCCATTCCAACAAGGCAGGTCACAGATACAATAATCATTAAATTCTTAGAATCAAATATCTTGTCTCGTTTTGGTTGCCCTCACAAAATCATAACAGATAACGCAGTAGCATTTAGATCCAAGAAGATGGTGGAGTTCTGTGATAAGTACAATATTGTGTTGGGCCATTCAAAAGCATACTACCCACAAGGAAAGGACCTGGCAGAATCATCAAATAAATCTCTAGTAAACATAATCAAGAAAATGCTAGAAGAAAATAAGAGGAATTGGCATCGAAAGCTCATCAACGCATTATGGGCAGATAGATTTAGAAGCAAGAAATCCATAGGTATGTCACCATTTGAATTAGTTTATGGCAGTGATACTATGTTTCCTACATCGCTTATGGTTCCAGTCATGAGACTATTGCAAGAGGCTAGCAGCGAAGAGGACGATAATCAGCGAAGGATCAATCAAATGATCCACCTTCAACAAACAAGGGAGGAAGTTTCTCAGAACACTATTCAATTGCAAGAAAAGATAAAGAAAATCTATGACCGTAAAACCAAAGTGGAAAAATTTTAGTTGGAAGATGTGGTGTTGAGATGGGATGCAAAAAATGAGGACAAAGGGAAGCATGGTAAGTTCGATAACTTATGGAAATGACCGTACGATATTTCAACATACAGGGGACAGAATGCTATCTTGCTCACAAAGATGGACAGCCAAGATTGCCTTGGAGGGCTAGTGAATGGTAGGCTTTTGAAGCACTACCACTTTTGAGATAATGGATCGAAAATTATGTCACAGCCATTGTATATACCATGCCATTGCTGGTCATATTTAAAGTACACAGTCATTGAAGTTTGGGGCCTGAGGTGAAGGCTATAAAACTTGAATGATTTGTGTAAGGTTTGCTAGTTTTAATTTAGTTCTCAGTCATAGTTTGAGTCAGATTCAGTCTGCATTGTGTCAGTTTTTAGTATTTTGACCATATTTTCCCAATGGATAAGGCTACTTGGTCTATGGTGTTCTTGGCACCTCCAAGGAGCTACCATCCCCATTGGAGCCAATGTTAGTGCCAGTTTTGTCTTACTACCATCAGTGATCAAATTTAATCTTTTGCATTTGCATAATAGGAGTACCATACTATAAATTTTCATCATTCCATTAGGTCATGGATTCATTGATGGTAGTGGTCTTTCATCAGTTTTCCCTCATGTGAAAACTCGTTGATTCTCTTCTCTATGGTCTTCAGTCATAATTCACTTTCACTCCACAATTCATGTTATTAGGTCATAAGGTTAGTCTCATTAGGTTCTAGGGTCTCATCATAGTCAAATTAATGAGGAAAGTGTCAATAAAAGAAACAAGGACATGAGGATGCCTAATAAACTCAAAAGCATGGTATCTGGAAATTCAAAGAGTTGTTCTTTCAACTGGATGTAATTGTCACCTCAAAACATGTTTTGAGGTGAAAACAGGGTGCTTTGTTTGGATTATCATCTTTTATGTAATTTTATGTCTTCATATGTAATAAGTTGAGTTTAAGAAGCTGCTATCTCTACAAAGCCACCACCAGTCCTTTGCAGCCCATCACTAAAGGGTCAAAGGAGCTTTTTCTCTGTCTGGTTTCCAAAGGTGTTCTCCACAAGATTTTTAGTGTAAATCACATTTTAAGTATGTTCATTAGAAGGAGCTCGGAAAGAGATTTCCAATGGTATATTATACTCCCGAAACTAACTTCTGTATTGAAAGATAGGCCCAAATGAATAAAAGCCTCAAAGCACCATTTTTCATTTTTTTTTATACAGTGGGATCGGCAACTGGGGCAGCCTTGCGACTCGCATTACACCGGGTCGATTCTGACCGCTACCACTATACCCACTGGGAGCATGCGCCCGCCCCTCTCCACAGCTCCGCTTTATTCTGGGGGATTTGAACTCGTGACCTCCTGTCGGGCTCGCCTTACAAACGAACTTCACCGCATTCCGATTACCAACTCGCCTACCCCCGTGGGGCTCATTTTACATTATTATTAACCCTTCAAACTTTAATTTTTTGTTTCATTGCCGCATCCTACAACTCCGATGTGATCGCATCGCATTGAAAAATTCCATGGGCCACTAATCGCAACACTTCCGATTGAACACTTCCGATGCGATTGACCCACCCTCGATGCCTCCGATCCGATCACATCGCAAGTCTTCGCTCATCGCAATCCCCTTGCTCCGATGGCACCGTCGCATCGCAAACATCTCATTATCCAACGCTAACTTCCCGCTCCCATGATTTTCTCCGATGCGATGACTTCCATCGATATGCTCCCCGATTGCATCTTCCACCATCAATCTGCTCTTCCGATCGGACGGTTCCCTGCTCTTTCGCTGCATCGCAATCAACATCTTCCCTTCCACCGATGCCATGAATCGCATGTCACTCATTGCATCGCGTGATTGTCTCGCCAATTTTTCGGTCCTGTTCCACTCCATCCCGCCGATGCGATTCCCCGGTCCCACCAAAGCCCTCCGCTCTTTCCAATGAAATTTTTTTTTCTCCATATAAAGGCACATTTCATTTTTTTTTTTATCTATTTTCTCTTACAAAGGTTTTCCCTCCATCGCATCAGCTTTCCCCTATACACTATTGCATCGCTCCTCTGCGCCATTACTCCATCGCTCTCCCATTGTTCCATCTCTCATCGCTTAGTGCGATTTCCTCCACCCCTGTTATATCTTCTTTTCCCGTTGTCGATTTGCGATTACGATTACGGGCCTGCCACTTGTCCTCCATTCATATGAATAAAAAGGGGATTTTTCTTCATTAAAGGGGAAAATGTGATTTTATTTAGTTGCAAAGGAATTTTCTTCAGCAAAAGGATTTTTCTTCAAGATTAAAGGAAAAGACATTCTGTTTTGAGCCATGAGCTATTATGATACACAAAGATCATTACAGTGTTTAACACGGAACGAAAACAACGATAAAAGTGGGGAATTGGTTCCAGATTTGTATTTATTCTCCTCTGTTTGACTAACTGTAACAACAAATCCTCCAGATGGTCAAAATGTATTGTTTCTTCTTTTTTTTAGAGGAATTCTGTTGGTCTCTTTCCTATATTCATATTTTAGTTTCTGGGCAAGTGAAACAACTCCTCCTTCTGTGGATCCACCCCCCTTGAAACTAATCTATTTAATGTAATTCTTCATCATTTTTTTTGGGGGGGGGAGGTGGAATAAGTTGGAATCATTGAGGATGCTCTACGCTCCATTTTTGTAACAGTTTGGCAGGGAATTAATAAAGAAATGCAGCATTGATTTATGGGATCCCTGTGGTATGGATTTTAGCACTGTTCCTTCCTTTGTGATGATTTGTTAATTGTTATGTTTTCCATTCATTCATTCATATTTATGTTTGGATGTTTTCAATATAGATAGGTAGAATCCATTGTATAATGCTCTTCCTTGGGAAAATCATTCAGTACTTTATGTTTTCTGCTGTTTGAAGAGGATCCATCTCCTATGCCCTTTTCATCTTCTCACCAGCCTTAAACATTCCATCATTATTAAAAACAAAGTTGTTAAAATCTCTGCCTACCTTGCCCCATAGAATAACCTGTATCTCTGATTTAATTCCCTAGATTCAAACTGCCCAGCCCCATCTGATCCATACAACCCAGCAAAATTGATAAAAAATTTCGAGCTACTATACCTAGCCTAAAATCAATTTGCAGTTATATTTCATTGAACATTTTTGCACAGAGAGAGCCCTCTCCTGACCTTGTAGGGCTAGCTAGAAGGTTGAGCGTGGTTTGAGGTTACCCTGATTTTCCTTCCTTCAGCCTGAGGTTCAAATTAGGTGCTAACAACTAGTAAACAACTGAATCATATCATTAAGGATCACCAATAATGTAAGTACACAGTGCTCCAAAAGGAATGCACTCAAGCCACAAGATGACTGAAATACACTAAAGAAATCTAGCACTGGAAAGTATAGATGTTGCTATTGGAAACTACTACTACTGTGAAGAATATCTATGCCTAGAATGATCTGAGATTCTAACCACACATTCTACTCAAACAACCCAGAAAAACCCAGAAATGGTTTAGCCATATTTTAAATTTGGATTTTCGGCCCTTTTTGGGTTACACCCTGTACCCCTGTTGGCTGATTTACGCACTCCATGAAGACAACTACTGATATGGGGCTGAAATATTGATCTATCAACTGCAATAGCACCCAATCAATTCAATAGGTGAAGGGATGGTCCCCACACTAGAAAACAAGCTCAGAAATTGGAGATCTCTCTCCTCCACTGTTACACCCCTGCAACACAACCCAAATCTAAATAGAACTACACTGTATATGAGATTGAAGCTTTGGCCTGATGTATTATTTTTGAATTATAGTGCAATACTCTTCCTAGAGGCTTCTCAAGGAAAGACGTGGGATTCCCGCTCGCGAACACCCTGTGCTAAACAACACTGCAATCTTAGCCAAACAACTAAAGAAAGCTATATGTCTAAACGATCCATATATTCAGAAATATCAAATACATAAACATGAATAACTATGGCTGCCATCCTCTTCCTGATATAAGTGGTGAGCTTCCTCACCCTTGGCGCCACTCATTAAAGGCACTACTTCCATGCATGGAGTCTCCACCCAAAACTACATTGTACCGTAATGAATGCCACTCCTCCATGACAACACTATTGATTTGGTCAAAGTTGACCCATTCTATGTTATCCAACCCCTGTTTACACCTTAGGGTGATTTATTAAGCTGAAAATATGATCCACTTTCACATGATAAGTCGTTTTTTTCTTCATAAAGAGATGTATGGGTCTCCCTACCCACTTATTCACCTATCTAAGTGACAAAACATAACTTTAATATTCCAATAAATTTTGGAATATTACAGTCCTCCCCTCCAAAAAAATTTATTGTCCTCAAGCAACTGCAAGGATACTACAAAATCTCCAATGGATATGCCTCCTCCAAAGAATACAAATTAGCCTTTGGTATATGAACCAAATAGCTCTCATCATGAAGAATTGGGAGATATATGGAAAGAGTTATATGTTTTCCATTGGCCTCCTCAAGGCATGAGAGATGGTAAATGTTGGGTGTCTCAATCCCAATGAGAAACTCCAATCTCCATGCTATCATCCAAAAAAAGTGAGCCATCCTTGTTAGGTCATATAAATAATCACCAATCACCTGCTTTTGCAATGTATAGGGGCTACACGGATGAAAATGAGAGATCAAGTTATTCAACTCACGTTGTCTCTCTCTCCATTTATGATAAATATGGAGTTGTTGATCTTGAGCTTCAATAATATAGTCCTCAGGAAGCCAAGAGGTACTTGGAATCTCATGATCCCACTCTTTGGTTCTAGAAACCTCTCTTGCCCAATCCATCCCACATATAGTGAATAGAATGTCATCACCATAAGGACTCCAATAGGAAAATGGACTATGTGTCATATAACATGCTGGATGGTGATAATAATACATCAAGTGAGATCAGCGTTGTTCTACCTATAGGTGTCCCAAAACATCATATGATAAGTGGTCATCCAACCACTTGCTTGCTACCATAAGCTTCTCAAAATCTTGAAAATAATGAAGAACATTAGGTGTTAAATGAGTATTAGCCAAGCTAAAAATGTCTTGATCAAAGTACTCTATAAAGTGGTCATCCCCATCACTGATTGTATTCCTAAAAGGACCATGAAATCCACAAAGAGGCTTGCTCTCTTGTGGAGCAATGTGCTACAAATGTATGGTAAAAGAATGTACATACATTGTTAGTTGATCAATAAGCATGAAAACAAAATATTTACCATATATTATAGACAAGTTGGTGAAGAGGTCCTTAGATGAACCTTCCCATCTCTTCATCAAAAGGGGAAGTAGTTGAAACAACCTTGCAAGGTAGTTGCTTTCCTCCTCATACATCAAACAAACTACATATCTCTTGATATGTTGGTGCACATATTCTTTGAGATCCTCCCAATAGAATCCCTCCATCATGGTGAGATAGGACTCAATGGAATCCTCATGCCCTGAAAAGAGTGCTTCATATAATGCATGTATAATTCCCTCCTTGAGCTTGGAGCCTTTAGCTAAGTATATTTGATCATGGAAATAAATGACTCCATCCACCACTCTATATCTCCCATTCGTCACTTGTCCATCAAGAACCTTACATGTGAATAGGTTCTTGGAATACTCCACCAATAGTTGGGACTCCCAATATGGATCCATCCTTCCCAACAATGACAACGTTGTAGATATCTGAAATGAAGCACCTGTCTCATCATAGCTCTCCTCTTTGACATTCCCAATGCCAAAGCCACATGTTGGAGTACTGTTAGAGAGGTAAATCCCCTCTGCGGACAGAGGCAATCCCTACTAGCCCAGATCGGGTCTAGCAACAATCAGGTCACGCAGTGACTTAGGTTTCTAGTTACAAAACAACAAGAACATAACGAATTTCCTACCTCAGGTCCTACGCAATGGTCGTTGAAGAAAGGATGACGCTTTCCGTCCCTCACTTGGAAGATCACGATTCTTCCGCTCGACACATCCGAACACCTGCACACATGTGAATAATACAATGATACACAGCGTAAAATCTAAATCTTGTAACCATACTTCAGTCAGAGAGGATGTAATTCATTGCATCAAAGAAATAGACACATGAATGAAACCATAATCAAAGTCACTTATCATTAAAATAACAAAGGAAAGATACAACCCAAAGCTCTGATGCTGTATCTTCCTTCGGCGAGGCTGACAGTGGAGCACTTATCAACAAAGCTTGTCAGAAACGGGAAAAATCTCTCTCTCTTCAACTTGGCTCTCAAAAGCTGTCTGGTGATAGTCTCCTTGCTACAAGTTCAGCTCTTCCATCTCTAGCTTGCTAAGGGAAAAGGCAAGCTTATATAGATGGTGGAAGGGGAGTTGGGATCCCTACAATCATGGGATTGGCCCTATCTATAAGGAAGCTTCCATGATAGGTGGAAAACCACCTCCCATACATGGAGATCCGGAGCCAAACCTCCCAACTCATTTTAGAGACTCGTTCAGGAGTTTGTTGGAATCAAACTTCCGCCATTTATTTTTTAAAAACACTCTTTATTAAGCTTGGCGTGAGTGAGACACTAGGACAGAGCGCCAGTTAGCATGCCCTCTATGGTGGATTTTCCCCATTAGCGCGAGGGCTAAACTGGCTAGTCGCGCCAAGGCAAAAAGATCAGTTTTTAGGGTTTTGCAGAGGAAACTTTTTTCAAGGGAATTATTTTCCTTGTCAAGGGGGATGCCATGAAAGCGGTTTCAGGTTATGTCACTGCTCACAGGTCACAGGAAAGGCCCTCCAATGTGCGAGACTGGGGATTGCAGGGACGGTGGAAAATTGCTGTGTAACAGATGCCCCCTAAAGCATGACGCCCGAGAGAGAGGGAGGGGTGAAATTCTTTATGACAACACGCCCAACTGAAAACACTGCCATCGAAAGACCTACATATAAGTAAAACTGGTATCTCTGATACATGATATGTGGTATGGGTGCAGCCATCCATAATAGAGTGTACAAAAATCAAGATCCAAGGTATGGACGTAGCCATCCAGTAAATAAGGATCAACAAGTAGAATCAGGTATGGCCGCAGCCATCCAATCGAATGAGTCATGTAACCAATCATGATAATCCACAAATAATCCGCAGCCTGGATTTTATCAAACAAAATTCAGGGTCTTGCGCTCCATCTCGACCCGAACAGAGTACAGGTTTGAGCATGTGAATAAGTGAGCTGAAGTCGAACATGCAAGAACATCGTCTGATTACCAACCAATAATGAAAGCCTTTAATAGATGCGAGAGAAACCACCAGTAATGACGATGGCCCTCAAGGTACACGAGGTACAATCCACAGAATGTGAATAGTGAGCTGGCGTCGAACACCCGTAGAATCATCCGATCGAAGATCAATAATGAAAACCTTACGTCGAATGCGAAGAACCTGCCATTGAGGCATGCAGGCTCCAAGGTACTTGAATGGAGTCTCTGGATCAGCTTCCTAGATAATGAGCTAAAGTCGATAGGAAGTGACCTTGATCAAAGGTGGGCCATAGTGTTTCCCACATCATCGACGCGAGACAAAGGAATATGATGTTTGTGAATCAAGATCAGTAGAGAATCAGAGGGAGGTCGAAAACTTCAGAGGCCAACTTCTCTTGAACATATCGGCGACACGACACTGGATTTGGTAGTATTTGACATCAAAGGATTTGAGATCATGATGACATGGAAAAGAACAGATGAGCGGTCAAAAAGAGATTACCCAAACCCACGGAGGCAAGTAGATAACGAGATGAGATGTCCCCAACCCAACACGAATGCAGAAAAGTGCCATGTTCAAGAGTGACATACTGCTGACACGACAGTGATATTGGTTCCATTTTCCCCACCATTTCTAGCAAGTACCTCTTTATTTTTACACAAGCTTGAAGAGGATACCATATGCTTGTCATATAAGTTTGTCCTTCGGACAAATCCAACCTAGTACATTTAACGAGCCTTAGGAAAGAGGAACTCGAGTAACGTCATTATGACAGAGTCCAATGTCATCAATTTTTAACGAGTCTGACAAAGGAAGAACTCGATGTCTTTTCATGTTTAGAGAGTTTGAAAAGATAGCAGAAAAAAAAAACTCCAACAGTCCCTTTTCGTAGAGAGTCCCACAGATCCGAAAAGGTAGAAAACTATATCTGAGAGAACCTCCTAGTCGCGATAGGCTAGGGTATTCCTTTTTCGTAAATAATCTATCCCAGCCCGAAAAATGGGTAAAATTATAATGGGTAGATGTCATTTCGGAGCCAATTTAACGAGCTCAAAACGACAAGTGACTCAACAATATTTTCAGTTTTAGAGAGTCATAAAGGAGCTGAAAGATGACTCCTCCTAGAGGAACGAGTGGTATAAAGGGTAGCAACTGGTTCAAGTAATGGTGGAAATGCTCAGAAGAAATAGAGGTCAAGAGGCTAGCTAACAAGACCACTCATTGTAGCGGTTCCTCAGGAATGGGTAAAACAACCAAGTGAAGGCATATGATCGGCCAAGAAGATAGTGACGATGGAGTGAGAAGACCAAGGGTCATCTGGCAAAACAGGCTAATAAAATGGCCATCACGAGAGGTAAAATGGGAAAGGTTTCATTTTTACACAAGCTTGAAATCAGGAAACTCTTCTTGATGTTGGTTTCATTTTTACACAAGCTTGAAACAAAGATAAACTATGCTTGAAACCGGTTTCATTTTTACACAAGCTTGAAATGGAAACAAACTATGCTTGAAAAATTAAGCATGCCCCCAGTATGGTGACTCAATTTGAGGTACATGCCCTCCAAGCTTCAGTCCATATGAAAGGTAGATGGAGTGAGGGTTCAAGTTACGAGATCTGAGAAAGACTCGATTGGGATTTTACGAGATCTAATCAAAGACTCGAATTGAACGGGAACGTGTTTCATTGTTTTAACGAGGTTGACACATTAAAATAACTATCCTCACGACATCTTGTTTAATTTTTTAATGAGGTTGAAATAGAAGACGAACTATCCTCAGAAGAGCTTGTTTCATTTTTTAAGGAGCTTGACACAAGAAAATGAACCATGCTCTGATAACCTTGTTTAATTTTTTAAGGAGCTTGACACAAGAAAGAAAACTCTGCTCTGAAGAGCTTGTTTCATTTTTTAAGGAGCTTGACACAAGAAAACAAACTATGCTTCGATGACCTTGTTTCATTTTTTAACGAGCTTGACACAAGAAAACGAACTCTGCTCTAGACACCTTGTTTCATTTTTTAACGAGATTGACACAAGAAAACGAACTTTGCTCCGGACACCTTGTTTCATTTTTTAACGAGCTTGACACAAGAAAATGAACTCTGCTGCATTAGACCTCATCATGATGAATAAGAAGTCATGGCTTCCAAGAGTTTCTCATTCGATGGGAGAAAAAAATCTTGGAAATCAGGACCCAATGCCCCCAACACTTTATGCACAATGGCACTATCACTGAATATGGGCACAGGACAGGTAGCCACATAATTGACATGCGGCGGGGATGACACAATCGGCAGATAAAGATCTGGTAGGGATGATGGTGGACTAGCTACCATATTAGGACCAAAGAACGCAAGTTGATCGATGGTCACGATTTGACCTTGGTGCAAAAAACACATCACACGAAAGAGGGAGGAGACAAGCGCTCCCATGGCATAAGTATAATCGTGGCCCAGGATTAAATTAAATTCCAAGGGGCCAAGAACAACTATCACGTCCATATGGACAGTTTTCCCTCCCAAAGTAACATGCAACTTCGGAAGGATCCCTAACGGTTGACTAGTTCTTCTATTAAAAGCCAACAAATTCTGTGTAACGGGTACAAGAAGCGGCGAAACGAAATCTTGCCAAGTAGTTGATGACAAAATACTAACAGACGCGCCTTCATCTATAATGGTGTTGGGTACGACCAAATGGGAGGCCTGTACCATGACCTCAAAGGGCACATAAGAAGGAGGGCGATAACCTGTGAATCGACTCCAATAAAAGGAAGCGACAAAACTACTTGGAGGGGCTACCATCGAACCAAGATGGTCTTCCCCTAGTGTTATGAAAGAGGAAGGAGCATTCTCCATGACATACATCACAGAGTCGGGAGGGGTATCCTCTGGTACCTCCATAATGGGAGGCAGAGAAGCAGCTTCTTGAGGTATAGGGACAGGAGAATATTTCTCCAAGTCCGAGGAATCTGAAGAAACAAGAAGAACCTGAGGGATGTGAGGTCCACTCTCAACAAAAAAGACCTAGTGCACCGCAGACAGGGCCAACTCAACCGATCCCATGGCCAATGGTTGGTCGGGAACGAATTCCTGAATTTGAATTTCCGAGGGAGCGGGATCGACCAAGGATGACTCTTGACCAATCGTTGAATCAACTAGTGAAGGTCTCAAAGAAAGATGTTTGTAACCAACCGAAAGGGACGGTGCAGAAACAATCAAGTTGTCCAAAACTCTCTTGGCTTCATCCATATACAAACAAAGGTGAATGGCATGGTGCCCTTCACACAACCTACAGGGATTCACAAGCTTAACCTGCTTCTTAGGAGCTTTACCAGCATAAGCTGAAGACGTGCCCCCAATTTGACTCCCAGAAGCTAAAGGCAACGAGGGACGACCGTTGGACCACACTTCAAGCACCTTGGGAATGTTAGGGAAATCTCGAAGAAGATGGTTTCCCTGGCACAACATACAAGGTAACTTAACTTTCCGCGGAGGGTTGGAAGGTTTATCAAGAGGAGGTGTTTTAGAAGCCATAGCTGTAGCCTTAGACTCTCTCTTATCATACTTCTTCTTCTTTGTCTTCTTCTTCTTCTTCTTAGCCACCTGGTTACTCGAATCCATACTTTCACCAGGCGAAGTAGAAGAGGAGGACGCAGAAACAGACGAAGAAGGGGAGAGGTCCACCTTGGAATCAACATGATGTTGTTCAGGCGGAGAAACTGATTGAACATTAGCCAGGACATTCAGGACCACAGAGGTTGAAAACAACCAAATAGGCAACCCAACAGTTAACCCAGGAAGGGACAACGTTGCCATATAAGGAGCACCAACATTTCCAAAAGGAGGAAAAGGACTAGGATTCCCTTCGTAGGGGATTCCTTGGTTGGTGAACTCCGAAAAATTTGCCATCGGAGACAACTCAAAACAACACCCTAAGGAAACTAACTTTAACCAGGAATATTTCGTGGGTAGTTAATTTTAAAACACTGAAACTAGACTCTACTGTTTCATATTGTAAGAGTCGAGAAACAAGAAAAAGGGACTCTATTGCTTTCAAGTTGGACATCAGCTTGAAAGGACAAGAGCTCGATGATCTTTTTAGTTAAAATAGCCAATAAAGATCAAACTGACTGCTCTGGTAATCTAGGTAAGAGGTGTACCAAGTTTCTATGAACTGCAATATACACCTTGGTGATCAAATGAAAGAGAAATGACCAAGGACTTTCCGTACGTGCAGGTAGTCTGCCCGAATGCTGTGTTCGGTGTATCACAGTTAGAAGGCGGCAGACCCAGCTCCCTATGGATAACAGGATTTCAACCTAGTGTGGTATCCCGTTATATACTCGATGGTACAGGGAGCATAAGTCCGTACTAGCGCTGTCTAAATCCAGATGGTGAACGAAAACTACTAGGTTTAATGATGCCGGAACACGTCACTAGCCTAGACCACTAAAATGTGAGCGTTAAGTTTCAATGCTTCCTTAGGTTGATTGAATAAATTTTATGGTTGATCTTTAATTATGTCTCGGTTTCAAGGCCCTACCGCATGTCATCTAACAATATCCTATATGCAACTATATGAGGAAATAAAACTTTCAATTCGATGAATGTTATCTAGTTAAGGGAAGAGTCTCAAACAATGATGCAACATACAACAACACTGCAGACAAAATTTTTCCAAACTAGATGACTTTCACTATCCAAAAGTAACCTAAAACATTCAACGATGTGAATTATGCAATGTAATCTATGCAAAATCCTCTTTCCGAAACCTATGCAATTGTAATCTATGCACAATTTCCTTTTTCTTTTGCAATGATAAGAATGCACTCAATGCATTTTTCGATGAAATGAGAATCTACTTAATGCATGATTTTAATGAAAGAGAATGCACTCAAAGCGTTTTTTAGCTTTGAATCATTAAACGATGTAATCTAAGTTCAATGATGGATCTCAAAAAATACTTTTCAATGCAATGTGATCTAATGCATTTTAACGAAAATAAAACTTTGAGAGGAAAACTAAATGAATGAAAATTTCCTTAATGAAAGGATGAATGCAAAAGGGATGCAAAAAAACACTAAGAATGCAATCGTTGTTTCAAACACTTTGTAACGACATTCCTCAAAAGGGGACAAGACATATGAGGTCAAACACAAAGAGGACTTCCAAAGCATGAGATCAAAACAAGGCATTCATTCCCTTTTACATCAAGCAATCATGGAAAGAAGACATTCAGCTGAACAATGAGCAATGTAATCTATTCTCGTATAGAGAAAAGATCGGAAGGGAAAGATACACTGGTGAAGGATTTAGGGAAAAAAATCTCAACTTTCACACACCCTGAAATTGGCACGACTTTTGTGGGTGAAACTAGTGCCAACTGGCGTTACTTGCTCACTGAAAACTAGCCCCAATGGCCAATTGGTGCGGGTTACTAACTAACAACAAGCGCCAATGCCTAAAAATGAAAAAACAAATAATTTCTCCCTACCAAGACCAGACTCACCACTTCAAGCAAAATCTAAAAATAACCCAGAAGCAAAAGTACTGACCAAAAAAACTCCCGAACAAGGGAAAACCCTAACACCTACAGGAAATGGTGTGACTGTCTGGCTGTAATTAGTGCCAGACAGGGGATGGCGCAGGTGATGAACTGGAAAATTGCGCCAATGGGCGCAACTGTCAGGGTGGAAACCGCACCAATCAAGCCAACCATGAAAAGATGAAAATTTCGGAAAAGCAGAGGTCAGATCTGATCCTCTAGGGCTGAACAGGGGTCTAAGACTAAGGAAGGGTGAAATAGAAGAGCAAATAAATCAATCAAAATAAAAAAACAACCAAAAGAGGAAAGAAAAACTCCAACTAAGTCCCTAGTGGAGTCGCTAGTTTGTTGGAGAGGTAAATCCCCTCTGCAGACAGAGGCGATCCCTACTAGCCCAGATCGGGTCTAGCAACAATCAGGTCACGCAGTGACGCAGGTCTCTAGTTACAAAACGACAAGAACATAACGAATTTCCTACCTCAGGTCCTACGCAATGGTCGTTGAATAAAGGATGACGCTTTCCGTCCCTTTCTTGGAAAATCATAATTCTTCCGCTCGTCACGTCCGAACACCTGCACACATGCGAAGAATACAACGATACACAATGTAAAATCTAAATCTTGTAACCATACATTAGTCAGAGAGGATGTAATTCATTGCATCAAATAAATAGACACACGAATGAAACCATAATCAAAGTTGCTTATCATTAAAATAGCAAGGGAAAGATACAACCCAAAGCTTTGACACTGGATCTTCCTTTGGCGGGGCTGACAGCAGAGCACGTCTCAACGAAGCTTGTCGGAAACAGGACAAAGCTCTCTCTCTTTGGCTTGGCTCTCAAAAGATGTCTGGTGATAGTCTCCTTGCTACAAGTTTAGCTCTTCCCTCTCTAGCTTGCTAAGGGAAAAGACAAGCTCATATAGATGGTGCAAGGGGAGTTGGGATCCCTACAATCATGGGATTGGCCCTATCTCTAAGGAAGCTTCCATGATAGGTGGAAAACCACCTCCCATACATGGAGATCTAGAGCCAAACCTCCCAACTCATTTTAGAGACTTGTTCAGGAGTTTTTTGGAATCAAACTTCTGCCATTTATTTTTTTAAAACACTCTTTATTAAGCTTGGCGCGAGTGAGACACTGGGATAGAGCGCTAGTTGGCGCGCCCTCTATGGTGGATTTTCTCCATTGGTGTGAGGGCTAAAACTGGCTAGTCGCGCCAAGGCCAAAAGATCAGTTTTTAGGGTTTTGCAGAGGAAACTTTGTTCAAGGGAATGATTTTCCTTGTCAAGGGCGATGCCATGAAAATGGTTTCAGGTTATGTCACTGCTCACAGGTCACAGGAAAGGCCCTCCAATGTGCAAGACGAGGAATTGTTGGGACAGTGAAAAATTGTTGTGTAAAAACTACTACTACCCCACTTTTGTTGCCTCCCTTGCAGCTGATCTTGCTCAAGACAAGATTGAAGTACATGGAGGTCAAACTCCTCTAGGAAGGTATTGCCCATCCAAAACTTCCATAGTTTGGCCAATGCATACAAGAGTGTCAATAACCTCTTTTCATATTCATAAATCTTCCTCATGTCTGGAAGTATCATTTTTTTCTCCAAGGCTATGGATTAGCCCTTTGACACCATGCTCATGTCATAATATATTTATGAATCATCATCTTTCAGTGCAAATAGTTGGGTGGGAGATGGAAATGTCCATATTAGAAAATTTCTCACCCTTCCTTTGAACCCATCAAAGGTTCTCTGAACTGTGCTAGCTCCTCCCAAGGCTCCTTCCTTAGCCAAGTCTATCAATGGTGCACCATGTTGAGAGAACTCTTTGATCATGTTCCAATCATGGGGTATCCCTGGTGGAATGCCTCCATCTAATGAAACATCAAGGCTTAGAGCAGGTTGTATATGAGAGTGGACTGATTTGTCCCTGCCCCCACTGTGCAAATCATCCTCCTGCTTCTCTTCATAAACCTCCTGAAAATGATGGGTGTGCATATTCCCAATCACTTGATGTTGGCCCTCCTTCTCATATTCTCCTACCTTCTACAAGATCTCACAGTATAAGGTGTCTTCTTCAAATGTAATCAACCCATGTACACCCAACATCTCATTGGTGTCAACAGTCTTGATCACAAGGGAATGATCTATCATAGTGTGTGTCCCCAAGACTATATTCAATGTTGGAACACACTTCCTCCATTGTTTTGTCTCATTTCCTATCAACATAGACACATGTTTCTCCTGATCTTCATATGTAAGATCCTTTGGAACTTCTTGCAAAGATACAAGAGCTCTTATATTTGAAGCAATTACTTCACCTCCATCTCTAAATAGTGGTAGATCTCCTCCTACTATCACAGAGTTGGAGGCTCTTTCCAGCTCTTCATCTTCCTTCTCCTCATCATTGGAGAACACCTCATCATTAAGAGATCCTTTGGCTTCATCCCCTCTTGAAGGAGGAATCCTCATGTCTTCTTCTTGAGAAGAAAGTTCTTGCTGAAGTAGGGCTTTTTCCCTTGGAAAAGCATGTTGTAGATCTTTAACCCCTTCAATAATGTTATGAAATGGAGTTTCTTTCATCGATCCTTCTAGCTCATAAAAAGGTTCTAATTTCTTGGGTTTGGCTAGCTCACCCAAGGAAGTTTCAGAATTTCTTTGATCAAACCCTTTCACTAATCTCCTAGTGAACTTTGCATAAGTAGATATATTTTCATTAATTAATGAAGAAGATTCATAAAACCACCAGGCATAAGCCTTACCTTCAAGATGCATCACTGCTACTCTAATGGCTTCTTCTTCTAAAAATTGATGTAGCTAAAAATATGTGTCTAGAGTCTTTACCCAAGCCTTGGCTATGCTCTTGGGTGACCCATCAAAACTAGGTAGAAAGAATCTACCCAAAGTGTGCTGCATGCACCCTCTTCTTCTATTGTGGTTACTGGGTCTTCTGTCTTCTTTGAGTTGAAAAAACCCTTGGAAGCTTAGATGCTCCTTGAATCTTCTAGAATAAGATTCATATTCTTGGAGATATTCACCAAGAGTCTCCTCCTTTGGTGTTCCTCCTTCCTCTTCTTCTCTTGCCAAGAATGTAGGCATGGTACCACGTTGCATATCTGATGGTGTAGATGTATGATTACACCCATAATGTGAAAATATAGAGCTTTATTCATGTACAAGCCCTCTTGGAGAATCTCTATATCTCTCCATCCTCATCTCGTTGATGTCTTTGTTACTGCACTGCATAGTTTGAAGAAGAAGTTTTGAGAACTCCTTCCATCCTGATAATGAAGTTTTGCTTTCATCTCTTCTACATATCTTCTCCTTTCTATGAGGAGCCTTGTTAGATGACATAATGGCTGAAGTACACAGGTTGAGCCAAGATTATGCTTTGATACCACTGTAATATTCCAAAATGGAAAAGATGGGAATACAGAACATATGCAACATTCCAAACTAAGCAAAACATGAATATAACACTAAATTCTAGAAAATGATGGAAATGTGATACAACTAGAAATTAAATTAAGACATCATAATCATGAGCAGTAAATAGCTGAATCATATCATTAAGAATCAACAATAATGTAAGTACACAGTGCTCCAAAAGGAATGCGCTCAAGCCACAAGATGGCTGAAATACACTAAATAAATCTAGCACTGGAAAGTATAATTGTTGCTGCTGGAAACTGCTACTACTATGAAGAATTTCTATATGCGGAAGGCTGTTGGATTTCTCGGAATGATCTGGGATTTTAACCATAGATTCTACTAAAAAAACCCAGAAAAAAACAAGAAATGGTTTAGCCAGATTTTAACTTTTGATTTTCGGCCCTTTTTGGGTTACACCCTGCACCCCTGCTGGCTGAGTTACACACTCCCTGAAGAAAACTATTGATATGGGGTTGAAATATTTATCTATCAGCTGCAATAGAACCCAATCAAATCAATAGATGAAGGGTTGGTCCCCTCACTGGAAAACAAGCTCAGAAATTGGAGATCTCTCTCCTTCACTGCTACACCCCTGCAACAAAACCCAACTCTAAACAAAACTCTATTGTATATGAGATTTAAGCTTTTCCTAATTCCTGATTGTGGAATGATAGTGAAATACTATTCCTAGAGGCTTCTCAAGGAAATAGGTGGTATTCCCACTCGGGAACACCCTGTGCTAAACAACACTGTAATCTTAGCTAAACAACTAAAGAAAGCTATATGTCTAAACAGACCATATATTCAGGAATATGAAATACATAAACATGAATAACTATGGCTGCCATCCTCTTCCTTATATAAGTGGTGAGATTCCTCACCCTTTGCCCCACTCATTAAAGGCACTACTTCCATGCATGGAGTCTCCACCCAAAACTACGTTGTCCCATAATGAATGCCACTCCTCCATGACAACGTTGTTGATTTGGTCAAATTTGACCTAGTCTATGTTCTCTAACCCCTATTCACACATTAGGCTGATTTATTAAGCTGAAAAGATGACCACTTTCACATGAGAAGTGGTTTTTTTAGAGCTTCTGAACCTTTATAGAAAAATTTTTATAGAGAAAATTCCACGATGACCTATTTGGAGCAACGAAATGCTAGAATCAAAAGCTCTGATACCAAATGTTATGAAACTAGCTCTAAAAAATAGAAGAAAAGAGAGATCAACACCTTAAAAATCAGCCACTTCGAGGGGGAAACCTCCAATAAATTACATAAATGAACAATCCTTGGATGATACAAATGACAAAACCTCCTTCTATATATAGGAGTCCATGGGGTCACAATGTAATCCTAGCCGACTTAAGAATAATGATGTAAGGGCACAATAATAACAATATCGGGGTTACAAGGGTACAACAATAACAATAAGGGGGTTACACTAACAACAATAAGGGACTATACTAGTAATATAGGGACCTAACAGAACCCAATGTTTTCCTTAAAGTGAATAGATGATGAGATGATTCCTAACTAGAATCCTTCACATGCTTCACTCCTTTTTTAGTTTGAATACTCCAATCCTAGCTCCAATTTCCAAAATTAGAACCTACAAAGTCATACAATACAAGCTAAGAAACTACGAGATCTCTGCAAAATCATTTAATTACTTTAATCAATATATCAACATGGTATTAAAATACATGAAATAACAACATCATATATAGGAAAAGAGAGAACTCTTTGCATTAATGAAAATGGAGTGAGTTATAACCATAAATAGGGGTTGATCTTGTAGAAGAGATCCTCCAAGTTTACTTGTCCTTTATTTGTCACAAAGGGCATCTACAATCACCCTAAATTCATGAAATGATGTCTGTCACAACAAAAACATAAGGGTAGAATCACTCTCCAAATTCCAACCTCTTACATATGAAAGGTTGTAAATATATAGAGGAGTGGGGTAAGTTGGGAGTTCTTATCCTTTTACTAATATAGGGATTGAGATCCACTCTTGATGGGAGGATGAGATATAAGGATAAGGAATGGAAACTACAAGGGAGGATAGGATAGAATCCAAATGTTTTATCTGTGGTAAATGGTTACAATGTATCCTAGAAGCTTCTAGAAATGGAGGCCTCAATATTCTCCCTATTTTTCCCGAATTTCCAGAACCAATGTAGGTGAAAAGGAGAGAAGCTTGTAGGTGATAAACGTAGGCCACAGTGGAGAAATCAATAGGTGAACGCATTCCAATAAGAGTCAAGGGATTTTTGGTCCTAAAACTGGCTCATATGATGCAGTTTCAGGTAGAAACTCTAGGGAATGAAAGAGACATGCTTAGGACTTTGTGCAATGATGATAACAAGGGGGAAAAGATGTTGATTGATCCCATTAGGAGGCCTATTGACCAAATTTGACCAAATGGAATATAATATAATGCCCCCTAAAACGAAAATTGAATAATTATGAATAATGACTGAAGTTATTTACTTTGTGATGAGTCAACATCAAGAACAACCAGTGAGATTCATCTGTTACAATACATTTATATCATGACATATTTTTTTGAGGGAGGAATAAACATACTCATCACATAATCTAACATCACACATACAATGATCAAAAGACGCGTCCACAGATGAAAATTGGTGGGCCCATGACTGGATGATTATCTATATGATCATGACCATCATACATTGTGATCTTTGTATAACTCCTGAAATTGCAGCCCAGATGGATTAAACTAGATCCAAGGTCTTCTATTGCAATCACATGGTCAACCAATGTACGAGTCTAACCATGTGAATCAATGAGCTGAGATTGATAATGATAGACACCATATGAGTACCGACCAATTATGTAAGTCGTTAATAGACACGAGAGAAACCACCAATGATGTTAATGGATCTCAAGGTACTACAATACAATCCGTATGGTGTGAATAAATGAGTTGATGTAGAACACCACACCGAGTATTTTGGTTGAAGGCCAATGATGTAAAATTGTTGCCGAGGGTGAGGAAACGTTCCATTGATGTATGAAAGCACAAGGTACCAAAGGGTTGTTTCTAAGTCAACTTATTGGATAATGTGATGATGCCGACAGGAAGCGACTCATTGTAGGAGGGCCTTGATGTGTCCCCGATGAACGAAACTAAAAGAGTATCATGATTGAGAGAGGATGATGTTGATACGGAACTGGATTAGGAAAGGAAAACATGGAATGATGGATTAAGAGTATTATAATGAATATCAACTAGATGAGTTCTCTTGAAAACATCGATGACACTAAATGGAGTTGGCATCATTGACCCAAACCCAAAATGGAGGCTGTGAAAAGGTATGATGAACCAAACGACGAGTAGAGTACCCAACCCAACATCCATGAAGATAAAGTGGACGAGTTTCATTTTCAAAATTGACTCGCTTTCATTAGCAAATGGAGTACCATCTTTCCCAATTTCCCCAACCATATTGGTCAGTACCTCTTTATTTTTTAACATGATTGAGGAGGATAACATACGTTTGATCGATAAGTTCATCCTTCGGTTGAATCCCTCTGAGTATATTTAACGAACCCTGAGAAGGAGTGGTTCGACCTCTTCATGGTCGACAAGTCCATTTCTATTTTATGTTTTAATGAGTCCAGCAAAGGTAAAAATCGACATACTTTTCATGTTTAGAGATTTTGAAAAAGAGGCGAAAAAGAAAAATCCATATTTCCCTTTTCGTAGATAGTCTCTCAAGTTCAAAAAGGGGTTAAACTTATACTGAGTAGAAATCTTTTCATTTACTTTAACGAGTTCAAAAATATAATTTATCTGCAATATTTTCATATTTTGGGAGTATGAAAAGAGTTGAAAGAGGACTCCAAGGGGTTCCTTTTTCATAGGTTTACAGAGCCCAAAAAAGAGATAAAAATATACTCTTTCGTCAAAATAACCTATTTAAAGCATGACAAAAACCATTAATAGTTGTCGACCTACTCAAAATATCACAAAGAGGATCAAAAATACCTATTTCATAGTAAAAATGAAAAATATTTAGGTAAAATCACAAAATGTGAATAAAATAATGCAAGAAATGACCATAAATACTCAAAAATGACTATTCGTTTTCACCATTTCAGATTTACATTCAATAGTGAGAATTATGAGCACTTTTTCCCTCAAACTTCTATAGCTAACTACTGCAAATCCGATGGACCATTTCTAGTACCGTTGCTTCCAGGTAGGAGCTGAAACCCTTCTTTTTCTTTTCATGGTCCAATTTTGTGATTTCGTGCATTTTTTTTGAGGTTTTGAGGGCCCCGGGGTTCCAAAAACATGCCCTATGACCAACGCAACCCAAAATAATTGAAATTTTTGTTTCACCTAAGCAGACTAACACTATTGGGAGGGGTGAAACACTCTATAATGCACTATTGGGGTGTGTTGAGCACAAAAATATAAGTTGTTTATTAGTTTTCCCTCAAAATTTGTCAAGATTTTTGCATGAAAATGAGCCTAATGAATCTCTTGTTGATGTTTCAGGTGTTCATTAGCACAAAATGGCATCCATGTGAAGAGAAATAGAAAATGAAGAACAATATTTAAATGGGATAAATGATCCTACTACCATCCAGGCATTGAAAAACTGTGGATTACTAAAATTCTTCTGGCTTCTTGGTATGAGGCAACAGATGGAATTGTTGAAATATCTTGTTCGTTCATGGGATGTTAAAGCACAATCATTTAGGTTTTGGGAAAAACTACTTGAGATAAAGGTAGAAGATTTCTATTTTCTGACAGGTTTGTCCAGTAGAGTTGTACCCATCTCTCTCCTAGGTGAGAGAAGTGGTGGGGAAACAATGAATTATTATATTTCTACCTATTGCGTAACTCGAGCCCAACCAACTAGGGATGGAAATATCAATATAAAAGATGTAACCCATTTACCTTTGAGAATAATCGTATTCATTATCACGAGATTTTCAGGTAGCACAACACTTCATGTATCAAGTAGATCATAAATTCAATATGGGGTGGAGTGTTTAGAGCCAACAATATTCAACTAGAGTGAGGGAATTTTGGTCAATGTGAAGGAAAAACTAACTAAATCAAGAGAAGGGAAGTTAAATAACTTCAATTATGGTTCAATATTGGTCTCTTTTGCTCTATAGTGGTTTCCACTACTTCAGCCTCAACAGAATACACTCGAGCCTATCGCTTCGAGGGCCCCACAGATGAGGAGGTGGATAGATCATATGTCCCAGGCTACAGGTCCGTCGACAATCAACTTATCACCAAACTTCTTTTTATTTATGTGTACACAGTTCATTATGATCAATGCTTATCCTTATGAAGGGATAGATTTTCGTGATGACTCTGAGCTCGTGCTTCCCGAGGGTGAGAAATGGGGTGATTTAGATAACATATTTCAACCATTTCATTTTTTCGAAATTTTTACAATTTTTTTTTCTTTTCTAATGTTTCTGAGACTAAACTATCAATGTTTTCATGCATATATTGGACCATTTCAAATTTTCGTTACTTCCTCCCTCTACTGTGCAGAGGGAAAATGATAGGAAGAGGTAGTGGTACAAGTACATGATGTTGTGGTAGGACGTGATGCACCAAATGGAGGAGCTGACACATGGGATTGATGAGACCATGGTCAACCAAATTCCTTTGTGACTTCAACGACACACTATCAAAGTGCATAGTTGTATTGGTCTACTACTGTGCAAGATAGCTTGTGTAGTGTCATTTTATCATGAGCACCTTTTATTTGTCTACTTAAATATTTGCATGTAGTTTTTTATATGGGAGATGTATCCATATGTTTCTTGGGGCACAAATTTTTTCAAACCAAACTTGATATATATACATATTTTCAGTGTTTCCTAGTTCTTATTATGCTTTCAATATGATGTGATGTGTATTGAAACTTATTTACATTTGTTGCAAATGTCTATCTAAAACGTAATTAGATAGGGAATCTACTAATGTGTTTAGATTTCTATAAATATTTTCATATTGTATGAAATAAAAAGTTATTTCTAAAATATGTACCCTCAAAACCATGCGAAGGATGGTGGAACTTCTAACTGAATATACATTAGCAAGTTGTAGTACTACGAGTTGTGAGTCAAGCCTGATGACTAAACGACGAATACCATGTGAAATATCATCAGATAGTAGCTCAACCACTACACTATACTCAACGATGTTGTTAGTAGAGTGACCAATGAAAATCCCTTGCATACTCACTTAGCTCTCCATTTGGAGAAAATATAGCCCATGTTGCGGATGATAGGTTCTTAATACTATGACTAGCACCATCCGAATAACCAATATACATTTTGATAGGTGTCGACATCTGCAAACCAAACGTAAATGGGATCAACAGAAACCATGGGAAAATCTGAAAATAAACACTGCAAACACACTCAACACCTATAGAAAGTATGTACATAGTGTACTACACATGGGATTAGGCATAATATTTTTTGAGGTACAATCCATTCCTAGGCCACGCTAGTGTAACTCCATCAAAATATGCTAACTCATAGGCCCCTTTTGCGAGGAATCGTTTGACAATGTATGGACATAGCCACATAAGTTGGAAATTTCCCGGACCTAAATTATCGGCCTCCTGGTCATATAAGAGAACAAGGTCTCCTTCTGAGAAGGCACGAGGCTTGAAATTTTTGTTGCATTGTGCATTGATGCGTCTTTTATGAGATTCATTAGCTATATTAGTATCGCGCCAAGTTTAATCCAAATGAGTCAGATGTAAAAGACACTCCTCCTCTACTGAAGTGGTAGGAAGAAGTTCAACAACTAGTTTTAATGATGGAATTTCACATTCAATAGGTAGGATTGATTCCACACCATAGACCAACTGAAAGGGTGTAAATCCGGTAGCAGTCCTAACAAAGTTTTGGTATGCCCACAACGAAGCATAAAGAAGCAAATGTTAGTCTGATTTGTGGACCCCTACCATATGTTGAAGCATAGTCTTAAGAACCTTTTTAATAACCTCAACTTTTCCATTAGCCTTAGGATAGTAGGGAGTGTAATTTTCAAGGGAAAGTCCCAACTTCGTAGCTCGTTAAGTGATCATATGATTCTGAAAATTCTTTCTGTGATCTGTAACTATTGCTTGTGAAACAAAAAACCGAGCAATAACATGATTGAATAAAAAATATGCAACCATCTCTCCAGTGTTGTTAAATGTAGGCATCACCTCGCCCATTTAGTAAAGTGATCTACTGCGAAAATGATATAACCATGTCCCCTGGTCGAGTGAGGGTTTCATGTCATGAAGTCGATGCCCGATTGTGCAAAGTGACCAACATCGATAACAGGATATAATGGAGCGAGTGGAGCATGAATATTATGAGCATAGATTTAACACGCAGGACACTTCTAGACAATGAGAATGCATTTGTTAAAGATATTAGACCAAAAGTAACCATCGCATAAGATATTTTGCGTGATAGCGTAACCAAATAATTGTCTGTCACATGCCCCTAACTGGCATTCATTAAGGAATTTCTAGGCCTCCTCAAGGGTGAGGCACCTCTATTACACCAATATTTTGTCATCTAACCATTTATAATTAGATGGATTGAAATACACCGTGTAAGACCAATTTTACCACAGTAAACTTGCTTTCACTATAAGAAATAATTTAATAAACCATATTCTATTAATTTATTTCTAGTTAAAACAAGAAACCCCATGACGAATAATTAAATACATCCTTTTTATTTGATTTTCCTATAGGAATAATTAATTAAGCCATTGTTTAAATAATATTAATAGTCATATTTTACCCAATTATGAGAAATAATTAGATAAATCATTATTTTTCTTATTTTTCTCTAGGAATAATTAATTAAATCATTATTTATTTATTATTCCTTGTTAAATTTGACTAAATCACCTAGAAATAATTAAACAAATCATTGTTTTTTAATTATTCCTTAACCACATTCTTGAAATGATAAATAAATAATTTATTAGTTTATTATTTCTAAATAAAGGTATTTAACCAATTTAAATACATTTTCCCTCCAACAAAATATAATAAAATATTCCAAACGGTTAGATCTAGATCTTAGTTAATAATATTTTATTATGCGTCATTATTGAGGATAACTCAACATTTTATTATAAATAGGAGGGTTTTCCATTCATTCTTCACTTTGATCACTTTCATTGTCACGCTTTGATCATTCTCATTGCTGCTAATATTTTATTTTCTTCTTGAGCTCCCATAGAGTTCTACACATTTTCGGTTTTCTACACCATTGAGAGAGAGAAACTTCTGGATCTAAAGTGTTGAGGATCGCCAAGAACCCATCCCATTGAGGGGGACTAGTAACATTATTATTTGTTCCCTTCCCAGGTTTTAAAATATATTCAGAATTCTTTATATCTTGTCTTGTCCATTGGATGCATGGAGAAATTCTTATTTCTTTTCATTGCTTAACTTCTTTTACTGTATAGATCTCATTTTTTGTAGCATTTGTTTTAACTATCGATTGCAGATATAAAGAAGTTAAGCAACCATATTTATTGCTAGGGTTTTTCTTCACACACAGCTAAAGTGATCTCTTTTTGTACACTTATGTTAAGAATTTATGCTAACAAATGGCGACTCCACTGTTCTAATTCAGATTCCTCTGTGACCAACAACTTCAGTAACTAGGGTTTTTATTCAGCGGTTTTCAATATCTTGATGTTTTTTTTTTATAGATTTTTATGCCTTAAAATAGTAAAAATTCTAACTGTTGCGTGTTTTCGGGTGTTTTCCACAGGTAATAGGTATCAACCATGCCAAAGACGAAAAATTTTCCGCAACCTATAGCCCGAGGATGTAGGAACTGGAACACACACTTTTTTTCCCATAACCTGTGATTTCAGCCTAAACTCGCACCTGTTAGTCTAGAAGCTACAATTTCCACAGGTTACAGGTCAGTACCTGCGAGCTGCAACTTTTTTCTGAGTTTTTCCTATGACAGTTAGGGTTTTCCGCAAGCACTATTTTGGGTTGTCTTACCTCCGTCTAAGCCTTTCTTAGGCTTGGATATGCTCATTTTGTCTCCTTGAAGTAGAACCAAGCCCCTTAGGGTTTCAGTGCACTTCCACCTTTCTAGGAGGGGTTTAGCTAAGTAGGTAATCTAAGATTTGCAGTGCTTTTAGCCATTGTTTAAGGGTCTGATCTATCCTTCTTTCAGATCCATTTTGATAAATTATTATTCCATCCAAAACACCCCTTTGAGTTTTTTTTGGTCTTTCCCTTAGGGTTCCCTTGTTTTCCCTAGGGTATTAACCTTTCGCCTCCCACTTTGCAGCAGTTTTCCCCTCCGGTTTCTTGTTTTTTTCTACATATTTTCCAACAGATATGTGTCATTAGATCCCTGTACCTTAGACCTTATATATTTTGGCCATATTGTGTGTTTTGAGTCAATTTTGCCCACATTTTAGAATAGTTGTTTGGGAAGCCTTCTTTTGGGTTGAATTTATGCATGCATAACTGTTTATTTTACTGTCTTTTCAGTTTTATTTACAGTACTTCAAATTTTTTTTTTTTTATTTATACAAATGTCTGGGCTTAATTAAAATTAACACATGGATTTCACATACTCACACCTAAAGCAAAGAGAGCCTGGTTTACACCGCCAAGCCAAGACATAAACATTGTAATTAATTAATCTTCCTCACGAAGCCTTTGTTTATCACTCTTCAACCTTTTCCTATCATTTGTGACTTGCCATCATTGAGCCCCCAAGGTGTTTATCTTAGAGACTCTAAGGCCTTCACCCTCAGTTTCCATTAAGAAGACTTACTCCACTACGTAGAGTTCGAGTTAGTACTCTATCGAGTCCCCATCGCAACTTTAATTTTGGGTTATCGGGTTCTTCCTTTGATTTTGATTGTGGTTCACCTCACCCTCATACTCTCATCATGTCAGGCGCCAATGCAGGTGTAGGTCCTCAAGCTGGTGGTGGCCCTGGCCCAAATGCTGGAGCCGCTACCGGAACCATTCCGGCTACTCCTTTACTACCTTTCATGGTAGGTTTAAGCCTTCCTGATTTGAGCTAGTTAATCAATGAGCCTATACTCCACAACCTAGGTTGGCCTGCTATGCCAACTAAGATTCCTTCAAACATTCCTAAGTTTGAAGGAAATGCTGGAGAGGACCCTACTAATCATGTCTGCTCCTTTCACATGTGGTGTTCATCCAATTCCATTACCGATGACTGCATTTGCTTCGGTTGTTCCAACGTATGCTCACTGGAGAAGCTCCAAAGTGGTATGTCGACCAGACTTCTTCATCTCATTCCACTTTTGTTTCCCTTGCTAAAGTGTTCCAGTCCTAATTCTAGTTACATCCATGATATGATACTGGTACCGAGCTCTTTACCACCTTCCATCAAACTTTTGTCACCCGCCTTTCTGACCATGTCCAAGAATGACGTAGAAGGAGGAGATTTTGTCGAGCTCCTACATTTGATGACCGTGTCTATATGGATTGGTTTCTCAAAACACTTTTTCCTTCCTTTGGTAAATATGTTGCCTCTCACTTTCCTTAGAGTGAGGAATAATCTCTCCAAGTCGCGTTGAAATACGACTTTATCTATGCCCATTCTGGATATGTTTATACCATTTTACCAGATCTTCCTAGACCTAGTGGTGCCAATGCATCGATGGCATCTCACGACGCCAACGGTATCGTTGGATCTCTTTCACATCTGTATACTCATCCTTCCATGGGTTATGGTTTCCTCCAGGGGTGGACCAACTTCTCCAGCACTTATCCCCCTCTAAGAAACATGTATTTGGGTCAAAGTAGGCGTTACGCATTTTACCAACTACATCAACCGATATGAGTGCCAGCTGTTTCTCAACTTGTTTACCCCACTGTTACCCAAATTCATTTCTATCATTATCCATAGGCTGGTGCTCCAGTCCCTTCAACATCAACGCCTCAGCCTCTCGTTCCTTCTCAACCTCTTCCACATCCGCCACTGCCTCCTCAAGGTTAGGTGTATGCACAACAAAGCGCGACTAAACCTCCTAATTTGAAGAAAAATAATAAGGAAAAATGAAACCAAAACCAACCAACATAGGTTAACCAAGGGCACTAAGGTAATAAACCAAACGCACCCTAAGGGAACTAGCCTAACACTACAAACCAACAACACGACGATCAGCCAAAGCAGAACAAGCCTTTTTGTATGAATAAGCCTTATTATTATTGTGGTGTCCATGGCAATTATACTCATGATTGTCCCATTTTACCATAGATGTGCCAGTTGTGGGAAGCACAAGCAGTGTCTAGAGGACAACAAGCCACCACTCCGCTTCCTCCAAACACTATGCCAGCTCGATTGGTTATGATCACTAATCCTTTCCCTTGGCAATGATATGTTGTTGCCCAACCTCCTCAAGTTCAGGCCACTTCTCAACCTCCCCAGTCTGGTGCCCTTGATTACTAGATTCTCATGATAAATTCTAAAGAGCTCAATACTGCTGATTTCAACTTTTAGACCTAGTCGTGCCAATATGAAAAACAACCTGCTACGTCTGCAACCGAGTCTCAAACCAAAGTTTCCACAGAGTCCATTTCGACACCCAATGTTCTCTTACATATCCCTCAGCCTAAGGTATAGGTTATTAACAAGAGCCCCAAAGGGGAATTATGCTGAAATGCTGCTTCTGCCAAAGCTGCCCACAACTCCAGCACATTAGATGATTTTTCACAGTCGCTTGCCACCATGTGAACGCTCAAATTCTTCCAGTCATGCCCATCCAAATAAAAATATATACTATCTGCTTTGGGCACTATGGATCCTTTAGATGACCATTTGACCGTCTTTGATGTTGACAAATCATATCATCCCCCTTTACCTCCATTCGCTGCTTTCCAAATACCAGTCAAGATTCGCAATGCCCATGTTTAGATATGTATCATTGACGAGGGCACATCCACCTGTGTGATGTCTGCCTCTGTTTGGAATAATATCAGATTACCCGACTTAGCCCCATCCACCATCAATTTGTGTGCTTGGGCAGGCCACCCTTCTCAACCCCTTGGCATGTTCTGAAATTGTCATGTCACTCGTGTGGGAAAGACTATTTGTATTTACATTGAAGTCATTGATGCTCCCATGGATTACAATATCCTCTTAGGTCATAGCTATACCTATGAGATATCATATGTCGCATCTGCGGTTCACTGTAAGATGTGGTTTCCTCACAATGGAAATATCATCAACATTGATCAGTTGACATATTACAAACCGAAGTCTCAGACCTTCCTTGAGCCTATCATATCTTCAGTGGCCAATAAATAATCAGTCATACCTCTCACCAGTGTTTCACTAAGATTCTATAAATATTCCACCTTACTTGGTTCATTCCCTGGTCCCCCCCTCTTCTCACTTACCCCAGCTATTCAAGTGCTTGCATGATACAAGCATCGCTAGCTAGCCACAAGCGGTCTAGGTAGACCAACCAGTAGCAAATGCCTCCGCAAAATTCTATTGGTCACTCAACAAAACCTTCAGGACCTTCTCCTCAAGGACCTTCTCCTTATGTTGGTGTCCCTCCCATCATTTTTCAACCAGGAACGGTTCCCCCAAGCCTTAACCATTTGGGAACCATTCCACCAGGAAATTACCCTTTCGGTCAGATATTTTTTCTAGCCCCCCCTTTGGAGTCTTTTCAGTGCCTGTTATGGCTACGTTGAGCCTTCCCAATTTGACCCTGGGGATCCCAGTATAGTACATTGATCTCCCAGAAAAATCTCTACCTGGTTAGCTCAAACCTTACACCACTTTGACCCTAGTCAAACTAGTCGCTATGACCCCTCCCTTTGCTTCAATGCCACAACCACCTCAACAGTAACCTACTCCTATTGCGAAATCATCTAGTGAGGGGGGAAAAGCCAAAAAGAAGGAACATAAGGACAAGGCCCCATAAACAAATTATGCTCCTCCAAAGCCTCCAAATTATTCACCTTCGTGAGCTTTTTGTGATGTTTTTGGCTATGCCATCCATAACTATCATGAGCTTCCTTGTCTCAAAACTGTGGGAAATGAGACATTTCCTAAATCTGACATCCCGAAGGTCCATGTTACCTTACCTGATTGATCTAATAAACTCAAATCATTGCGCACAAACCACCCCTATGATTTGTGTGATATTTATGGCCACTATTCTCATATTTTTCCCTGTCTCGAACAGGAACAGAAAGTAAAATTGTAGGAGGAGATGAAGGTGTGAAATTTTCTATGTTTCACTTTCCATACGCGGGTTCTATTCACAAAAGTCGCGTATACACGCGAGTTCCAGCTGACACAGCCGCGTATGCATTAATGATAAGGAAATTTATCTGATAGTTGAAGATCTAGAAGAGCACTGGTTTAGGGGGAGCAGCAGGTTGAATACTAATGATTGCATTGTTGGCAATATGACTGTTTATTCTTGGTTTTTGTGATACTCATGCTCAAATGATGATGGCTTGGTACATGGTTTATGATGATGAGACATTGAATGAACTATGTTTACTGCTTTCTGAAGTTTATCTGTTGGATAAAATTGGAAGTCTTATGATTCTGAGATAAGAATAGTTCATGCATAGTCGTTACTATGGCTGAGATCTGTTCCTACATATGTTACTTCATGTTAAATCTTAAAGGTCATGGTGATGTAGGATGGTGGTGGACCACATGAATGATTGCTTGACACTTATGAGAAGTTGTTGTTCTGGTATGATAAACTTTCTTGGAAAGATTGTATTGATGTTGCAAAGAATCTGAAGGCTTGGTTACTAATGTGCCTTTGCTACAAACATTGGATGACGCTTGAAGACACAACTACACCGTTCTATCTATCTGTAGTCCAGGGAAGCATTCAAATGTCTCAGAAAGAAGCTAAACACTGTCTTTGCCTCACAAAGAATCAGATTTGGTTGAAATTTAGAAGATGTCTTGGGATCATGTGGGTTCTTTGAAACACGATCGCGTACTATCTGTGAGTTCTGCCACTAAACTTAGCATTATAAGCAGATTGCAGCTGATGTTTGTTGGTTGACTCTCTGTGACATGTTGTGAATCTGCATTTAGTATATAAAATCTGTTTGAGTATCTGCTGTTGTTCAGTTCTCTTAGTGTTTCTAATGTTTTGATGAAGATGCCTTGATGATTTGCATTTTGAAGTTTCGGGATGCACATACTAAAGAATTGTAGTCATTTTGGAAAGGATGCTTGGATGCACATTTTCGGGGGGAGCATTAGCCTTGCTGAGCGTAATGCATTGTTGGCATTATGATGATTCTGAAATAAGATCTCTCTCTCTTGAAATCTTTCTGCTACTGGTCATAAAAATTCATATTTGTAATTTGATGAAAAGGTCATGTTGAGACCTATGATGTAAAATTGTAATATTGAGTCATGTAAGGACTTGATCAAATATGTAAACCCACTTGGTTGGGTACTTGAGTCAAAATGTGTAAACCCTCTTGGTTGGGTAGTGTCGTTGTAAACCCACTTGGTTGGGTACTTGAGTCACATATGTAAATCCACTTGGTTGGATCATTGATGTAAGTGTGAGTCCTTGGTAATAGGAAAGGTCATAGAGTCATACACTTCATTGAAAAATATGTTTGAAGATTCGGCATGAACTCAGGGGGAGCATGGAAACTTCAGTGCACATCAGATCTATAGAGCTCTTTCTTCTACATGAGGAGAAAAGGGGGAGAGTGTGTTGGTTTTGATCCGCCCGTTGCCCTTGATGTCAAAGGGGGAGAGTTTGTTGGTTTTGATCCGCCCGTTTCCCTTGATGTCAAAGGGGGAGAGTGTGTTGGTTTTGATCCGCTGGTTTTGCCCTTTTCCCTTGATGTCAAAGGGGGAGAATGACATGGTGTTTGAATGAAGAAAAAGAATGGTGTCACAAATGGAGAGAGTGACATGGTGTCATTGTATTTTAAATGTATCTATCTGCTGTGATAACCAAACACCATCGTGGTTGGCATCAAGTCCAAAGGGGGAGATTGTTGGAAATATGATGCAGAGTTTTGTCCTTGATGGCAACCCACTGAATGAAGATGAAGACATGCGACTGTTGACATGTGTTGTCCTTGATGGCAATCCACCTGATGAAGTTATGCTTGACTTGATGGACTTGGTAAATGATGTAAATCTGATGTGATATGATGTTTGTTGACAATATGATGCTAAATGTTGTCCTTGAAGACAACCCCTTGATGAAGATAATGGCAACTTACTTGATGAAGTTGTACTTGATAGAATATGGTTTGATGAACTAAATCGAGTATATCTGCGGTGAGTACGAGAAGACAATGAGACGGGGGTTTCGGCTTGATGCTCAAATCCTGATGTATGTATCTAGGCATACGGATATGTGAAGTAGCGTATGCACGCGGGAAATAACGTGCCAAGTCGCGTATGGGCAAAAGCACTCTAAATATGTAAAACCAGGGGTAACCACCATGGTATTGACCCATTGTATTGAGTAATGATTCGTCTATGTGACCCCGTCCAGGAATACCATCGAAAGTAATGTGGTTTTGGCTCATGGTATTGATAAAGGGTAAACCTATATAAGGAGAAGAAATTCATTATGCAAATGTGCGCAAGAAGTCTGAGCTTGAATGAATACTTCTCTCTGAAGCATATCTGAATGGAAAGGGTTACAGTTGAATGAAAGATCTGAATGTATGATGCACCAATGAAGAAATGATGAGATGTGATCTTTAGATCCTGAAATGTACTTGTATTTGCTAGATCTGTTTATGGAGTGATTAGATACGTGATGAGCGAACATACATCGATGTAAAAGGGGTTGAATCGATCTAAATGTCGATACGAAGAAGTATCTTTGCTCTATAATGATTGAAGATCTATACGCTACTTCGACCAGCGAGAGGAAGCGCGTATATACGCGGCTTCAGTGAGGATAAAGCGCGTATGCGCAAAGAAATATACACTGAGGTATACGCTGGTTTGTGTGGACGGAAGCACGTATATACGCGACATCAGTGAAGGGAAAGCGCGTATGCAAACTAGGGTTTGCTGAAGCAAGGGGTATGAATTATCTGATCTGTTCTACTATGTTTCTGCTATCTGATCTGTGTTGATAAGTATCTGTTGGTGATGTATGTTTGTGCTTAAACGTATGGAAAGGGTCCAGTCTGAAAATATGATGAAATGTGGCCTGCAAGTGTTGTTCTATTGAAGTTGTTGGATCCAGTGTGAAAATTGATGAAACGTGGTCCAAGGTGGTGCTGAAGGTGTGGTGCTGAGGTTGTAGCCTTCAGCGGGGGTTGTAGCTCCCTTCCGGGTGGGCTGGTAAAACGAGATCGGGGGGTGTAGCTCCTTCAGGGAGGAAGGTGATGAAAGCAGTCGGGGGTTGGAGCTCCCTTCCGAGGAGAGGCTAGTAAGCAGTAGCAGTGGGTGCACGTGTGTTTGGTCAGTCTGCGCCCTTTATATGTTGTAATATGTTTTCTCTATAATAAAATATTGAAGAGGTGAAGAACAGCTAAGTGGTGGTTTCTCCAGAGCAGGTTTCCACCTAAAATCACAGTGTTCATGTGTGATGCTTTGTGTGATGGTTTATTCTGTTCTTCACTTTTTTGTGTTTACTATTTATAGAACATCTAATGAATGAATGATGGAATAATATAAGTAAAGGTTTAATGACTGATCTAGATCTCTGTGTATACGCTAGTTTCATAAAGGGGATCCGCGTATATACGCTAGTTTACTGAAGCAAAGTAGCATATGGGTTTTAAGGAATGAAAAAGTAAAAGATTTGATTATGCAGTAAATACTGATTCACCCCCCCCTCTCAGTATTTTTCCCAACAATTGGTATCAGAGGGGGTTCTTCTGCAGAAGCTTGATCGCTTGAAGGAGATCCATCATAATGGGAAAGAAGCAAAAGAAGAAGCCCACTCGGAGAAAGGAGATATTTCAGAGAACATGGATACCAGAAATCAAAGAAGATAAATCAGATAGTGATTGGGGTCATCCTTTGCATGATCTTAGTGGTACAAAAAATAGTGAAGAATATGCTATCAACCTAGAAGAAGCCGAAGAAGATTCTGACCAAGCTCTACAAGTACTCATGGCAAAGAAGCAAAATACTCAAAGTAAGGAGATGTCTCAGAAAGCAGTATTACGAAGTTGAAAAGATGCATACGATAATGATCCTTGTAATCTTATCTGTGCAAGCAATGATGTAGATAGTGAAAGTAATGTTGTGGATTTAAAGAAGGTTATCAAAGACCAACAAAGAATATTTAATGAGAAGGACGCTGCCTCCAAAGCTTTGGTATTTAGACTAAAAAGGATGTTTGATGATGTACGCAGTCGAAGTAAAGGATATCAAGCTGGAATCATCTCTCTGCAAGCAGAACTTGAAGAAGAAAATAAGAAGAATGAAGGACTTGAAGCAGAAAATGGTTCTCTAAAAACAGGTCTGGAAAAATCAAAGAGGAAGAATAAAAGTCTTGAAGCTGAAATCATCTCTCTACAAGCAAAAATTGAAGCATCAAGTAAGAAGAGTGAGGAACCTATACAATCATTTGAAAAGGAAGGACTTGAAGCATAAATCATTTCCCTCAAAGAAGACCTGGATAAATCAAAGAATGCAGGACTTGAAGCAGAAAACATATCTTTGAAAGAAGATATCAAAGCATCGAAGAAGAAGAATGAAGAGCTACAACAAACATGTGAAGAAAACGAAAATTGGTTGAAAGAAGAGATTCTAAATACGAAGGATCAAGTAAAGATGGAAGAAGGAAAAAGCATGACAAAGCAATGTCGAGACTTGGAGGTTGGGTAAAAATTCTCAAAGGTAAATTAGAAGAAAAGGTTAAACTTTTAAGGTTTCATGATAGTACTAATATCTTGGACAATATTCTGATTAATCAAAGGTCTCCTGCTATCAAACATGGTCTTGGTTTCCATGAAACTATTAAAGGTGAATCTAGCTCACAAGGAAGTGCTAAAAATTCAGAGGTAGTCAATGCAAAACTTGAAGTGTTGAAAGAGACAAAAGGTCAATCAACGATCATGAATTCTCAAAGGATATCATTCAAGAATGTTGAATGTTTTAAATGTCATAATTATGGGCATGTTGCAGCAAATTGCAGAAGCATAATATTTCAGCCACAAACTAACATATCCTACATAGAAAGGTACTCTGGTAGCTTCAAAGGATATTGTTTTTCATGCAACAAGTATGGACATAAAGCAGCTGATTGTAAAAGGAGGAAGATTAGAAATACTCATTATGATTCTTATGCTTATTTCTCTGGACACATGAGATGTTATTCTTGTAACAAGTATGGACATGTAGAAAAAGAATGCAGGATAGAACGGATGCAGGAAAGTGGACAATTTCGGCACTACAGTTCGACTAAAGCAAATTTGGAAAAAAGAAGGAGGACCGATCAGAAACGTAGGGAATTCGACCTACTAACGATCATCGTTACGAAGTTGACTTTTCTTATTGTGCAGGAATGATGTGGGATACATTATGAGATTTAGTAATGTCGTCACAAGGGGAGCAATGTATGATGACTCTCATGGTTGATTTTATTATTCTAGATATGTATTTCTGACAGTGCATCTGGTGTGAAGAAAAGACAGGAACAGAAGGTAAATTTGCAGGAGGAGATGAAGGTGTGAAATTTTCTATATTTCACTTTCCATACGCAGGTTCTGTGAAACAAAGTCGCGTATACACGCAAGTTACATCAGACACAGTCGCGTGTGCATTAATGATAAGAGAATTTATCTGATAGCTGAAGATCTAGAAGAGTGCTTGGTTTCGAGGCCTAGCGAGGTTGAATACTAATGATTGCATTGTTGGCAATATGACTGTTTATTCTTGGTTTTTGTGATACTCATGCTCAAATGATGATGGCTTGGTACATGGTTTATGATGATGAGACATTGAATGAACTATGTTTACTGCTTGCTGAAGTTTATGTGTTGGATAAAATTGGAAGTCTTATGATTCAGAGATAAGAATAGTTCATGCATAGTCGTTACTATGGCTGAGATCTGTTCCTACATATGTTACTTCATGTTAAATCTTAAAGGTCATGGTGATGTGGGATGGTGGTGGACCACATGAATGATTGCTTGACACTTATGAGAAGTTGTTGTTCTGGTATGATAAAATTTCTTGGAAAGATTGTATTGATGCTACAAATAATCTGAAGGCTTGGTTACTAATGTGCTTATGCTACAACCGTTGGATGACGCTTGAAGACACAACCACACCATTCTATCTATCTGTAGTCCAGGGAAGCATTCAAATGTCTCAGAAAGAAGCTGAACATTTTCTTTGGCTTACAAAGAATCAGATCTGGTTGAAATTTAGAAGATGTCTTGGGATACGCGGGTTTCCTGAAACATAGTCGCGTATATACGCGAGTTCCTGCACAGAAAACTGTGTATGACTAATTGCTGACAATTTTGGTTGGTTCAGCTCTCTTCAGCACAGCTGCAATGCTGTTTGGTATCTCTGATACTGTTTGGTATATCTGGTGGTGTTCCAGTTCTCATAATTTTGTTTCTAATATTTTTATAAAGACGCCTTGATGATTTGTTGATGAAAGTGTTCAGGATGCACAAACTAAGGGGGAGCCTTAGTCATATGACAAGGATGCTTGGATGCACAGATTCGGGGGGAGCATTAGCGTTGCTGAGTATAATGTAGTGTTGGCATTATGATGATTCTGAAATATGTTCTCTTTCTTGAGGACTTTCTGGTGTTGGTCTTAAAAGCTATATTTGTAGTTTGATGAAAAGATCTTGTTGAGACCCATGATGTAAATTGTAATATTCAGTCATGTAAGGACTTGTCAATTTTGTAAACCCACTTGGTTGGGTAGCTGAGTCAATTTTTTTTGTAAACCCACTTGGTTGGGTAGCTGAGTCAAATTTGTAAACCCACTTGGTTGGGTACTTGAGTCTTATATGTAAATCCACTTGGTTGGATATTTGATGTAAGTATGAGTCTTTGGTGATAGGAATTTCATAGAGTCATGTACTTCATTGACAAATATGTTTGAAGATTCAGCATGAACTCAGGGGGAGCTTGGACACTTCAGTATACATCAGATCTGCAGAACGCTTCTTCTACATGAGGAGAAAAGGGGGAGAGTGTGTTGGTTTTGATCCGCCCGTTGCCCTTGATGTCAAAGGGGGAGAGTGTGTTGGTTTTAGTCATAGTTGCCCTTGATGTCAAAGGGAGAGTGTGTTGGTTTGAATCATTGGTTTGCCCTTTGCCCTTGATGTCGAAAGGAGAGTGACATGGTGTTTGAATGAAGAGAAAGAATGGTGTCAAAAATGGAGAGAATGGAGAAAGTGACATGGTGTCATTGTATTCTTATTGTACCTATCTGTTGTGATAACCAAACACCATCGTGGTTGCCATCAAGTCCAAAGGGGGAGATTGTTGGCAATATGATGCAGAGTGTTGTCCTTGATGGCAACCCACTTAATGAAGATGAAGAAATGAGATGCTTGACATGTGTTGTCCTTGATGGAAATCCACCTGATGAAGTTATGCTTGACTTGATGGACTTGGTAAATGATGTAAATCTGATGTGATATGATGTTTGTTGACAATATGATGCTAAATGTTGTCCTTGAAAGACAACCCCCTTGATGAAGATAATGGGAACTTACTTGATGAAGTTGTGCTTGATAGAATATGGTTTGATGAACTAAATCTGATATATCTACAGTGAGTACAGAAGACAATGAGAAGAAATTCATTGTGCAAAACATGAGTGTGAGAGCAAGATGTCTGAGCTTGAATGAATACTTCTCTGTGAAGTATATCTGTATGGAAAGGGTAAAGGTTTGATGATAGATCTGAATCTACGATGCACTTATGAAGAAATGATGAAGCGGGATCTCTAGATCTGAAATGTACTTGTATTTGCTAGATCTGTTTATGGAGTGATTAGATCTGTGATGAGGCGAACATCTGTCTGATGTAAAGGGTTGAATCTGATCTAAATATCTGATCTGAAGAAGTATGCTGCTCTATAATGATTGAAGATCTATACGCTACTTCGCCGCGGAGGAAGCGCGTATATCATGACTTACGGTGAGGATAAGCGTATGCATGGAAGCTCTCTGGCGAGGTATACGCTGGTTTATGTGAACGGAATCGCATATATACGCGACATCAGTGAAAGGAAACGCGTATGCAAACTAGGGTTTCAGCCAAGCAAAGGGGTATAAGATTATACGATGTTCTACGTGTTTACTATACGATACGTGATAAGTCTGTTGGTGATGTATGTTTGTGCTTAAACGTGTGGAAAGGGTCCGGTCGAAAAATATGATGAAATGTGGCTGCAGGTATTGTTCTATTGACCCAGAGATCTGGATCCCGGTGGCAAAGAAGAGGTGATGAAACGTGGTCCATAGAGGTGCTGAGGGTTGTAGCCTTCAGTCAGGGGGTTGTAGCTCCCTTCCAGGTGAGGCTGGTAAACGAGAGCAGGGGGTCGTAGCTCCCTTCCAGGAGAGGCTGGTAAACGAGTCAGGGGGGTTGGAGCTCCCTTCCAGGAGAGGCTGGTAAACGAGCGCAGGTGGGTGCCTGCGTGCTGGTCAAGTCTGCGCCAGCACATATGTTGTAAGATGTTTTCTCTATAATAAAATATTGAAGGCTGAGCAACTGCAGCGGTGGTTTTCTCCGACTTGGGTTTCCACCTAAAAATCCTGGTGTTCATGTGTGATGCTTTGTGTGATGGTTTATTCTGTTCTTACTGCACATGTTTACTGTTTATAGATCATCTAATGAATGAATGATGGAATGATATAAGTGAAGAACTAATTGCATAATTAGATCTCTGTGTATACGCAAGTTTAATGAAGGGTATCCGCGTATATACGCTACTTGGCGCTTGAGAAAAAGTAGCGTATGAGTTTTAAGGAAAGAAAAGGTGAAAATTTTTGAATATGCAGTAAATACTGATTCACCCCCCCCTCTCAGTATTTTTCCCATCAATTGGTATCAGAGCAGGTTCTTCTGCAGAAGCTTGATCGCTTAAAGGAGATCCATCATAATGGGAAAGAAGCAAAAGAAGAAGCCCACTCGGAGAAAGGAAATATTCCAGAGAACATGGATACCAGAAATCAAAGAAGATGAATCAGATAGTGATTGGGGTCATCCTTTGCATGATCTTAGTGGTACAAACAATAGTGAAGAATATGCTATCGACCTAGAAGAATCCGAAGAAGATTCTGACCAAGCTCTACAAGTACTCATGGCACAGAAGCAAAATACTCAAAGTAAGGAGATGTCTCAGAAAACCGGTACAGCAGAAGTTGACAAAGATGAATCTGATAGTGATCCTTGTAATATTATCTGTGCAAGCAATGATGTAGATAGTGAGAGTAAAATTGTGGATCTAGAAGAAGTTATCAAAGATCAACAAAGAATATTTAATGAGAAGGAAGCAGCTAACAAAGCTTTGATATTTATACTGAAAAGAATGTTTGATGATGTATACAGTCGAAGTAAAGGATATCAAGCTGGAATCATCTCTCTACAAACAGATCTTGAAGGACTTGAAGTAGAAAACGTTTCTCTAAAAGAAGATCTGGAAAAATCAAAAAGGAAGAATGAAGGTCTTGAAGCTAGAATCATCTCTCTACAAGCAAAACTTGAAGCATCAAGTAAGAAGAGTGAGGAACATCTACCATCATTTGAAAAGGAAGGACTTGAAGCAGAAATCATTTCCCTCAAAGAAGACCTGGATAAATCAAATAAGAAGAATGCAGAACTTGAAGCTGAAAACATATCTCTGAAAGAAGATCTCAAAGCATCAAAGAAGAAGAATGAAGAGCTACAACAAACATGTGAAGTAAACGAAAATTGGTTGAAAGAAGAGATCCTAAATCTGAAGGATCAAGGAGAAGATGGAAGAAGGAAAGAAGAAAGCATGACAAAGCAATGTCAAGACTTGGAGGTTGAGGTAAATATTCTCAAAGGTAAATTAGAAGAAAAGGTTAAACTTTTAAGGTTTCATGATAGTACTAATATCTTGGACAATATTCTGAGTAATCAAAGGTCTCCTGCTATCAAACATGGTCTTGGTTTCCATGAAACTATTAAAGGAGAATCTAGCTCACAAGGAAGTGCAAAAAATTCAGAGATTGTCAATGCAAAACCTGAAGTGTTGAAAGAGATAAAAGATCAACCAACAATCATGAATTCTCAAAAGAATTCATTCAAGAACGTTGAATGTTTTAAATGTCATAATTATGGGCATGTTGCAGCAAATTGCAGGAGCAGATCATTTCAGCCACAAAAAAACAAGTTCTACTCAAAAAGGTACTCTAGCTTCTTTAGGGGATATTGTTTTTCATGTAACAAGTATGGACATAAAGCAGCTGATTGTAAAAAGAGGAAGAATAGAAATACTCATTATGATTCTTATGTTTATTTCTCTGGCCACATGAGATGTTATACTTGTAACAAGTATGGACATGTAGAAAAAGAATGCAGGATGAACATATCTGGGAAAGTGGACAATTTCCAGCAGACAGTTGGAAAGCTCAATCAAATTTGGAAAAAGAAGGAGGACCGATCAGAAACGTAGGTAAATTTGCAGGGGGAGATAAAGGAATGTGAAAAATTTCTATGTTTCACTTTCCATACGCGGGTTCGATGAAACAAAGTCGCGTATACACGCGAGTTCCAGCAGACAAAATCGCGTATTCATTGATGATAAGAGAATTTATCTGATAGCTGAAGATCTGGAGCAGAGGTCCAGGGGGAGCATCAGTCTGACTGCTGATGATTGCACTGTTAGCACTATTCTGGTTATACTCATGATAATGAAATGATACATGGGTACTTGTGTTGAAGATTATGGATGAAACTTGGTTGCTTTATGATGAAGAGCATTCGTTGGTAAGATGGAAGTCTTATAATTCAGAGATGAGGACAGATCATGCAGAAATTGTTGCTGATGACCTGCTGATGAAGGTGTTTCAGATTGCACAAGTTAAGGAAGAGCACTGGTTTAGAGGAAGTAGCAGGTTGAATACTAATGATTGCATTGTTGGCAATATGACTGCTTATTCTTTGGTTTTTGTGATACTCATGCTCAAATGATGATGAATTGGTACATGGTTTATGATGATGAGATGAACTACGTTTACTGCTTGCTGAAGTTTATCTGTTGGATAAAATTGGAAGTCTTATGATTCAGAGATAAGAATAGTTCATGCATAGTCGTTACTATGGCTGAGATCTGTTCCTACATATGTTACTTCATGTTAAATCTTAAAGGTCATGGTGATGTGGGATGGTGGTGGACCACATGAATGATTGCTTGACACTTATGAGAAGTTGTTGTTCTGGTATGATAAAATTTCTTGGAAAGATTGTATTGATGTTGCAAAGAATCTGAAGGCTTGGTTACTAATGTGCCTTTGCTACAAACATTGGATGACGCTTGAAGACACAACTACTGCAGATTCTGTCATCTGTAGTCTGGGGCAACATTCAATGTCTCGAAAGAAGCTAGCTCTTGTCTTTGCCTCACAAAGAATCAGACTTCGTTGAAATTTAGAAGATGGTTTGGGATACGCGGATTTCCTGAAACACAGTCGCGTATATACGCGAGTTACTACACAGAAAACCGCGTATGTTTGGTTGCTGGCAATCTTTGGTTGGTTCAGCTCTCTTCAGCACAGCTGCAGTGCTGTTTGGTATCTCTAATACTATTTGGTATCTCTGGTGGTGTTCCAATTCTCATAATTTTGTTTCTAATGTTTTGATGAAGATGCCTTGATGATTTGTTGATGAAAGTGTTCAGGATGCACAAACTAAGGGGGAGCCTTAGTCATTTGAAAAGATTTCTTGTTGCACAGATTTAGGGGGAGCATTAGCGTTGCTGAGTATAATGCATTGTTGGCATTATGATGGTTCTGAAATATGTTCTCATGCTTGAGGACTTTCTGGTGTTGGTCTTAAATGGTCATTTTTGTAATTTGTTGAAAAGTCTTGTTGAGACTCATGATGTAAAATTTGTAATATTCAGTCATGTAAGGACTTGTCAACTTTGTAAACCCACTTGGTTGGGTAGCTGAGTCAAATTTTGTAAACCCACTTGGTTGGGTAGCTGAGTCAAATTTGTAAACCCACTTGGTTGGGTAGTTGAGTCTCATATGTAAATCCACTTGGATGGATAATTGATGTAAGTATGAGTCTTTGGTGATAGGGAGTTCATAGAGTCATGTACTTCATTGAAAAATATGTTTGAAGATTCAGCATGAACTCAGGGGGAGCTTGGTCACTTCAGTATACATCAGATCTGCGGAACGCTTCTTCTACATGAGGAGAAAAGTGGGTGAGTATGTTGGTTTTGATCCGCCCGTTGCCTTTGATGTCAAAGGGGGAGAGTGTGTTGGTTTTGATCCGATGGTTTTCCCTTTGCCTTGATGTCAAGGAGAATGACATGGTGTTTGAATGAAGAAAAGAATGGTGTCACAAATGGAGAGAGTGACATGGTGTCATTGTATTTTAATGAATCTATGTGTGGTAACCAAACACCATCATGGTTGCCATCAAGTCCAAAGGGGGAGATTGTTGGAAATATGATGCAGAGTGTTGTCCTTGATGGCAACCCACTAAATGAAGATGAAGACATGCGGCTATTGACATGTGTTGTCCTTGATGGCAAACCACCTGATGAAGTTATTCTTGACTTGATGGACTTGGTAAATGATGTAAATCTGATGTGATATGATGTTTGTTGACAATATGATGCCGAATGTTGTCCTTGAAAGACAACCCCCTTGATGAAGATAATGGCAACTTACTTGATGAAGTTGTGCTTGATAGAATATGTTCCTGATGAAGAAAATATGATGTTTCTACAGTGTGTACAGAAGGCAATGAAGAAAGGAATTCAGAATGTGCTCAAAATATGATGAAAAGAGTATGTATCTTTGTATACGCGGATTGGCCTAGGGGAAGTCGCGTATGCACGCGGAAAATAACGTGCCAAGTCACGTATGGGCTAAAGCGCTCAAAAAGTGCAAAACCAAGGGTAAATTGACCCATGGTATTGGGTAATGATCCGCCTAATTGACCCCGTCCAGGTTGTTTTGGGCTCATGGTATTGTTTTGGCCCATGGTATTGAAAAAGGGGCTCATGGTATTGAAAAAAGAGAGCTCATGGTATTGAAAAAAGGATAAACCTATATAAGGAGAAGAAATTCATTATGTATTATGAGTGTAGAAACCAAGATGTACGACTTGAATGAATACACTTCTACGCAAGTATATCACGTATGGAAAGGGTAAAAGGTTTGATGATAGATCTGAATCTATGAATCACTTATGAAGAAATAGGTAATGAGATATTTAGATCACGAAATGTGCTTGTATTTCTTAGATCTGTTTTATGGAGTGATTGGATGTTGTGATGGATGGAACATATCGTGCAAAGGGTAGTTGGCGATCTAAATATAAGTCAGAAGAGTATCTTTGCTCTATAATGATTGAGAATCTATACGCTCTTGATAACCATGGAAACGCGTATATCTGTGTTCAGTGAGGATAAAGCGCGTATGCGCAAAGAAATATACACTGAGGTATACGCTGGTTTGTGTGGACGGAAGCGCGTATATACGCGACATCAGTGAAGGGAAAGCGCGTATGCAAACTAGTGTTTGCTGAAGCAAGGGGTATGAATTATCTGATCTGTTCTACTGTGTTTCTGCTATCTGATCTGTGTTGATAAGTATCATTGTTGATGTATTTGTGCTTAAACGTATGGAAGAGATTGATCTGAAAAATATGATGAAATGTGGCACTGCCAAGTGTTGTTCTATTGAAGTTGTTGGATCCAGGTGTGAAAATTGATGAAACGTGGTCAAGGTGGTGCTAAGGTTGTAGCCTTAGGTCGGGGGGACAAGCTCCCTTCCGGTGGGTGGTAACGAGATCGGGGTGGTAGCTCCCTTCGGGGAGGAGAGAAATTTGGTAAGCGAGTCGAGGGGGTTGGAGCTCCCTTCCGGAGAGGCGCTGGTAAACGAGCGAGGTGGGTGCCTGCCGTCTTTGGTCAAATCTGTGAGCACATATGTTGTAATATGTTTTCTCTATAATAAAATATTGAAGGTTTACAGAGCAAGCTGCAGTGGAGGTGGTTTTCTCCCGACTTGGGTTTCCACTAAAATCACAGTGTTCATGTGTGATGCTTTGTGTGATGGTTTATTCTGTTGTTCTTGCACATGTTTACTGATAACTTAACATCAGATGAATGAATATTGCAAAGAACTAAGTTAATAAATATCTGCATATTTAGATCTCTGCTAATACGCGAGTTGTATGAAGGATATCCGCGTGTATACGCGAGTTTACTAAAGGAAAGTAGCATATGGGTTTTAAGGAATGAAAAAGTAAAAATATTTGATTATGCAGTAAATACTGATTCACCCCCCCCCTCTCAGTATTTTTCCCAACAATTGGTATCAGAGCTGGTCCTTCTGCAGAAGCTTGATCGCTTGAAGGAGATCTGTCATAATGGGAAAGAAGCAAAAGAAGAAGCCCACTCGGAGAAAGGAGATATTTCAGGGAACATGGATACCAGAAATCAAAGAAGATGAATCAGATAGTGATTGGGGTCATCCTTTTGCATGATTTTAGTGGTACAAACAATAGTGAAGAATATGCTATCGACCTAGAAGAAGCTGTCAAGATTAAAGATGAAGAAAATTCTGACCAAGCTCTACAAGTGCTCATGGCAAAGAAGCAAAATACTCAAAGTAAGGAGATGTCTCAGAAAACCGGTGCAGCAGAAGTTGAAAAAGATGAATCTGATAATGATCCTTGTAATCTTATCTGTGCAAGCAATGATGTAGATAGTGAAAGTAATGTTGTGGATTTAAAGAAGGTTATCAAAGACCAACAAAGAATATTTAATGAGAAGGACGCTGCCTCCAAAGCTTTGGTACTTAGACTGAAAAGGATGTTCGATGATGTATGCAGTCGAAGTAAAGGATATCAAGCTAGAATCATCTCTCTGCAAGCAGAACTTGAAGAAGCAAATAAGAAGAATGAAGGACTTGAAGCAGAAAATGGTTCTCTAAAAACAGGTCTGGAAAAATCAAAGAGGAAGAATAAAAGTCTTGAAGCTGAAATCATCTCTCTACAAGAAAAACTTGAAGCATGAAGTAAGAAGAGTGAGGAACATCTACCATCATTTGAAGAAGGACTTGAAGGCAAATCATTTCCCTCAAAGAAGACACGGATAAATCAAATACAAGAAGAATCTGAGAACTTGAAGAAATTTGAAAACATATCTACGAAGAAGATCTCCAAAGCATCGAAGAAGAATGAAGAGCTGGAACAAACATGTGAAGAAAACGAAAATTGGCTGAAAAAAGATATTCTAAATCTGAAGGATCAAGTAGAAGATGGAAGAAGGAAAGAAGAAAGCATGACAAAGCAATGTCAAGCCTTGGAGGTTGAGGTAAACATTCTCAAAGATAAATTAGAAGAAAAGATTAAAATTTTGAGGTTTCATGATAGTACTAATATCTTGGACAATATTCTGAGTAATCAAAGGTCTCCTGCTATCAAACATGGTCTTGGTTTCCATGAAACTATTAAAGGTGAATCTAGCTCACAAGGAAGTGCTAAAAATTCAGAGGTAGTCAATGCAAAACCTGAAGTGTTGAAAGAGACAAAAGCAAAACCAACAATCATGAATTCTAAAAGGAATTCATTCAAGAATGTTGAATGTTTTAAATGTCATAATTATGGGCATGTTGCAGCAAATTGCAGAACCAGAAAAATTCAGCCACAAACAAACAGGTTCTACTCAGAAAGGTACTCTAGTAGCTTCAAGGGATATTGATTTTCATGTAACAAGTATGGACATAAAGCAGCTGATTGTAAAAGGAGGAAGAATAGAAATACTCATTATGATTCTTATGTTTATTTCTCTGACCACATGAGATGTTATGCTTGTAACAAGTATGGACATGTAGAAAAAGAATGCAGGATGAACAGATCTGGGAAAGTGGACAATTTTCAGCACACGGTTGGAAAGCTCAAGCAAATTTGGAAAAAGAAGGAGGACCGATCAGAAACGTAGGGAATTCTGACCCTACTGCAGTCATCCGCTTCTGAAGCTGACTTTTCTTATTGACTGCAGGAATGATGTGGGATACATTATGAGATTTAGTAATGTATCGTCACAGGGGGAGAAATGCATGATGACTCTCATGGTTGATTTGATTACTCTGGTTATTTATTATTTCTAACAGAGCATCTGGTGTGAAGAAAAGACAGGAACAGAAAGTAAAATTGCAGGAGGAGATGAAGGTGTGAAATTTTCTATGTTTCACTTTCCATACGCGGGTTCTATTCACAAAAGTCGCGTATACACGCGAGTTCCAGCTGACACAGCCGCGTATGCATTAATGATAAGGAAATTTATCTGATAGTTGAAGATCTAGAAGAGCACTGGTTTAGGGGGAGCAGCAGGTTGAATACTAATGATTGCATTTTTGGCAATATGACTGTTTATTCTTGGTTTTTGTGATACTCATGCTCAAATGATGATGGCTTGGTACATGGTTTATGATGATGAGACATTGAATGAACTATGTTTACTGCTTGCTGAAGTTTATCTGTTGGATAAAATTGGAAGTCTTATGATTCAGAGATAATAATAGTTCATGCATAGTCGTTACTATGGCTGAGATCTGTTCCTACATATGTTACTTCATGTTAAATCTTAAAGGTCATGGTGATGTAGGATGGTGGTGGACCACATGAATGATTGCTTGACACTTATGAGAAGTTGTTGTTCTGGTATGATAAACTTTCTTGGAAAGATTGTATTGATGTTGCAAAGAATCTGAAGGTTTGGTTACTAATGTGCCTTTGCTACAAACATTGGATGACGCTTGAAGACACAACTACACCGTTCTATCTATCTGTAGTCCAGGGAAGCATTCAAATGTCTCAGAAAGAAGCTAAACACTATCTTTGCCTCACAAAGAGTCAGATTTGGTTTAAATTTAGAAGATGTCTTGGGATACGCGGGTTTCCTGAAACACAGTCGCGTATATACGCGAGTTCCTGCACAGAAAACAGCGTATGACTGATTGCTGAAAATTTTTGGTTGGTTCAGCTCTCTTCAGCACAGCTGCAGTGCTGTTTGGTATCTCTGATACTGTTTGGTATCTCTGGTGGTGTTCCAGTTCTCTTAATTCTGTTTCTAATGTTTTGATGAAGATGCCTTGATGATTTGTTGATGGAAGTTTTCAGGATGCACAAACTAAGGGGGAGCCTTAGTCATTTGGAAAGATTGCTTGGTTGCACAGATTCAGGGGGAGCATTAGCTTTGCTGAGTATAATGCATTGTTGGCATTATGGTGTTTCTGATTTATAATCTCTCTTGAGGTCTTTCCGGTGTTGGTCTTAAAGTCATATTTGTAAATTGATGAAAAGGTCTTGTTAAGACCCATGATGTAAAATTGTAATATTCAGTCATATAAGGACTTGTCAATTTGTAAACCCACTTGGTTGGGTAGCTGAGTCATGTTTGTAAACCCACTTGGTTGGGTAGCTGAGTCAAATTTGTAAACCCACTTGGTTGGGTACTTGAGTCTCATATGTAAATCCACTTGGTTGGATATTTGATGTAAGTATGAGTCTTTAGTGATAGGAAGTTCATAGAGTCATGTACTTCATTGACAAATATGTTTGAAGATTCAGCATGAACTCAGGGGGAGTTTGGCCACTTCAGCACATATCAGATCTGCAGAATGTTTCTTCCACATGAGGAGAAAAGGGTGAGTGTGTTGGTTTTGATCCGCCCGTTGCCCTTGATGTCAAAGGGGGAGAGTGACATGGTGTTTGAATGAAGATAATGATGTGCCCTTTGCCCTTGATGTCAAAGGGGGAGAATGACATGGTGTTTGAATGATGCCAAAAATGGAGAGAGTGACATGGTAAAAATGGGGAGAGTGACATGGTGTCATTATATTCTTAATATACCTATCTGTTGTGGTGACCAAACACCATCATGGTTGCCATCAAGTCCAAAGGGGGAGATTGTTGGAAATATGATGCAGAGTTTTGTCCTTGATGGCAACCCACTAAATGAAGATGAAGACATGCGACTGTTTTCATGTGTTGTCCTTGATGGCAATCCACCTGATGAAGTTATGCTTGACTTGATGGACTTGGTAAATGATGTAAATCTGATGTGATATGATGTTTGTTGACAATATGATGCTAAATGTTGTCCTTCAAAGACAACCCCTTGATGAAGATAATAATGGCAACTTACTTGATGAAGTTGTGCTTGATAGAATATGGTTTGATGAACTAAATCTGATATATCTACAGTGAGTACAGAAGAAAATGAAGCAAGGATTTCAGCTTGTGGTAAATCTATGATGAAAAAGAGTATGTATCTAGGCATACGCGGATATGTCTAGGGGAAGTCGCGTATGCACGCGGGAATAAACGTTCCAAGTCGCGTATGGGCAAAAGCGCTCAAAAAGTGCAAAACCAGGGGTAACCACCATGGTATTGACCCATTGTATTGGGTAATGATCAACCTAATTGACCCGTCCAGGTTGTTTTTGGGCTCGTGGTATTGCTTTGGCCCGTGGTATTGAAAAAGGATAAACCTATATAAGGAGAAGAAATTCATTGTGCAAATCATGAGTGTGGGAGCAAGATGTCTAATCTGGAATGAAGACTTCTCTATGAAATATATCTGTATGGAAAGGGTAAAGGTTTGATGATAGATCTGAATCTATGATGCACTTATGAAGAAATGATGAAGCGGGATTTCTAGATCTGAAATGTACTTGTATTTGCTAGATCTGTTTATGGAGTGATTAGATCTGTAAAGTTGAACATCACATGCGATGTAAAGGTTGAGCTCGGTAGAAGAAGTATCTTTGCTCTGTAATGATTGAAAATCTATACGCTACTTCGCCGCGGAGGAAGCGCGTATATACGCGGCTTCAGCGAAGAGAAAGCGCGTATGCGCAATAAAATATACACTGAGGTATACGCTGGTTTGTGTGGACGGAAGCGCGTATATACGCGACATCAGTGAAGTAAAAGCGCGTATGCAAACTAGGGTTTGCTGAAGCAAGGGTATGAAATATCTGATCTGTTCTGCTGTGTTTCTGCTATCTGATCTGTGTTGATATGTATCTGTTGATGATGTATGGTTGTGCTTAAAAGTATGGAAAGGGTCCAGTCTGAAAATATGATGAAACGTGGCCTGCAAGTTGTGTTCTATTGAAGTTGTTGGATCCAGTGTGAAAATTGATGAAATGTGGTCCAAGGTGGTGCTGAGGGTTGTAGCCTTCAGTCAGGGGGTCGTAGCTCCCTTCCAGGTGAGGCTGGTAAACGAGATCAGGGGGTCGTAGCTCCCTTCCAGGAGAGGCTGGTAAACGAGTCAGGGGCTTGGAGCTCCCTTCCAGGAGAGGCTGGTAAACAAGCGCAGGTGGGTGCCTGCGTGCTGGTCAAGTCTGCGCCAGCACATATGTTGTAAGATGTTTTCTCTATAATAAAATATTGAAGGCTGAGCAACTGCAGCGGTGGTTTTCTCCCGACTTGGGTTTCCACCTAAAAACCCTGGTGTTCATGTGTGATGCTTTGTGTATTGGTTTATTCTGTTCTTACTGCACATGTTTACTGTTTATATAACATCTAATGAATGAATGATGGAATGATATAAGTTAAGAACTAATGGCATAATTAGATCTCTGTGTATACGCGAGTTTTATGAAGAATATCCGCGTGTATACGCTACTTGGCTTCAGAAAAGTAGCATATGGGTTTTAAGGAATGAAAAAGTAAAAATTTTTGAACATGCAGTAAATACTGATTCACCCCCCCCCTCTCAGTATTTTTCCCAACATTAGGTAGCTCACAAACTAGAGGCCGCTCGTAGTGGATCCTATACCCCTGTACTTGTGAGATCTGCTTCAGCAGAACCAAAGGAAATTTCTGCACCCATGGTGATACCTCCCTTCGATGCCGAGATGAAAGACTCTTCAGTCGCTATTCTATATCTATTTTCATCCATGAGATCCCCATTTATTTCGATTGAACCTCCCTCGACGAACACCTTGGTCTCAACATTAGTAGATGTTTCATCTACTAGCTGTTTGTCTACCCTCCGTAGCAATGCATATGTGAACCATATCTCTCATGATGATGCATTAGGTAGCCCCATCGCATCATGTGGTCTCCCTTCTGCCAGTCCTCCCAACTTTCATTCTGATGAAGACATTATGGAAGCGATGACCACCCCTAACTTTCCCTGGGATGATATGCACCATTATGCATACTTCCTTCCACAACAGTCCCATGACCAATATTCTGTGGAGTCTAAATACTTCATCGACACTAAAGTCGATTGGTTTATAAATCCCATTCCTGCACCAGATGCTTTCGAATAAGGAAATATGGCCAATATCTCTCCTTCCTTTAAAATTAATATTTCTGATAAACCAAGGGTAGAAGAAAACATTACCTTGGGGGCACATTGCACCCCAAAAAATATTGAGGCTTACACTAAGCTATTCAAGGAATTTCGTTTCACCTGGTCCTATTCAGAGATGCTTGGAATTGATCCCGCCATTATCGAACACCATATTGATACATGGCTCGATGCCAATCCTTTCTTTAAAAAATTGAGACCCATTAATACTTACAGACAAGAGGATATCAAAGCCTAAATAGATAAGCTCAAGCAGGTTGGTTTTATCTATCCCATTGAATAAACTGTGTGGGTTTCTAACCTGGTTACTATTCTCAAGAAACAAGGCACCATCCATGTCTGCATTGACTTTCACGACCTGAAAAAATATTGTCCCAAAGACAACATCCCTGCATATTTTATTGACCAAATCATCGATGAGTGTGTGGGGCATGTGGTTATATCCTTTATGAATGGTTTCTCTGGGTATAACTATATTGTTATCTGCCATACTGATCAGTTAAAAACTACGTTCATTAGTCTGTGGGGAACGTTTTCTTATAGGGTCATGCCTTTTGGCCTAAAGAATGGCGAAGCCACCTTCCAGCGGGACATGTCTTATTTTTTCCATGATTTGGTTCATATTATCCTTTCCTACCTTGATGACCTCACTGCTTGTTCTGGGAATCGGGTGCAACACATTCATGATTTATGTATTGTCTTTCTCCGATGTCGTAAGTATAATATCCGTATCAACTCGCTGAAGTGTGTATTTTTCATTCTCAATGGTCATCTCTTGGGCTTCATTGTGTCCAAATATGGTAAAAATATTGATCCACTCAAATTTTAGACCATTCTGAGCTCTCCATTCCTCGTACCTTGCACCAGTTACAAAGCCTTCAAGGAAAAGCCAACTTCCTTCATTGGTTTGTCCCTAACTATTCCACCACTACGCAGAGGTTTCTAAGACTTCTTAGATCTAACATTCCATTTGTTTGGGATGACTATGACCAACAATCTTTTGATGATCTGAACATGAACTCACTTCTGCTCCCTTGATTATTCCTTGCAAATTTGAGAGGGATTTCATCTTGTACATCTCAGCTTCCACCCATTCGGTCGTTGGGGTCCTCATCCAGGAAGATGACACCATAAATTAACATGTTATATATTATGTCAGTAAGAACCTTTTCATACCCCCTGTGTCCTGCTCACATGAAGAGAAAATGGCGATAGCGGTTTTTTTCTTGGTCCAAAAACTTTATCATTACATGCTTACGCGTTCCACCAAGGCCATGACCAATTCCAACCCCATGGATTTCCTATTAAGTTAACAGATCATCAGTAGGAAGTATGCTTGTTGGATTTCTATCGTTCAGGAGTTTGATCTTGAATTTATCACACCTAAGAGTAAGAAATGTTTAGCCCTTGCTGAACTCATTTCTGAATTTCCTACTAGTACGCATGATCTGCTGGATAATGATTATTTACCTGATGAGCACTTGTTTGCCATTACTTCTGAAAATCCTTGGTATGGTTACATCCTTACCTATCTACGAACCCAGAAGTTCGCTTCCCATATTGATCTGATTCTCGACAATGTATACAACACCAAGCCCCTTGCTATATTCTCATTGGTGATGACCTTTATCATTGTGGTGTTGATTATGTCCTCTATCATTGTCTCTCTCACACTGAAGCTGAGAAAGTCCTTAATGCCTGCCATAGTGGCACTTTTGGTGGCCACCTCTCTGGTCTAGCTGGTGGCTAGAAATTCATGCCTGCTGGGTATTTTTTTCCTTCTCTCTTTGGTGATTGCATTGAAGGAGTCAAACATTGTTCCAATTGCCAACTATTCACCCCAAAGGCGCGAACTCCACCTTCTCCTCTCCATCCTGTCATATCAGCCAGCCCCTTCTGTAAGTGGGCCATTGATTTTATGGAGTGTCGACCTCCATATACTGGTAACAACAAGTATATCATTGTGGCGGTTGACTATTTCACCAAATGGGTTGAGGCCATGCTAATGTTCAATAACACAACGACTAGAATAACTCTCTTTTTCTTTAACCATGTTATCACTTGATTCGGGGTTCTGAGACAATTGGTCTCTGACCATGGCCGACATTTCGAAGATGAGATATGGCATGAGCTATCCTCTCTGTTGGGATTTGAGCACCAATATTCATTATCTTATTATCCCCAAGGTAATGATCAAATTGAAGAGGTCAATAAAATCCTTAAGACTATGCTTCAATGGACGGTGAACAAGCACAAAACCAGCTTCCACCTTACACTCTTCCCTGCTTTGTATGACTAGAACTTCTATTAAAACTACCCCTAGGTTTACTCCTTTCCACCTTGTTTTTTGCCAGGAGGCAGTCTTACCGATCAAGTGTGAAATCCCCTCCCTTCACCTAGCCACCGAAATTCTCCCTGACACCCAATCTTTAGAACAAAGACTTATTATGCTTGAGCATTCTTCCAAAGACCTTCTTGTTTCATTACAAACCATTGAAGTGGCCAAGAAGCGCACCAAATCTCAATATGACCGAAAATTCCACCCTCGTACCTTTCACAAAGGCGATCTTGTTCTAGTGTATGAACAAGCTCATGATGTCCTTGGTCATGGGAAGTTTGACTCATTATGGCTAGGACCTTACATCATTAGTAAGGATTTGGGCAAGGGGACATACCTTCTAGAGGATTTCGAAGGCCAACTCCTTCCAAACCCTCGCAATGAACTTTACCTCAAGAAATTTTACCCATAGAATCTCCCATTGACATGCGTGTATTTATTGTTGTCATTCATTTAAATAGCTTGAATTTTCCACCATCATCTCATTTGTTGTTTTGTGGCACATTTCAGATGGATCCATCATTAACATCGTATATTGGACATGCTGATGGTGCAAGTCGCTTCTCTCGAAATCTATTCTCGACAGCTTGGCCCGTTTTTACCCCTGTGCATTCATTAGTCCTCTCCAACGGCATATGCATTGGATCGGCCACCAATAACTAGGCTGAATATGACTGAGTGATATGTTTGTTAGTCGATGCCCTTGATCATCACACCCTTCATCTTCATCTTCGTTTATATTCCTTGTTTCTTGTCATGCAATTGAATGGCATGTATCGTGTGAATAACCATGTCCTTTTTAGAAGATATTTACAAGTGAATTTATTAGTTCCTGCATTTGAAACCATTACATTCAGTCATGTACCTAGAGCCCAGAATCACTACGTAGATAGAATTACAAACAATATTCAATATTGGCACTTATCACATGCATTTAACATAAGAAAATCATAAAACAAATGGTGTACCATATACTCATCATATATAAAAATATGCATATCCATATTATGTATCAACAAAATCATAAATATTTGGAGTCCACTACTCTAAATACATCCGACATGCCCATAGTATGTTACAAAAATAAAAACTGGGGGCACCACATGCCCCTACATCTAATCACTATCTAGAGGGTCTCAAGCCAATGGCTTGGCTGCACCATCCGAAAATCCCAAACTGCCTATCCGACCATCACCATGTGCCACATGACCCCTCGCCACTTAGATGGTAGCCCTATGCATCCCTTGATGTACCAGTCCTCAAGATCATGCAATCTACGCTCTAATACACCGATCATCATTAGCTCACACATGCGTCGGACATCCTCCAGCACAGCCTCATAGTCAGGTCTTTGGTCTCCTCTTGCTCCACTCGATTCCACAACCCCTGGTACTGCAAGTCGTCCCACATACCCTTTTGACTTCATCGATCCTATATCTGTATAATGAAAGTAATGAATTAGTACCACATACATATTCTTAAAAATTTAAATGCACCATAATATATAGCAAATTTCAATTGCCATCGGGCCCCCATGCTTGACCCTGTAAGGGTCCTATAATTTATAGGATCTCAAGGTGATTGAGTATTTTGTATTTTTTATTTTACATTGTAAATAATTTTCAATATGCAAATGATTTACAAAAAGAAGTATATATAAAATAAAATCAAAAGAGGGTATGTCAAAAATGAATACAAAGAAAAAGAGAAAAAGAAAGAAAGTTGAAAAGAATAAAATAGAATAAGAACCCCACAAAGGAAAAAATAGAAATAATACTGAAAGTGCTGCAAATTCAAATGCCACTACTGATAGATTAGTTTTCTTTATGTCAAAATCCAATAAGATTGTGTGCAGCTTGTCTTAAAATGCCACAATAACTAGATTTTTGTTTAAATCATATATCTTAATCATGATTGAACAATTGTGAATTTATGTTAATTAGGTTAGAGAATAAATATAATTGTTTAAACTGAATCAATAGGAGAAATAAGTGATAGAGTAGGTTAGATTTTTTATAAAAATGTGAGGTGGGTTTGCTAGCTTAAATGAACCCTAAGGAAAAAGAAGAAAAAATGTTAGCTTAGTAAAAGAAATTAAATTAATGAGTAGGTAGAAGTTGCTTTGGAGCTTTGAAAAGAATTAAAATTGGCTATCCTAAGTTTTCCTTTTCAAAGGTATTCATGCTTATGAAGAGAAAAAAGGGTAAAATGATTTAATGCTAAGTATAAATATTCAAGCGCATAAATATAAAGACTTGTCATATTATCCTGTATCATAAGTCTTATTCTCATTTAACCTTCCCGCTACCCGACAAACCCATCAGATCAGATCAATTTAAACTTCGATCATCTGTCCACCCATCATATTTTTGGCCCCCGATCTAATGGTCCTCATTTGTTTTTGACCCCCACTCTCCATCCGAGCTTTACCATCGGGGGGCGAGGGGATCTGAATAAATCAGTTTCACTTTTTGAGCCCACAACAACATGGCACCTCATTCGCTTTTCACACCCCCCTCCACTCACACCATTTACCAACTCATACCCCCCCCTTGAAAATTGCTTTCTCCCTGCAAAACCAAAACTGCTCACCTATCCGTTGCGCACCAATCTTGTCATGCCAGGTTGCATACACTCATTTCCAATTAATTCCCTTCCCACAAAAAACAGTACATTATGCATCTAATTAATAATTGACCATTAATACAACAAATCCATGCCACAATCAACAAAAAAAACCCAATTATGTATAAATCCATGCATGTTGAACCTGTTAAATTTTAGCTTGCTCATTTCTCTGTGATTTGTATTCTTGTTACAGGTTTACAGAGTTCTGGAAGAAATTCATCAAGTCATTACCAATCCCAGCATTGTATCTATTGTGCCTTCTTCACCTGTCAAATATTTACACAGTCTCGGTAAACATGTTCCTCTTTGAACCCTTTTAATTCTCTGAAAAAAACTGCATCATGCATCATAAGAAGAAGATCCAAGAGGAGCCAGTAAACCCATTTATACATCCTCCCATCGATCTAGACCACATCCCTTTAGCCGAAAGAGATTATAAAATTCATGAAACCCTCTTCCAATTCGAAATTTTTGAGATGTCTTTTTTGCTAGAAGACAAATAAATAGACAATTCTGGTGACATTGGACTGTGGGAATCAAAATTACCTCATTATATTTTTCCCCATACCCATAGTGCCCCTAAATTTATCCATAAATTCCAGGCCTGCTACATACCCATGTAGAGAGCCATAATTGTCCCCACAGGTGAAATTATGTTCACTATTACTGCACATTCCATTAACCAAATCATGTAGGCCCCTTTTATAGAAAATGTAACCCTTTTCTCCCAAGAAGCCCTCAATGAATTTTATCAAAAGCTATATTTTTCCAAAAGGGCTAAAACCCTTGAGATTTTTCTAGCTGAAGATACTCAATTTCCTAAAAAGAATCATCCTTACTCTTCCTCCATTTTCCCTGATAGAGCCAAATAGATAATCATTGTCATTTCTTACCTCCTTGGATACTATTCTGACCAGTGGGTAGATGAGCTAATCATAGGTTTCCTTTCCATATTCTCTGCATATTCAAAACCCTCTATCCTTTTCAATTTTAGCCAATTCCTAGCAGATGCTATCCATGACCAATTTTTTAGATTTCAAACAGAAGAGGTGTTTAAATATGCCTCTGTTCTAGTTTATATGTTTTTATATTTCCAAGGAGATAGATTTAAGTTTGCAATGCAGAAATTACATGATGATGGCAATCAATAGTCAGTCATCTTCTATACTACCATGGTGTTGAAATAACAAAAGGAGTATTCATACAAACAGTTCATTGAACTATTTGTACGTCCAACAATGAGCCTTCTGAGAAATGCAGTTGAACCAATATTCAGTGAGGATATTAGAAGGATTCTACATCTATTAGACCAAGAAAAGACTTGTGACTGGTATTTATACCAGAAATACACAAAATTGAGAATTTATGGCTATGAGCTTGCTCCCTACAAGCTTCCAAAATTCCTCCCAATGAGAATTTGTGCTTTAGAATACATTAGGAAAATGTTAAATGTTGATGAAGTCCAATTTGTATCAGCAAATAAAAAGTCAAAGATCAGAATCAAAACACAGATTGGACCATTTATTTGCAATAACAGGTCGACAGGGGAGGAAACAGACATAATTTTGAAGGAAATGAATTTCAGCCTCAGTTTCACCTGGTCCTATGATCCATTAGGAACCATCTCAAAATTAAGGGTATAAAATAGGACTACTCCTTATATACATACTCATAGGCCAAAAATAGATATGTATAAGAACCAAATGGAGTGGGCTGAAAACACTCTACATGAGGCTGAGGAGCAGTTAGTCTCTACTTCTACATCATAGACTCCTGTCCCACAGGAGAAAGCAGGAAAAATACTGAGAGAAGAAGAGTCGCCTTCAGTGACTAAAACTACAAGCAAGGAATTTAAGATTATGTACAGGAAGAGAAACAAACTCAATCCTAAAATTAATCCAAGTAAAGATTCAGAATATGAGGTTATCATAATCACTAAGGAGACACATACATCCTCTCAATTTGTTGGCCAAACTGCTCTCTCTCCTACTACTTCAACAACTTCACAAGATCAGCAACAGGCCATTCAGACAAGTAGGTTATCTCAGGAGAGAAAGAGAAGACAATTTTAGATACATTTAGAGAAATCAAGCTGAAGAATGAAATCCTGAAGAATAGAACATACAATCAATTTTGGAAGCAGACGTCTAGTTTTCAGAGTAAGTTTTTGGCAGCATTTGACTCTAAGAAAGGTAAAATAAAAATGGCCTTTCTAGAGCCACAAATTTCATAGCCTAAGACAGCAACTCATTACAATAAAAAATCATTTTAGTTTGACATCAAAGGCATCCATCCCATTGATCAAATGGAGATGCACAAGAAAACATGTGATATAATTTCCTCTACATTGAATAATACTGTTAGGTCCCTATATTACTAGTGTAGTCCCTTATTATTGTTAGTGTAGCCCCCTTATTTTCATTATTGTACCCTGTAACCCCCATAGTGTTATTATTGTGCCCTTACATTGTTATTGTTAGGTCGGCTAGGATTATATTGTGACCCCATGGACTCCTATATATAGAAAGGAGTTTTTTTCAATTATATCATCCAAGAATTGTTCATTTATGTAATGTAAATGAGGTTTTCCCCTCAAAGTGGCTTATTTATAAGGATTTAATCTCACTTTTCTTCTATTTATGGATTTGGTTTCATGACATTTGGTATCAGAGCTTTGGATTCTAGGGTTTGGCTGCTCCAAACAGGTCATCGTGGAATTTTTGCTATAACGTTTTTTCTACAAAGGTTCTGAAGCTGAAATTTTTGTCACAAGAGGCCGAAATCCTGAGGAACTTGGTATAAAAAATTCAGATCTTGGTTCACAATATTTTCGGATATATGATCTGTGGAATTTAGGATTTTTTCAGGCTCTCAAATTTCATCTAAAAGAGGTGGTCGTGGGAAAATTGTCATAACTCTCGCTCTCTCTCTGAGCATCGGATTTGGATTCTGTAAGATGTGGCTGAAAGAAAATGAACTGTAGTTTCCTTTGTGTCAATTTCAGAACCAAAGGAGGAAACAGTGACACGTGGCACATCATACAAGTTTTCTCTACTGAACCAATCCATAATTAGGTCATTGTGGGCGATTGGGCATAACTTTGCCTTGAATAATCCAAATCAAGTCATACCTTTGGCATTCGAAAGAATATTTTGAAGGCTACTACATGGCTGAATTTCAGATATTTAATATCCGAAAGCACAAAGATAAGTCAATTACAATATCGAGCTCCTCAAAATCAAGAAAAAGGTGTGTATTTTTTTTTCCAATTGCATAAGTCTTGTTTGAAAAATCAGTTTGAAGTGATTCCAAGGGAATATTGAAGCATAGATATCAATATTGGGTTCTAAAATCCCCCCCTAAAAATAATTCAACACCCATTAATCCCTCAGAATACTCTACTATGACTCACGAAGATGAAGAAGTGCAACATGATATCTCAAAATTACAAGAGCAAGTGCACCGAATTTTGCTCTCGCAAAGAGCAACAAAAAATGAAATGGAAGTTTTAAAGAAAGGTGTGGAAGCTAATATTGATGGTTTGAAGAAAGTAATGTAATATAATATGGATGGTTTGAAGAATGGTATGGAAGACATGGAAGCTAACATCGATGGTATAGAAGAAAAAATGAAAGACATGAAGGATGATCTAAAAGCGGACATGGAAGGTTTGAAAAAGTTGATACAAGAAATGATTCCTAAGGGCGAAAAGATAGTAGAGGAAAATCATGATGAGAACAAAATAAATGTTAATAATGATTTCATAAACTCTAATGTTGGATTTAAGACCCACCATATTCCAAAGATCGATATGAGGAATTTTGCTGGCAAGGATCCCGTAACATGGATACTATAGATGGAGAAATATTTTGATCTCAATAATGTGCAAAAGACACAAAAGGTACGCATTGCAACTTTATATTTAGAACAAAATACGTTTGTATGGTATCAATGGCTTTGCTCTCGTAAAAAAATTGTCACTTGGTCAATTTTTATGGAGGAAATGATAGCACATTATGAGGATACAAAGAGCAACACCTTCTTTAGTCAAATGATAAATATCAAACAAAAGGGTTCAATGGTGGAGCACATTGAGGACTTCCAAAAATTGAATATAAGGGAAAATAATATTCCAAAGGAACACATGATTGATGTCTTCATAGGGACTTTAAAGGATAACATCCAACATGAGATTCAACTTTGGGAACCTGATCCATTGGAGAAGGCATTAAGGTTGGCAAGAAAAAATGAATGTAAAATTATGGCGACAAGGAAGCCTACCACTCACATCTTTAAAGATGGAAGTGTTGCTACTCCTAGAATTCCACAACCTACAAGGTTGACACCACAAAAATTGGAAGAAAAAAGAGAAAAAGGGATTTGCTATAGTTGTGATATAAAATACACTAAAGGTCATAAGTGTGCTCAGAAGAAATTATTTTACATAGATTGTGAAAAGGAGGAAGAAAATGAACAAGAAACTTCAAAAGACGAGGATATACACCAGGAACCAGCCCTAGAGGAAGAAGAAATGAATCTGACCATATCATGTAATGCCTTGGCAGGAATTATCACTCCTCAAACTCTGAATATAGAAGGACATATCAAGAAGAAAAAGGTAATAGTGTTGATTTCTTTGGGTAGTACCCATAATTTTGTTCATTGTAAGGTAGCCAAGGAATTAAATTGCTTCCTATACCTAGCAGCAGAATGTCAAGTGATGGTTATAAATGGAGGACTATAAATTTCTCCAAAAAATGACATAATATCAACCTAGCCATGGGGGAATATGTATTTAATAGTCCAATACTTTCCATTCCAATGGGAGGTGCTGATGTTGTACTAAGAGTAAAATGGTTACAATATTTGAGGACGATAGCTTTTATTTTTCAAGAACTTTTCCTGAATTTTTTTTAAAAGGAAACAAATTTTAATTACAGGGTATCATATGGAATCCGGGAAAGATATTAATCTCTAATGTCATGAAAAATCTTCTGAATAAAGAACAACGAGGATTAATTGCACAATTATGCTCACAAGAAGTTCAGAGATCAAAATCATATATTTCTCTTGATCTCCAAAAATTCTTGGACAATCATTCCAAGGTGTTTGAAACTCCCAAAGGACTCCCACCTATTTGTGATCATGATCATGATCATGCTATTCATTTGATTCCAGGAAGTGTTCCTCCAAACATCAGGCCTTACATATATCCTTATGTCCAAAAGAGAAAAATTGATCGTATGATTGCAGAAATGTTAGAGGCTAGTATAATTCAACCTAGTCAAAGTTCTTTCTTTGCTCCAGTAGTATTGGTGCACAAGAAGGATGGATCATGATGCATGTGTCTAGATTATAAGGAGCTCGATAATATCACTATTAAAGATAAATTTCCCCTTCTTGTCATTGATGAATTATTGGATGAATTACATGGAACAATTTATTTTACCAAGTTGGATCTTCGTTCAGGATATCATCAAACTAGAATGAAGACTGAAGATATTTCGAAAACAGGATTTTGACCTCATGAGGGTCATTATGAATTTTTGGTCACGCCTTTTGGCCTTACCAATGCACCTTCTAGATTTAAAGTTTTGATGAACTCCATTTTCAAACCATTCCTTAGAAAATTTGTGTTAGTATTTTTTGATGATATACTAATCTACAACGGGTCTTGGAAGGATCATGTTCAACATGTTGAGAGGGTGCTCAAACTATTGGAAGAGAAACAATTATATGAAAAAACCTCCAAATGTTTCTTTGGAGTACAAGAGGTGGAATATCTGGGTCATATTGTATCTCACGAGGGTGTTAAGGTAGACCCTAACAAAATTAAAGCCATTAATGAATGGAAAGTCCCCACAACCATAAAGCAGTTGCGAGGATTTATCAGGTTAACAGGGTATTATCGCAAGTTTTTTAAGAATTATGGGAGAATAGCAGCACGTCTAACAATATTATTGAAGAAAGATGAATTTTTCATGGAATCCTAAAGCAACTAAGGCCTTTGAGCATCTTAAAGAGGAAATGTGCCTAGCACCGGTCTTAGCTATGCCAGACTTCACAAAACCTTTATTATGGAATGTGATGCCTCGAGAAATGGAATTTGTGGGGTTTTAATGCAAGAAGGAAGACCCATTGCTTTTTAAAGTCGTCCAATAAAAGGAAAGTATTTACAGAACGCTATTTGTGAGACGGAAATGTTGACAATACTACATGCACTAAAGGAATGGTGACCTTACCTAATGGGAAGACACTTCAAGGTAAAAAATGATCATGATAGTCTTAAACACTTTTTGGAACAAAAACTATCTTTAGAAGAGCAGTAAAAATGGGTCACAAAGATGTTGGGTTATGACTTTGAAATCATCTACAAAAAAGGGAAGCTAAATTTTGTTGCAGATGCACTCTCAATAAAGTATGAAGAGGTGGAAGCATTTCTTTGTGACATTTCTATTATCCAACCAGATTGGATAAATGAAGCAAGGGATGAATGGAAGAAGGACGAAGGAGTGTGGACACTCATTCAAAATTTGCAGCAAGATCCTAGTACATCTGATACATTTAGTTGGAAAAATGATTCCTTATAGTACAAATATCGCTTATATATTTGTAATAATTACCAACTAAAACAAAATATTATTTTGGAATTGCACACATCTCATTTAGGAGGACACTCAAGAATTTTAAAAACTTACCAGAGGGTGAAGAAATAATTTTTTTGGGATGGCCTTAAATCTGATATTCAAAAGTTTGTGGCAGAATGTTTGGTTTTCCAGCAAAATAAAGTTGAGGCAATTAAGACCTCGGGTCTTCTAAATCCTTTATCTATTCCAAATTAACGTTCAGAGGAGATTTCAATGGATTTTATCACAGGTTTAACTAAGTCTGAAGGAAAGAGTTTCATCATGGTGGTAGTTGATAGAATTACCAAGTATGCACAGTTTTGTGCATTATCTCATCCATTTGAAGAAAATATAGTTGCTACTGCATTTATGGAAACAATTCAAAAGCTACATGGAAACCCAAAGATTATTGTAAGTGACAAAGATCCCATTTTTACTGGAAATTTTTGGATAGAATTATTTTCTTGTTTGGGTACTCAACTAGCTCATATCTCATCTTATCATCCTCAATCTGATGGGAAAACTGAGATAGTGAAAAAATGTTTGGAAGGATATCTTAATTTTTTTTGTATCAGATAAACAAACATGATGGGTCAAGTGGTTACGTCTGGCTGAATGTTGGTATAACACTTCCTACCATACTGCAGCAAAAATGACCCCATTTATGAAACTTTATGGATATCATCCGCCATCCACCACATCATCTTTAAGAGAAAATTATAAGGTTCAAGCAATAGAAGATCACATCAAGCATTAACAACAAGTTTTCCAAATCTTAAAGGATAACCTAAATTTGGCACAAAATCGAAAGAAACAACAGGAAGATCAACATCACAACGAGAGAAGTTTTGATGTAGGAGATTGGGTATTTTAAAAACTACAACCATACAAAAAAATGTCCCTAAAGCAATATAAGAAGGGTAATAAATTATCGCCAAAGTACTATGGTCCTTACAAGGTGTTGCAAAAGATTGGTGCTATGGCATACAAATTGGAGCTTCCTGCTTCTTCTCGAGTGCATCCAGTTTTCCATGTTTCATGCTTAAAGAAAGTTATAGGTAAAAAAATTCCAGTTCAAACAATATTGCAAGAACTTGACGAGGAAGGAAAAATCATATTGGAACCTGAAGTATTCATGGAAACAAGAACTCGACAGCTACGAAATCGATCAATTTCAGAGTATCTCATCAAGTGGAAGAACTTACCCACTAAAGATTCAACATGGGAGGATGATAATTTTATACAGAAGCATCCAGAGCTACTCAAGCGTTGAGGACAACACTTTTTTGAAGGGGATGGCCATATTAGGTCCCTATATTACTAGTGTAGTCCTTTATTTTTGTTAGTGTAGCCCCCTTATTGTCATTTTTGTACCTTGTAAGCCCCATATTGTTAGTATTGTGCCCTTACATTATTATTGTTAGATCATATAGGATTATATTGTGACACCATGGAATCCCATATATAGAAAGGAGGTTTTTTCATTTGTATCATCCAATAATTGTTCATTTATGTAGTGTAAAGGAGGTTTCCCCCTCGAAGTGGCTTATTTCGAAGGCGTTTATCTCTCTTTTATTCTATTTTTGGAGTTGGTTTCATAAAAAATGCAACTATGAGTTTATCTAAATTTTAGGTTTCCTTAGAAAACATTTAGTCATAGTTGAAGATGGAGAAAATCTCCTCTGTGGCCAAGGATACAAGAATTAAGTCTTTGGAATATTTAGTGGTCAAAGTAGGATATGATCCTTCCAACATAAAAGTTTCAGAGGAGATAATAAAGAAGAAGAAATTTGACATAGCAGCATTGAGGAAACAACTAAATTTGTCAACCACAGAAGACCCTCTAACCAAAGATATTAAAGAAACAGAGTCTCAGAAGTTGGATATGATGAAGCTCATCATCAAGAAAAATTCTCAATTGAGACAAATGGAATCAGAAATGGAGAAAATGATCAAGGAGAAGGAGCAGGCTGCAAATATTTATATGGTTCCTTTGGGGGTTGTAACCCTTACCCCTTACGGCCATCCGCAAAACTACAAATTCCACAAAAAACACAACAAATGGTGCAGAACAATTGACAAATGCAGTGGAGAATCTATATGTCTAGACATAAGAGATTAAGAAGCTTCAAGATCGAGTCAAACTGTTACAGGATTAGAAATAAAGAAGTGAATTTTCTCATGAAACCGAAGCACAGAGAGCTTAGAAACTGATAGAGAGGTTGTAGAAGTGAGAGAGAGAGTCATCCATTGGACAAACATTAGGCCAAGTCAAAGAAATAATCTGGACAGATATCATTGAATCCATTAATGAAATGTGGCCCTGCATCCATATTATATTTGAACAGAAAGAATTGATTAAGAAAGAAAATGATGCCATCATAGATATCAAGGAAGAGCTTGGAGTTATGCATATTAAATCTAACAACATCATCAAGTTTTTAAACTCCATGAAAATATATGAGCTGGATGACTTGGGAGTGGATGAAAGAACATAGACAATTTTAGAAGTGAAGAATATTATTACTAAGAAGAATCTGATTGTTCAGCAGTGAATATATTCTTCAATAGGATTGAGCCTTTAACACAAAAGGGTCTACCTTGTCTATTTGTAATTAATGATAAGAGCATAACTTGTCAATACTATGTGAAGAAGCTAAGTGAAATTTCCAGGGACACTGCCAAATTCTCCAACATCAAAGGAACCATGATAGGTAAAGAATTCTTGGAAGCACTGAGAAACGATATTTTCATACAACAAGAGGTAAACCACATCTTTGTGCTAAAACCTACTTTTTCCAAATATAATGAAGTGGATGAAATTTACCGAAAGGTAATCAAGTTAACTATCCCAGATGAATATGAATGGGATAATTTGTGTGAACTTCAGTAGTAAAGAGTAAATGAGAAAGGTCATCTGGAACCATCACATCGGCCAAAAATACAGCCACCGCAACCCACAAATAGGTCTACTAAGCAACTGTTTCCTCAAAAATAGTGCCAACGTTCCAGATCACCTCCACCGATCCTTTTTTGTCACAGTTAGAGTTTATTATTTAATTGAGGCTAATAATACAATGTATGTTGAGAAAACATTGATTGTAATCAATTTTTTAATATTTAGTATAAATACTTCACTGTTTGAAGTATTTTGTGGTTGATTTCTGAATATAGTTTTCCTATTGTGCAATTGTAATTTTCAAGTTTTGCTGGAGCATTAATAATACAAGGACTTATTACACGATTCATGTGGTGTATTCACTGGTGAAGTGCTTCTACTGTAACTGTGTTATTTCACATTTTTTTCCTTTTCTGCATGTATAAGAAATTCTTAATTATAAAACAAAAAGTGTGATGAATAGGACATGTTAATTAAAACACCTTATTTTGGCTACATTTACAATTTATATGTTTTCCAGTGAAGTCATATTGAATAATACTTAATGTTTTTTCAATATCAACTGAAATTCACTTTTCCATCATCTCAATAATTCATTTAAAATCTAAAAAGATCTAGTTAATGCAACCTAGCTTGCCCTATTATAACTCTTTTAAGTATTGATGCAGAATCCAGTTTTGTATTTTTGACTCCATTTCCCAATGGGAATTTAGAAATTTAATCAACCAAATCAATCAAAATCAAACAAACAACCACGTACATTCATAACTAGCCTAATATCCAATAAAAAAAAAGTTAAATTATATAAAGATATCCCTCTCTGAAGCTGGAAGGGCTAGATCCTTGCTTCCAAAGTGGTTTTCATGTTGTCCTCTGTGTTTATTCTCCCAATATTTTAAATTACAGAACGATAACATAGTGGCGAACATACTGGGGATCGAACCTAGAATCTCTGGGGATTGAAAAAATCTTATTTAGAACTAAATCAGCTAATTGGGTAGATCAAATAGTAGTAGACCAAGCTACACTAAGAAGAAATTCATCTGAAGCACAATCTGCTCCCTTTGATATAGATCATCAAATCATTCAATATTTTGATAAATTATAGGGTTTAGTCTCAGGTCTTGACCTTTCTAATCATGAGGTTTATGTTCAGTAGTTTGTAGAACTCTTTGATATGAATTCTTATGCAAAATCATCCACCTCATCACAATATGTGCATCCTATATCACCAAGCCCTACCCCTTCTATAGTCTCTACCACTACTCTGGTACTTTCTCATCAAGCAACTCAAACTCCTTCTTCTCCTCAATCCTCAACCACAATCCAACCTTCATCTCCACCAAAACTCCAGGTTTCATTCAGCCTTTATCCCTTATTCAACCTCCACCTTTGATTCAACCTCCCCCTTTCATACAAAAACCACCCTTGATCAATCCTCATATTTTTCATCCCCATATCCCTATAATGGAAGCTATATATGCTCCCCTTGTCCTTCAAGCTGCTTTGGAAAACATGCCATGGGATTATCAAACAAGAATTCCTCAATTTGATGGAACTAGACCTATCACTGCCCAACAACATGTAGACATGATGAATGATAGTTTTGACCTTCAGGAGGTATATGAGGAAAGCGTAAAACTTAGGTTGTTTGCACAAAGTCTCACAGGAGAGGTGAGGAAATGGTTTAAAGAATTACTTGCTGCTAGCATTAATGATCTCTCTGGATTACATCAAACATCCCTTAATAAGTGGGAAATTAAAAAGAACCCTCTTCAGATTTTATATGAGTATGAAAGCATTAGGAGGGCACCAAGGGAAAGTGTTTAGTACTATTGCACTATATTTAAGAGTGTATACAATGAAATTCCTACCAACATTAAACCACCACAAGGTTTAGCCTTAATCAAATTCCCATATGGATTTGAGGCATACATGTCTTACTAGCTTAGAGAAATAAATTCATCAACATTAGAAGAAATTCAAAGGGATGTAGTGAGTGTAGAAGAAAATCTGTTAGAAAAGAGAGCTAGAATTAGGAATGAAAGGAGAGTAACCATAAAAGAAGAACCCTGTACTTCTTTTGCTAATACTAAAATTGATTCATTAGTTAGAACTATAGAAAGAATGATGAAAATTAATAATATTAATGAGAGAGTTTCTCCTAGAGAAAATCGGCTTGCACCTCAAAAACGTAATCAAAATCCTAGGAGAAATCCTCCCCAAATCAAACAAAGAGAACAATGGGGCCCTGATCAGAAAATTAGGCCTCCATTTCAGGAGAATTATGCTAATGATGATGGGGAAGTAGTGGAAGAGTTACAAGAGAACCAAATTAATTTTATGGGTATTAATGATAAGGAAACTTTGTTTCTTACTCAGGAAGAACAATAACTATTTCAATTATCCCATTCTTAATTTGATTCTGAAGAATTAGATGACTACAAGCAGGGATTTGAAAACTCTATTATGTAAGTCCATAGATATTATATTCTTAGGAGTAAGAAAACATCAAAACCCCAAATAAAAAGAATAATGAAAATCCTTTCAAGAAAACCTCTGACACCACTGCAAAGAAAACTCTAAAAAATGTTTCTAAGAAAACTACTGACAGTTCTAGCAAAAAGACAGTAGAAATTCCTACCAAAATGATTGTTGAGAGTACCTCCAAAACTACTCAAAACAATATTCCAACCACCAGTCACCAAAAGGAACCCGTGACAAAAGAAATTGCTGATAAATCTAACTTTATGAACTTGAATCAATTTCAAAAATCATTCAATATTTAAAATGAAATTGCAAAGCTAAAAATTCCTATCCCCTTAACAGAGTTAATGAAAAAAAATTGTACAAAACTCAAGTTATGAAAGCTCTAAACATAGGGGAAAACACTGACACTGTCAATTTGAATTATGATCAGCCTCAATTATTATTTGGTCCAGAGGTAGATGGTAAACCACAAGAAGGACGAGTCCCTCCATTTTATGTCAGTCTCAATGTTCATGATAATATTATTCATAATGATATGTTAGATTCAGGTGCTTCCCACAATTTTATGCCAAAATTTGTCATGGTGAAGCTTGGTCTTGACATTACGAGGCCTTACAAAGACTTGTAGTCATTTGATTCCAAAAAAGTAAGATGCTTAGGTCTAATTAATGATCTATGTGTTAATTTAGCCCAAATCCCAGCTAAAATTATAGTAATGAATATGGTGGTTACTAATATTCCCCTTAAGTATGGCATGCTATTGTCACGCTCATGGGGAGAAAAATTACGAAGGACCCTACAAATGGACACGAATTATGCTACCATACCAGTGTTTGGTCAGCAGAGAAGACTATATAGGTAAAATTTAATGAAATACATGGTGAGTAGTCAAGAGATGCCACATAACTATCCCCTTTACTCTGTTCACTCTGATTTAGACTCCTTCATTCTTTATAATGATGGAGATATTGATGCTTAGGTCACCAATTCAAAAAATGAAAATTTTGAAACACATGAAAATGAAACGCAAATTGTGCAACAAAACAATGAAACTGAACCTTTTTGGAACATGATTTTTGATGGCTCTTGTAGCAGAGTAGGGTCAAGAGAAGGTGTTTGGGTCTCAAATTTAGAAAATAATCATGTAGAAGGCCATTCACATAAACTAAATTTTCAATGTACCAATAACATAGTAGAATATGAAGCACTTATTTTAGGATTGAAATTATTGAAAAAATTAGGTGCTAAAATAATTTATATTTGTGGAGATTCTAAATTTATTATAAAATAGATTAAAGGAGAATATGCTACAAAGCGTCCTAAATTGAGAGCATACATAAATTTTGTGCTTGACTTTCTACAAAATTTTGCAGAATATGATCTTGATGTTATTCTTAGAAATCAAAATATCCTTGCTATTGGTCTGGATTTTTCAGCCAGCACATGCAAAATGCCTCATCCCAACAAAAAATATACAATGGAAGTAAAAAATCGTCTAGTTGTACCAGATAATATGAGGTATTGGCAGGTGTTTTGAAAAGATAAACATATTGAAAAAAATTTGCAGTCTAAGGATGAGTATGAAGAAAATATCATAGATTTAGAGTGTGAAGTAGAAAATCAGATAGTTGTACATACTAATGTAGGAGATCAATTTGATGAATCAAATGTAAATATTTCTAAAGATGAAATTGTACATAAATTATAATTGCATGAAAATGATCTATAAAAAGAAGAATTTGAAATACTTTAGCTTAAAGACAATATTTTACCTAGAGGTCTAGTTCCATTAGAAGAGCTTTTTGATTTTAATGATGTAGCCAAAAATCCAAAAATAGAGCCCACAAGGGCAGATCTAGAAGAATGTAATATAAGTAGTGAACATAATCCTAAAATGATAAAAATTTCAAAATCACTACCTACTGTTAAAAAACAAGAATACATAGCTTTATTCAAATAATTCATTGATGTCTTTTCCTTGAGCTATGAGGATCTCAAAGCATATGACACTAGTATCATACATCACAAAATCCCAATCAAGGAAGATCATAAACCATTCAAACAGAAACTTCGTAGAATAAATCTAGTTCTAATGCCTCTAATTGAGAAAGAGGTTAAAAATATGTATGATGCTAAATTCATAGTTCCTGTTAGATACTCTAAATGGGTGTCTAACATAGTGCCTACTAGGAAGAAAACTGGAGAAATCTGGTTATGCATTTATTTCAAAAACCTTTACAAGGTCCCCCTAAAATACAACTACCCTTTGCCAAAAACGAATCATATTTTAGACAAGGTAGTAGGGTCTAGTAGGATTTCCTTATTTTATGGTTTCTCAGGTTATAAAAAGATCTTAGTGCATCTTTATGATCAGGATAAAAAAACTCTCACTACTCCATGGGGGACCTTCATGTATGTGAAGATGCCCTTTGGGTTAATGACTTATGGGGCCACATTTCAAAGAGCAATGGATATTGCCTTTGTAGATGAAATTGGTCATTTTATTGTGATTTATCTAGATGTCATTAGTATCTATGCTAAAACTTATGAGGAACATTTGTTACATTTGAGAAGATTGTTTGAAAAGTGTAGAAGGTTTGGCATCTCATTAAAGCCTAAGAAAACATTGTTTGGCCTTGAAGAAGGAAATATTATTGGTCATATTATCTCTAAGGATGGTATTAGGATTGACCCTAGTAGAATTGAAGCCATATTAAAAATCATTCACCCTAGAAACATTAAGGAGCTTCAATATTTTATTGGAAAAATTAATTTCCTAAGGAGATTCATTCCTAACCTTCCAAAACTTCTTAGAAATATAAAAAACATGCTAAAAAAGGATTAAAAAATTAGATGGATTATTGAGGCTAGAGAGTCCTTTGGTTTAGTTAAACAAGCATTGACAAAATCACCAGTGTTGATTAGTCCAGATTTTACTAAAGATTTCATTATCTTCTCTTTTTATTCTGAACACACTATTGCAGCTATCTTGTTGCAGAAAAATGATGAAGGATTTGAACAACCCATTGAATTTTCTAGTAAGGCTTTAAGAGATGAATCTTTGAAATATAATATTATAGTAAAACATGCGTTTTCATTGATTAAAGCAATTAAAGAGTTTAGAGTATATATCTTGCATTCCCATATTATTTCTTATGTACCTAATTCAGTGGTCAAGGAAATTTAAACACAGAATGGACCTGATGATAAATGAGGAAAATGGATTGCTGTCATTCTTGATTATGACTTAGAAATCAAACCCACCAAGTTAATCAAAGGACAAGGACTTTCTAAATTGATGTCAGAGTCAAATTTCCATGCATTGGAAATCAACATTGTTTCTACACTAGATGATCAAGAGGAATAGGCGACTCCACAAATTGATGAAGCATTTATGAACTCACCTTAGTATGTAGACTTGTTATATGTTTTATTCAATTTAAATGTTCCTCCTTGTTTAAAAAAACAAAGGAAAGATTTCTAAAGTTAAAAGCAATTCAATTTTGCATCATAGAAAATATTTTATATTGGAAAGATGTTGGTGGTATTTTACTTAAGTGCTTGTTAAAAGATGACGCAGAAAGAACCATGCAGGAGTTCCATGAAGGTGATTGTCTTGGACATCTCTATTAGAAAACCACTGCCAAAAAAATCCTCAGATTTTGTTTTAACTAGCCTACCCTTTTCCCTGATATTCATAAGAAAGTAACCTCATGCCATAAATGCCAGATATTTGAAGGAAAAATAAATCTTTTACCCCTGTCATTAAAGCCTATATCAGTTGAAAGCCCTTTCCAGTAGTGGGGACTGGATTTCATTGGTGAAATTCATCCTCCTTCCTCTGGCCAACATAAGTGGATTATCACAACCACTGATTACTTTACTAAGTGGATAGAAGCCACTCCTTCTAGATATGCCACTAATGTTGTCATAATTAAATTCATTGAAACTAATATCCTCTCTAGATTTGGTTGTCCTAGAAAACTTATCACTGATAATGCTGCAACCTTTAAATCTAAGAAAATGATTGAATTATGCAATAAATACCACATTACTCTAGGAAATTCAAAAAATTATTACCCTCAAGGTAATGGGTTGGATGAATCCTCAAATAAGAGCTTGTTAAATATCATTAAAAAAATTCTAGAGGGAAACAAGAAGTCTTGGCACAACAAGTTAGTTAATGCACTTTGGGATGATAGACTTACTACAAAGAATTCAATTGGAATGTCACCATACCAATTGGTCTATGGAATGGATGTTGTTTTTCCATCCTCTTTAGGAGTTCCAATCATGAAGATAATTCAAGAATTACATGTTGAGCATAATGATACACAAAGGAGGATTAATCAAAATATTTAGTTGCAGTAGTCAAGGGAAGAATTCTACGACAAACCCAAGTTATTCAGGAAAATGTCAAAAATATTTTTGTCAGAAGGACTAAAGCTGATGACTTCAACACTGGAGACAAAGTTCTGAGGTGGGATTCCAAGAGAGAAGACAAAGGTAAACATGGGAAATTTGATAACCTTTGGAAAGGTCCATACACCATTATGCTTTCATAGGACACAATGCATTCTTCCTCAAGGACCTGGATGGAGAAGAGTTACCTGGTGGTCTTGTCAATGGCAGGATGCTGAAGCACTACTTTTCTTAGCACACATTTTTCTTACATCATTTTAAATATCATAGCCTTCATTATTTTTATTGGGTAACTTATTGACTAAAGTTGAAGCCCGCAGAGAAGGCCCTAATATTTAATTGATAAGCTATCATAAGTGCCTCAACAATGAAAGAAATTAGATGCAGACATTACAGACATGGGATAATCAAGGCTACTAATCATATGTTCTTGACACTTCACATGGAGAAGTGCCATCCCCAGCTGGAGCCACTTTTAGGGTCCTATAATTTATAGGATCTCAAGGTGATTGAGTATTTTGTATTTGTGATTTTACATTGTAAATAATTTTTAATATGCAAATGATTTCCAAAAAATGTATATATAAAAGAAAATCAAAATATGGTATGTCAAAAATGAATACAGAGAAAGAGACAAAAAGAAATAAAGTTGAAAATAATAAAATAGAATAAGAACCCCACAAAAGAAAAAATAGAAATAATACTGAAAGTGCTACAAATTCAAATACCACTACTGATAGATTAGTTTTCTTTATGTCAAAATGCAATAATATTGTGTGCATATTGTCTTAAAATGCCACAATAACTAGATTTTTGTTCAAATCATATAGCTTAATCATGATTGAAAAATTGTGAATTTATGTTAATTAGATTAGTGAATAAAGATTTTCCAAACAATTTAATCTTTGAAAATCAGTGGTTAGGTAGAAAATAAAATTGATTCAACTGTTTAATCTGAATCAATAGGAGAAATAATTGATAGAGAAGGTTAGATTTTTTATAAAAAAGTGAGGTGGGTTTGCTAGCTTAAATGAAACCTAAGGAAAAAGAAGAAAAAATGCTAGCTTAGCAAAAGAAATTAAATTAATGGGTAGGTAGAAGTTGATTTGGAGCTTTGAAAAGAATTAAAATTGGTTATCCTAAGTTTTTCTTTTCAAAGGTATTCATGCATATGAAGAGAAAAAGGGGTAAAAATATTTTATCCTAAGTCTAAATATTCAGGTGCATAAATATAAAGACTTGGCACATTATCCTATATCCTAAGTCTTATTATCATTTAACCTTCCCACTACCTGACAAATCCATCACATCACATCAAATTAAACTTCGATCATCTGTCCACCCATCATCTTTTCCACCCTCGATCTGACGGTCCTCATCTGTTTTCGACCCCCCTCTCCATCCGAGCTTACCGACGAGGAGGGGGGGTCCGAAAAAAGGTAGTTTCACTTTTTGGGCCCACAACAACGTGGCGCCTCCTTCGCATTTTGCACCCCCCTCTGCTCAAACCGCTTACTGCCTCATAACCCCCCCTGATTTATCCCTACAAAACCAAAAATGCTCGCCTATCCATTGCACACCAATCTCGTCATCCTAGGTTGCATATGATCGTTTCCAATTAAGTCCCTTCTCACGTAAAATAGTCTGGTATGCATTTAATTAATAATTTACCGTTAATACAACGGATCCGCACCACAATCAATGGAAACAACCCAATTATGTATAAATCCATGCATGTTGAACCTATAAATTTTTACCTTGCTCATTTCTCTGAGATTTTTATTCTTGTTACAAGTTTACAGAGTTTTGGAAGGAATTCATCAAGTCATTACCAATCCCAGCATTGTATCTACAACGCCTTCTTCACCTGTCAGAAATTTACACAGTCTCGGTAAACTGGTTCCTCTATGAATCCTTTTAATTCTCTGAAACAAAATGCATCATGCCTCCTAAGAATAAGAGCCAAGGGGAACCAGTAAACCCATTGATCCATCCTCCTATCAATCTAGACCACATCCCTTTAGCCGATAGAGACTACAAAATTCATGAAACCCTCTGTGAATTCAAAATTTTTTAGATGTATTGTTGGCTATAGGACAAATACATAGACAATTCTGACGACATTAGACTGTGGGAATCAAAATTACCTCATTATATCTTTCCCCATACCCACGGTGCCCCTGAATTCATCCGTAAATGCCAGGCCTTCTACATACCCAGCGAGAGATCCATAATTGCCCCCACAGGTGAAATTTTGTTCACTATTACTGCACAGTCCATTGACCAAATGATGCAGACCCCTTCTATAGAAAATGGAACCCCTTTCTCCCAAGAATACCTCAATGAAGTGTATAAAAATATAGATTTTTCCAAACGGGCTAAAATCCTTGAGCATTTTCTAGCTGAATATACTCAATTGTATAAAAATAATCTTCCTTACTCTTCCTCCATTTTCCCTGACAAATCCAAACAGATAATCATTGTCATTTCTTAACTCCTTGGATACTATTTTTTCCAGTGGGTAGATGAGCCAATCATATATTTCATTTCCATATTCTCTGCAGATTCAAAATCCTCTATCCTTTTCAATTTTAGCCAATTCCTATCAGATGCTATCCATGACCGATTTGTCAAATTTCAAATATAAGAGGTATTTAAATATGGCTCTATTCTATTTTATATGTTTTTATATTTATAGGGAGAAATATTTAAGTTTGCTATGCAGAAATTAGATGATGATGGAAATCAATAGTCAATCATCTTCTAGACTACCATGGTGATGAAAGAACAAAATGAGTATTCATACAAACAGTTCATTCAACTGTTTGTACATCCAGAAACGAGCCTTATGAGCAGTGTAGATGAACCAAGAGTCAGTGAGGACATCAGAGGGCTTCTACATCTATTGGATCAAGCAAAGACAGGTGACTAGTATTTATACTAGAACTACATAGAATTAAGAATTTATGGCTGTGAGCTTGCTCCCTACAAGCTTCTAAAATTTTTCCCAATGAGGATTTTTGCTTTACAACACATCAGGAAAATGTTGAATGTCGATGAAGTCCACTTTGTATCAGCAAAGAAAAATTCACAGTTCAGAATCAAAACATAGATTGGACCATTTATTTGCAACAACAGGTCAGTAGGGGAGGAAGCAAACAGAATTTTGGAGGAAATGAAGTTTAGCCTCAGTTTCACCTAGTCCTATGATCCATTAGGAACTATCTCAAAATTAAGGGTAGAAAACAAGACTACTCCTTATATACATACTCATAGGTCAGAAATAGAGAAGTATATGAACCAAATTGAGTGGGATGAAAACACTCTACAAGAGGCTGAGGAGAAGTTAGTCTCTACTTCAACATCACAGACTCATGTCCCACAGGCGAAAGAAGGAAAAATACTAAGAGAATAAGAGTCACCTTCAGTGATTGAAACTACAAGCAAGGAATTTAAGATTATGTACAAGAAGAGAACCAAACTCAATCCTAAAATTAATCCAAGTAAATATTCAGAACATGATGTTATCATAATCACTAAGGAGACACCTACATCCTTTCAAGTTTGTGGCCAAACTACTCTCTCTCCTAATACTTGAACAACTTCACAAGTTTAGCAACAGGCCATTCATAAAAGTAAGGTTGTCTCCTGGAGAGAAAGAGAAGACAATTTTGATACATTCAAAGAAATCAAGCTGAAGAATGAAATCCTGAAGAATAGCACATACATTCAATTCTAGAAGCAGAATTCTAGTTCTTAGAGTAGGTTGCTGTCAGCATTTGACTCTGAGAAAGGTGAAATGCAAATGGAATTTCTAGCGGCACACATTTTACAGCCTAAGACAACAACATATTACAAGAAAACTTCATTTGAGTTTGACATCAAAGACATCCATCCCATTGATCAAATGGAGATGCACAAGGAAATAGGTGAAACGATTTCCTCTACATTAACTAATACATCTATGATTTTATCTAAATTGTAGGTTTCCTTAGCAAACATTTAGTCACAATTGAAGATGGAGAAAATCTCCTCTGTGGCTAAGGATAGAAGAATTAAGTCTTTGGAAGACATAATGTTCAGAGTAGGATATGATCCTTCCAACATAAAAGTTGTAGAGGAGATAATAAAGAAGAAGAATGCTAACATAGCAGCATTGAGGAAAAAACTAAAGTTGTCAGTGACATAAGACCCTCTAACCAAAGATATTGAATAAACAGAGTCTCAGAAGTCATATATGATGAAGCTTATCATGGAGAAAAATGCTCAATTAAGACAAATGGAATCAGAAATGGAGAAAATGATCAAGGAGAAGGAGCAGGTTGCAAAGCTTTCTATGGTTCATTTGGAGTTTGTACCTGTTACATCCATCCCCACAGCTACAAATTCCACAACAAACACAATAGATGGTGCATAATAATTGACAAAGGCAATGGAGAATTTGTCTACCCAGACAGAAGAGATTAAGAAGCTTTAAGGTCAATTCAAACTGTTACAAGATCAAAAATCAATAAGTGAAGTTTCTCATGCAACTGAAGCATAGAGAGCTTAGAAACTGATAGATAGGTTGCAAAATTTAGAGAGAGAGACATCCATTGGACAGACATTGGGCCAAGTCAAAGAAATAATCTTGACAAATATCATTGAATCCATTAATGAAATTTGGCCCTGCATCCAAATTATATTTGAATGGAAAGAATTGATTGAGAAAGCAATTGATTCCATCACAACTATCACGGAAGAGCTTGGAGATATGCCTGTTACATCCAACATCATCATCAATTTATTAAACTACAAGACAATATATGAGCTGGATTACTTGGTAGTGGATGACAGAACGAAGAACATTTTAGAAGTGAGAAGATTCTTACTCAGAAGAATCTGATTATTCAACTGGAAGAGAAATGCCACAGTTTAGAAATAGAAATGAATAGATTCTTCAATAGGATTGAGCCTTTAACACCGAAGGGTCTGCCTTCTCTGTTTGTAATTAATGATAAGCTCCGTCAAGACTATTTTAAGAAGCTAATTGAAATTTCTAGGGATACTACCAAATTCTCCAACCTCAAAGGCACCATGACAGGTAAAGAATTCTTGGAAGCACTAAGCAATGATATTTTCATCCAACATGAGGTAAACCACAACTTTGTGGTAAAACCTACTTTTTCCATATATAATGAAGTGGATGAAATTTACCAAAAGGTAATCAAGTTAACTATCCCAGATGAATGTCGATGGGATAAGTTGTGTGAACTTCAGTAGTAAATATTAAATGATAAAGGTCAGTTGTAGCCAGCACATCAGCCGAAACTACAGCTAGTGGAGCCCACAAATAGGTCTACTTAGAAACTATTTCCTTAAAAATAGTGCCAGCATTCCAGATCACCTCCACCGAGCCTATTTTTTGTCACAGTTAGAGTTTATTATTCAATTTAGGCTAATAATACGCTGTCTGTTGAGACATCATTGATTATAATCAGTTTTGTAATATTTAGTATAAATACTTCACTGTTTGAAGTATTCTAATATATTTTTCCTACTACGCAGTTGTAATTTTCAAGTTTTGCTGGAGCATCAATACTACAAGGAATTATTATAGGATTCATGTGTTGTATTCACTGGTGAAGTTCTTCTATTGTAACTATGTTATTTCACTATTTTTCCTTTTCTCTGTGTATCAGAAATTCTTAATTGTAAAAAAGAAAGTGTGATGAATAGGACATGTTAATTAAAACACCTTATTCTGGCTTCTTTTACAATTTATATGTTTTCCACTTAAGCCAGATTGAAGAATAATTAATTTATTTTCAATCTCAACTGAAATTCACTTTTTCACCATCTCCATAATTCATTTAAAATCTAAAAAGATACAGTAAATGCAACCTAGCTTTCCCTGTTATAACTCTTTTAAGTATTGATGCAGAATCGAGTTTTATATTTTTGAATCCATTTCCCAATGGGAATTTACAAATTTAATCAACCAAATCAATCAAAACCAAACAAATAACCAAGTACAGTCATAACTAGCCTAATATCCAAGAAAACAAATGATAAATTATGCAGAGAGATCCCTATTTGAAGGTGGCAGGGATAGATCCCAACTTCCAAAGTGGTTTTGATGTTGTTCTCTATGTTTATTCTCCCAATATTTTAAATTACAAAATGATAACAGACCCGGCGGAAGTGGCAAGTCAGGGTCCCCCTGAAAGTTCATACCACCATATGGATAGTCATTTATGTACATTGACATCTTTTCCCAATGTCCGAACAGAACACCCGTCCGAATCCCCCACCTCCTCCTCTCTGTAGAAACTTCCCCTAGTAGTGCATCTTGGGTCTCGTGCGCCCCCTGCTTGTATCTACACATGAGGTCAAAGTGTAGGGATATTCTCAAAGAAGAATGAGCACAACATCGTACCAAAAACATAGTCATGGTTCACATGTTTCTTGCACAACGACAACTATCGTTTCACCGAAGACAACATCATCTAGGCCCACCTATAGTAGGTAACACTTAGAACACTCTCTATCAACATCATCTACCCCCAATGATGTGATCGAACGCCTGGTTTTCCAAGATCCGCAGTACTGCTGTGGTGACAACCCATGTCTCTAGCACTCTAGATCACCGATCGAAATGGTCATGTCCTTCGCACGAACATCCTGTCTACAATAACGCTCCAAAAACTCTGATATTCTCCACCCACATGGTAATACTGGATGTATATTTCCTGCCACCTGTAGTGGCGGGAGTCTGGTAAAAAATTCGAGGTCCTGGATGGTCAATAAAATATTGTTCCCCTGCACCATAAAGGCCTCTTGGTATTGATCCCAATAGCTAACTATCCTCGATAGTAAGGGCACACCTACCCTCATTAGTGGGTTCTCAATCAACTTGAGAACCCCATACCTTGTAAGTGCTCCTCGGACCATCTAATTCCCCTGGATCTCGGAACAAAGCGCATCCAAATCTCTCTCTCTCCAGTTGATCCTCAAATATGTCGTACCTCCACAAAACCATCATGTTTTTCATCTTAGAGAAGGTAAACTGCATCATAAACCATCAAGTCTTTGTCCTCACCGAAAAGAAAGCCAAAATTGCAACTTTGGGCCAACTCCCACTTTTTTGCCTCTACAGCTGCGAGCTCGCATTTTTCCCTCTCGAAACTATGAGCCAGGTCATAGTACAGGCTCCAGAAGGTGCGGGCAAGCCGTGAGGAGGGTTATAGGTCTTTTGTTGAGCATCGGGCACCTAATTTGAAAAAATTAACCACTAAACATGAAGAGTAAGGTTAGGCCACCTACCTGCAATTGACGGACCTTGATTCTAATGGTCGATTTGTCCGCTACGATCATCGCAAGATTTAGGGCCTTCTCCTCCTCTCCAAATTCACCACATCTCCACTAGAAAATGAATCAAATAGGAGGGAAATCACCCTATTAAAAGAAAAACCCTAAATTTTCTTTCGCCAATTGCGACCAAACGATAGCTCATTTTGATGATCCGTCAACACCATTGGAAAGATCTCACCAAGAACTATAATGGATATCCTTTTGTTTTTGGTAATTTGACACTTCACCAAGAAGCTATTTTTACAAGAAGGGTCACTTTGCCACCTCTTAAAGTCAGATTTATTCACTTGCACTGCTTATACTTGGGGCACCACTTTGCCTTCATACTTGTCAACATGTGTGTCGGTTTTCTTCATGAGTAACCATATTTTGGTCATGTTTTTATGGTCCTCACCAGGCCTATTCTGTGTGGCAAAATCATCAAGTAACCCTTATTCAAAGCATCTGAGTTGATTCACCATCCATTTTTTCCTTGTCCCTCTCTCGTCTTGCCCATTTTTTCCTCCAGTCATACTGTCCCCCATCCCCTCCAGAGTCGAGTCAGTCATTGCCAGGTCATCCATTCTTTTTATGCTCTAAAAAAGGAATTCGTTCGTCTGCTACTCAGTATCCCCTATTCCATCATCATCCGTGGTGTCAGTCCATTAGTCACTTTACTATGATCCCTCATGCCTTAGTTGAGGATTCCTCATTGCCTCACCTATGGCGGACCTCCTTTTGTTGACATCAGCACATGCATTCCGGAAGACATGTCTAGAGGGTGGTGTACCTTGGTTCCAGCTTCTATTCTTGTTCGGTGCCTCATATCAGGCAAAGGGACTCCTCATTTCCCTTTGAATTGATTTTTTCTCATCCGCTCAGCTTCAGTTCATTATTGCATGATCGAGATTCGTATACTCAATGGTTCGGTGATTCCGCAAATTGCACCAGTGATTCCCAGGTGTGTGTGAGATGTTTCATACCTCATGAGGGGGTGGCCCTTCAGGTAGCCCCCCATATTCCTGGATGACCTCGGATTATGCTACAGCCTCAGGTGCAACTCTGCATATTTGATGGCATCGGTTTCAGCTGCTTGCAGTGCCCATAGGATGCATGTATCATTAAAATGATCCATTCATATTTTTAGAGCCCTTTCCTATTTGTAGGGATTTTTTGGTTGTTATTATGTCTCATGTACTCAGATATTATTGTATTATGTCTCGTGTCATGTTTTTCTAGGCGTAGTATATATGTGGGATCCATTATATTTTTGTCTAGCCCATTTTATGTGAGCATGTCATGTACCATTTAGCATGTACTTTATTGTTCCGTTTCATTTTTCCAGGTGCACCATTATTCTTTGTACTTTTTCATCTCGGCAGGCATAAGTATGCCTCCCCCGCCTCACTAAGAACATGTACCCAAACATTAAAGGAGACTTATATCATTCGTAGGTCTCGCCTCCTCGGTTATTTCCCTCTCTCTCTTCACTCTGTTTATGTATCTCTCTCTCTCTCTCTCTATCTCTCTCTCTCTCTCTCTCTCTCTCTCTTTGACTCCCCTTCAGTGTCTAGTGATTATGTTCTTACAATGTACTTCGATCATACGATTAGCTCCTAATGCTCGCACGTTGGGGGGAAATATATTACACCAAAATTTGGTCATCTAACCATTTACAATTAATGGATCGAAATACGCCATGTAAGACCAATTTTACCATAGTAAAATTTCTTTCACTATAATAAATAATTTAATAAACCATATTTTATTAAGCTATTTCTGGTTAAAACAAGAAACTCCATGAGGAATAATTAAATAAATCCTTATTTATTTGATTTTCCTCTAGGAATAGTTAACTAAACCAATATTTAAATAATATTCCTCGTCATATTTAACCCAATTATGAGAAATAATGAGATAAATAAATATTTTTCTTATTTTTCTCTAGGAATAATTAATTAAATCATTATTTAGTTATTATTCCTTGTTAATTTGACTAAATCACCTAGAAATAATTATTTGTTAATTATTCCTTAACCACATTCTAGAAATGATATATAAATCATTTATTTGTTATTATTTCTAAATAAAGGTATTTAACCAATTTAAATACCCCTTCCCTCCAACAAAATATAATAAAATATTCCAAGCAGTTAGATCTAAATATTGGTTAATAATATTTTATTATGTGCCATTATCGATGATAACTCAATATTTTGTTATAAATAGGAGGGTTTTCCATTCATTCTTCACTTTTATCACTTTCATTGTCACGCTTTGATCATTCTCATTGTTGCTACTATTTTCTTTGCTTCTTGAAATCCCATAGAGTTCGACACATTTTGGGTTTTCTACACCATTGAGAGAGAGAAACTTTTGGATCTGAAGCATTGAGGATAGCCAAGAACCCATCCCATTAAATGGGACTGGTAACATTATTATGTTTTCCTTGCCCAGGTGTTATAATATATTCATAATTCTTTATATCTTGTCTTTTCTGTTGGATGCATGGAGCAATTCTTATAATTTCTTTTCACTGCTTATTAGATTTTACTACATAGATCGTTTTTTTTGCAACATTTGTTTTAACTATCGATTGCAGATCTAAATAAGTTTTGTATCCATATTTGTTGTTAGGGATTTTTGTCACGCACAGCTAAAGTGAGATCTTTTTGTATACTTGCATTAAGAATTAATACTAACAACCTCCATAAAATCGTATCAATACAATGACAACAAATGGTGTCACTGATGATAACGTAATTTTGGGATTGGTATCGAATATGTCGTTGCTTAAAGCAAGAAGTATTGGATCAGAAAGTTTGAGTCTGGAGATAGATAAGAAAATCTCCATACCACGGTTCAGATGATGAAATCAAAAACAATGACTCGTCGGGGATAGAATCTTCAGATGTAGATTTAGAATCAGGGGAAGGAAGGTTGCACATTAGTTCGACGAAACTAGGGATTTCTTTGACTTGGACTTGATGAAATCCAGGTCAAACTATTGCATAATAATGACCACTTAGATTATTTCCCCCCCATTAATTGACGTGATAGAATATATTTCATAGGGTTGAAATTTGAAACAACCATAATTTTCTGAAGCGAGATTTAATGGAGAAGCCTTTGGACTGCTTGAAAGACCACCAAAGCCAACTTCTTTACATGGGTATACCTAATATCAATATCATTAGAGTTCTAACTCAGATAATAAATGGGATTTTCAATCCCTATATCGTCTTCCTAGACCAATATAATTTCTATAGTAGAAATGGGAGCAATTGGATACATGAAATATTCATGCTAATAATTAGGGGGGTATAAAAGAGATGCTCGAACCAGTACATCTTTCAGGGCATCAAACTATTTCTGAGAAGCATCATCCCAATGGAAGGGGACCCCTTTTTTGAGGAGGTGAGTGAATCCTTTGGTCAACTCAGCATAATTAGGGACGAAACTTTGCAGTAAATTAGCTTTCCCACGGAGTCATTTTAGCTGAACAAGAGAAGAAGGTGTAGGAAAATCGGTGATTTCCTATAATTTCAGAGGATCAATTCAAATTATTATTTTGAAATAACAAAACCCATAAGTCGACTAGAATTAATGAAAAACACACATTTTTGTGGATTAAGGAATGTTATAATGTCTACAACAGAGGAAAATGGCCCTAAGATGCATCGGGTGATCAACCTGATGTTTAGAATGAGCAAGGAGATCATCCAAATAGGGTTGCACGATGTGTTTAATGTCGTGCAAAGAGTAATCCATAACATCTTGAAATGTGGACCCATTTTTTTTTAAACCAAATGGGCACTTCTGATAGGAAAATGTACCCAAGGGACAAATAAATGCAGTCTTAGGTTGGTCTGTTGGGATAATTTTGATTTTATTATAGCCCAAGAATCCATCCATAAACAAATAAATCTCGCAACTAACATAATAATCAAAAATCTAGTCAATAAGTGAGGTTGGATAGTTGTCCTTTGGACAAGCACGATTTACATTCTGATAATCAACACATACTCAAATCATGCCATGTTTCTTCATGACAGGGACAATGTTCGATACCCAATCAGTTAAAGGAATGAGGTATATGAAACAAGCCCGAAGAATCTTTTCAATTTCGACCTTAATCCTGACATCGTTCTTGGGATGGACCAGAGGGAGGTGTTGTCAGATAGGTTTTGCATTAGGATACGTCTTAATCTCGTGTACTACGATATTTGGTTCGATACATGGAATTTCTTCATAAGTCGAGGAAAAAACATCTCAAAACTCGTGAAATAGGGCTCTACGGATCTCGATCTCAGATGGAGAATAAGATTCTCCAATGTATAGATTTTTTACAATAGTTGGTTTAATAGAGGTATCGAGAGGTATTGTTTCTTCGATATTCAGAAGTTTCTTTTCAAAATCAACCTCATGAATGGAAACAAAATTCGTAGAAGGCTCAACAAACTTAGGTAAGTATACATCACTAAGATTATCCAAAATGGAATCTAGTAAGGAGGAAAGATGGTGATGTTCATTCCATGGCTCATCATCCAGAATCATAATCTCCATGATCATAAGTAGAAAGTACACAAGAAAAGGGATCAGAATATGTGTTATAATCTAATGATTGATCTACCCAATTAATTTAAGAGAAGGAATAATCCACACAAGATGGATAGATGGAGTCGTGATCTAGATCAACGGGGTTAAGAAAAATTCGGTTGCCAAAAAGTTGGATGCCAGTTTCATCAGGTACAATCCATGGATCAACCACGATAGTAGAGGATGAATTCATATTGATATAAGCAACTGAAGATGATTTTTCAAGAAGGAGAGAAGGATGGAGTGAAAATATTCCCATAAGCTAAGAATCCTTCAATAATCCAACTCTAACATGCTAAGAGGAGTGTAGAGTTTCCCCTACAAGAGGGAAACTTCTAGTAACGTGAGAATCATAGGTGAAAAAGGTGAGTTTTTCTATTGCGACAATCTGTCCTTTCTGAGGAAATGTGATCATACGAAAGTAAGTCGAAACAATGGTAGCCATGGCGTAAACGCACATATGTCCCAGTAGAAGATTATAATTGAGAGGTTCGTCAATAGCTTCAAATTATATGGAGACGTTTCCCCCCCTAATTCTACTTGAAGGGAATTCAGAATCCCACAAGGTTTGTACGTTCTTCCATCAAAGGCTTTCAATGTGGTGGTTGATTGACTCAGTTGAGGTAAACCGATCGCCTTCTAGCAATACATGGACACAATGCAGGTCGAGGCTCCCTCGTCCACAATAGAGTGATGGGTGTTCTTACCACAGATGATGACCTATAATATAGAATCTAATTGAGCCAAAAGTCGAGGGGTATAGTTTTCATGAGACAAAACCACTAGGTTGGAATATGATGGATCCACAAATCCAATAGATGAAAGCAAAGCCTTCTTTTGAGTGGGGCAATTTTTAAACACCTCAAGAGTTGACATAACTGATGGCTAATAAGCCAGGTCTTCAAATACGTTATGTTTTTGCATAGCTCATGAACGAGGGTTGAAAGAATACTTATGAATAATTCCCTTCGAAGGTTTGATAGTAAATTCCGTAGGAATAAGAGGTGGAGTAGGATCTAATGAAGGTGATGTCGAACTAGTAGGTATATTAGTAGCCTGATCATTCGATGGATTCACATTACCATAGTCCTTGTTCCGAGTGGCCACCATAACATCAGATTTCACCTTTTAGGAGGAAAGCATCAAAACCGTGTTAAAGGAAGAAGGGTCTCGGTAAACCATGTGAGTATCCTGATTGGGAAATGTGCCAATCAACATGGTGAAAGAAGTGGAATATTTAAGAAATGGATTCACTTCAACGTGGTGTAGAAAATCATGTGTAGAGTGATCCTCGTTTCAAATCAAGCATGGGTACCGAGGCTTTCATATCTCATCAGAGGAATGATTTTTTTGTTTATCCTGCGGTGAGGGGTCCTTCTTCTTACCTTTTCCTTTCTTATTTATTCTAGGTTGTTGTTAATACTTTATTTTATCAGATGAAACAACATTCATCTCGGAAGCAGAAACCATAGGAGGGTGGGATTGAAGGTTTTGAGCAGATGAGGTAAGAGAAACACAAGATGGTTTACTCACCGACTGTGAGCTGGAAGAACCAATCATGCCATTAGTACCATGAGATTCTTTACCAGGTGGGGGAGGAAAAATATTTCAAGGTATCTGAGTGTTCAGTATCTTATCATATAGCGTGTTTGATTGGGTATAAAAAAAAGGTCCAAATATTGTGCGCGATCTATAACTTTCTCTTCGGTCATGACTCCACCTTTAGCCACATCTTATGTTATAGGAAAAAACTGAGATTTGGTGAACCATTTTTCTAAAAAATGATCGGGAACATAAGTTTTGACCAACCAGTAGAAACGCCTCCACTAATGAATGTGATATGATATGTGAGTAAAATATAATTGTTTGAAGTTGGTCAATAGTTCTGTTCTAGTTTCATATCTATTGGGAAATTGGAAATGTGTAAGGAAGGTGGTGGCTAAAGAGCTAAAGTCACGAAGAAAAGTTGTATGTAACTCAATATACTATTTAGTTGCGGTACCTATAAGCGTTCATTGGAAAAGACAAATTCGAATGGAATCATCATTAAGGGAGTTCAAATAACACCATAGATGATACATCATCACATGTGTCGATGGGTCTTCTCCTAGATTCCCATTGAATTTGGGGATATCAGAAGGAAATTTAGTAGGTATGATCGACCACCAAGGTGAATGAGCAATGGGGTCATTAGTGAGTTGAGTTATGTCTAGAAATTCGAGAGTAGCCACAAAAGGAAACTTTCGGTTAAATTCCAGAAGGGGATGGCCTTAATATGAAGGAATAGCTTGATAAACAGACACTTGCATTCCTGGATAATGAGGGTTTTGATAATAAGGAACATGGGTACCAACATAAAGAGGATTATGATAACCAATATACCAGTGACCTTTTTTTCCAACCCTGCAAAGACCATAAAGTTGCTCAAATGGTTGAGTTTGTATTTGTGGCCTTGAAAAGGAACTTGAGGCATACCTTGATATGGTTTATATTATTTCCCATTGGGATTTTGCATCGTCCTATGATAAGGTGGGTTCAATTGAGGTTGTGCCATACTATACACATTTTGTCCTATCAAAACTTGAGGAGTACCCGGTCCAAGTGAATGATAATGTAAGGTACCTTGTATTGGCTGTGTAAGCGAGACCTAGGAGGTACAAGGTACCGATGGAAAGGGTTGTGATGCATTGATATTCTGTGAAGGTTAGATCACATGTATTTGAGCTTGTTGGGGTATAATTGGATGGATAGGAATTTGAGACGAAGATGGTGCATATTAAGGGTTCAACAATTGGTCCCAAAATGAACCAGGTTGAACGGGAAAAGTAGGTTGCAAAACACTGGCAACCATTTCAGGATAGGGAGGAATATTATAAGGTTGATTACCAGTTTGAGGTATACCAACAACAAGTTTCCCCTACCAAAGGAGGAGGGGATGACAGAGGCATTAGAGGAATTTTGATGCCTAAAATGGGTCTCCTAAGAAAAACATACAACCAAAATAAAATTTATAAGAACCAATAAGATTCAAGATGATGATGTCAACCATGGGGGCTGATTCACCATTTTTGGAGTAAAAAAGTAAAAAGATAAAAAATAATAAAATAATAAAACTAAATTTTCAACTTATCTCCCTAATGTTTTACTCAAATTTCAAGCGAGAGTACTTGTTGGATTAAAAAAATCAATTCCTCATCCAAAGAGTACCCATGTTGCATAATTTCAATGGACCCTACTACACGAAAAATTAGAAATACATGAAAAAACGTGATTGCAATCACGCTTTTCATGTATTTATCATTTTTCATGTAGAAGGGTCCATCGAAATTATGCAACAATGGTACTCCTTGGATGAGGAATCAAATTCTGCATCCAACGAGTGTTCCCGCTCGATATTTAAGTAAACCCATAGGGAGATAAGTTGAGAATACGAGTTGAAAAAGTTGTTTTTTCCTTTTTACCTCTAAAATTTGATGATGTAATCTAATGTTATTTTATTATTTCCACTATTATTTTATAATTTTTTTAGGGGGGCCATTTTATAACTCAAAAATCCTCTAATCCAACTGTCATCTAGATGGAGGGTACCCAACATAAGGAGAGTTAGGTTGGCGAAGGTAACCTTTCCCACTAACGTCAGGGCCAACCTGTTGTTCAATTTCAGGTGTAGGTGGAGGAGGAGAAGCAGAATTTGTGGCATTCATAAGATAATTACAACATGATATTACCAAATTATATGACATGGGAGAGGTCCAAGGACTGGAAGTTGCACCAAAAAAGGTACCAGTTAAAGAATGATAGCTAGGTGGGAAAGATAGGTCACCATACATATGTGTTTTTGATGATGTTGCAAACATAGACGAGGAAGACAAATTTGATGTCTCAACCATAGTGGTGGAAATACACCCTAAAGTTGCTTAAATGGTTGAGTTTGTATTTTTTGGCCTTGAAAAGGCACTTGAGGAAAACCTTGATACAGTCTATACTGTTTCCCGTTGAGAGTTTGCATCGTCCCATGACAAGACGGGTTAAATTGAGGTTGTGCCATACTATACACAATTTTTCCTATCAAAACTTGAGGAGTACTCGGTCCAAGTGGATGAGAATGTAAGGTACCTTATATTGGTGGGGTAAGCAAGACCTAGAAGGTACAAGATACTGATGGAAAAGGTTGTGATGCATCGATAGCCTGTGAAGGTTCGATCACATGTATTTGAGCTTGTTGGGGTACAAATGGATGGATAGGAATTTGAGACAAAGATGGTGCAGATTAAGGGTTCAAAAATTGGTCCCAAAATGAACCAGGTTGAACGGGAAAAGTAGGTTGAAAAGCACTGGCAACCATTCCATGATAGGGAGGAATATAATAATGTTGATTACCAATTTGAGGTATACCAACAACAAGTTGCCCCCTGGAAAAGGAGGAGGGGATGACAGAGGCATTAGAGGAATTTTGATGCCTAAAATGGGTCTCCTAATAAAAATGTACAACCAAAATAAAATTTATAAGAACCAATAAGATTCAAGATGATGATGTCAACCATGGGGGATGATTCACCATTTTTCGAGTAAAAAATTAAAAAAATAATAAATTATAAAATAACAAAACTACATTTTCAACTTAACTCCCTAATTTTTTACTCAAATTTCAAGCGAGAGTAGTCGTTGGATGACAAAAAATTAATTCCTCATCCAAAGAGTACCCATGTTGCATAATTTCGATGGACCCTACTACACGAAAAAATATAAATACATGAAAAAGCGTGATTCCAATCACACTTTTCATGTATTTATAGTTTTTCATGTAGTAGGGTCCATCTAAATTATGCAACATTGGTACTCCTTAGATTAGGAATCAAATTTTTCATCCAACGAGTGTTCCCGCTTTATATTTGAGTAAACCCATAGGGAGATAAGTTGAAAATATGAGTTGAAAAATTAGTTTTTTCCTTTTTACCTATAAAATTTGATGATTTAATCTAATATTATTTTATTATTTCCACTATTATTTTATAATTTCCATAGGAGGCCCATCTTAGAACTCAAAAATCTTCTAATGCAACTGTGATCTAGATGGAGGGTACCTAACATAAGGAGATTTAGGGTTGCGAAGGTAACCTTGCCCACTAACATAAGGGCCAACCTATTTTTCAATTGTAGACGTAGGTGGAGGAGGAGAGAAAGACTTTGTGGCATTCATAAGAGAAGTAACGCATGTTATTCCCAAATTATATGACATGGGAGAAGTCCAAGGACTGGAAGTCGCACTAGAAAAGGTACCAGATAAAGACTGATAACCAGGTGGGAAAGATAGGTCACCATACATATGTGTTTATGATGATGTTGCAAAAATATATGAGGAAGAAAATTTTGATGTCTCAACCATAGTGGTGGACACATACTCAGATTTCGGATCAGTTCCAGTCATGGCTAACAATACCAATGAAGATTACCGCGAGAGATCGACGGGTAAGTCTAAAGAATCCGGTAAAGGATTTTGTGTCGGAGTCTGAATAGGAGGAAGGGGACCAGTCTGGTAAAAATGGAGTCCCTACCAATGAGCAGGAGTAGAGGGATGAGGTTCTTCTTGCAAGATCTCTTCAATACTCACAAGTCCATATGGAATAGGTTCTTCATCGGGTCCAATATATATAGGTTATGTCTGAGAAAGCGTAAGAGAAGAGGAAAGTTCGAAAGTAACAAGTGAAGATGGTTTAGGCTCCTCAAGTTCAAGAACCTCATAGATCAAAGTTTTTGTCTTGGGAAATTTAGGTTCAATAACCTCAAGCAACAAGGTTTCACGGACGTCTGTTTCAATTGTGTCAGTTTCACCGACAAGAGCAGTCTATGCAATATCGGGCTCGGAACTGAAAGGGATAGATGATTTTGGTGGATCAATATCAAGAGGAGGGCCAGAAGTAGTTCCCGAAGTTCCAGATTTGGTATTTTGCATCTTCTTATGCTTTTGACGATGACTAGGAGTAGCCTCTAGTGGAAGAGGAGTCTTATTTTGCATTCTACAAGAACGTCTGGGTGGGGGATTTTTTTCTTCCATGTTGGATTAATAAATTTTAGAAATTAACAAAAAATTAAATAAAAAAGAGGGTAATCTAGGAATTCAGGATTATCAAGCAACCGTGAACTACAATAGACACCTTGGCTAACCAAGGACTTAACGTACATCAACTAATCTCCCTAAATGTTATGTTTGGTGTATCACGATATACAAGGTGGAAAACTCGATTACCTATGGATGGATAACAACCTATATGGGACTCCCAAAATATACTTGATGATATGTGGGAATGCAATCTGCAGTAGTTTTTTCTAGTGTTCGATGAGATAATTCCCATATACTTATCATGTGTGGAGCAGCAATTGATATATGTGAAGGTACATGGAGAAAGATCCTATACACTTATGTACGTGGAACGAGATATCACCCCTAGGATGCAACGCTAGAAAATAACGAAACCTTTTACTTTTAATGCGTCGGAACATGTCTCTATCCTAGAACTCTAAGTGTTTGTATTAATTTTACAAATTCCCCTTAGGTTGATTCAATAAATTTTGTTGTTTATATTTGATCAATTTTTAGTTTTTGGATCATCACGAATGTCACTTGAATATCCTAAAATGTAAATCTAGCATGAGAAAATTGAAATATTTCTCTTTCAATGAAAATATAGTGAAGGAAGGGAAGAAAAAATTAGTGTGTAGCATACAACATGCAACAAACAAGATGCAAGATTCAATTTCCCTTTAAATGTAACTACTCCTATATCAATTCACATACAAAACCATAAATTCCAATTCAATTTTTTTTATATTTTAAACACACTTAATTTTCAAAATGAGGAAAACTAAGATGCAAAATTTTAATCCTTGATTCAAATGCACTTTTCAGAATGAGGACTAGAAAAACAACTGATCCAAGTAATCATTGACCAAACAAAATCATTTTTTAAGCGGCCTGATAATAAGAACAAAGAAAAATAAAAACCAATCTTTACTAAAGGGAATACAACACAATTTATAACCAAATGGAGGCTTTAAAGAGACCACAAGGCACTCAAGACTCAGGGAAGGTCAGCTGGAAGTAGGATGATCAAATAGACAATAAAAAACAAGGGAAAATTTTGTGCAAAAATAGGGGCCAACGCTAGTGCAGAAGAGGCACCAGTGATTTTCAACATAGGTAGAAAGAGGGACCAGGTGGGGTGCAACGCTCTGTCAGAGGCATGGGGGGGTTGGTTTAGGGATAGAGTATTCTGACACAAAAATTGCAAATAAGGCTCAATGAAATAACTTCCTAGGTCAATTCTTGACTGGTTAAGGGAGAAAATTTTTATCAAAGAGGTAATAAAAAACAATGGAAAAATAAACCACCAAGGGAATACGTCTTTCCCCATTATGGTCGCCAATTTTTTATGCCAGATTTATGACTGTGGAGAAAAGTATCTCCCCTAGGTCTTAGGTGGTCTAACCTATAACAACCGAGAGAGAAGGAGCCGAATGTTTTCCTTAAAGTAAATAGATGACGGGATGAAACCTACCTAGAATCCATCTCATGCTTCACTCCCTTTTTAGCTTGAACACTCCAATCCTAGCTTCGATTTTAAAAATTAGAACCCACGCAGTCAGAAAATATAAGTTGAGAAACTACGATATCTATGCAACATCATATAATTAATTTTTTCAATAGATCAACATGGTATTGAAATACATTAAATAAAAACTTCATATATAAGAAAACATATAAATTTTTGCATTAATGAAAATGGAGTGAGTTATAACCATAAATAGGTGTTGATCTTGTAGAAGAGCTCCACGAAGATGACTTGTCCTTTCTTTATCATAAAGTGCACCTCTAATCATCCTAAATGCATGAAATGATGTCTCTCATAACAAAAACATAAGGGTAGAATCACTCTCCAAAATCCAACCTCTTTCATATGGAAGGCTGTAAATATATAGCGAAGTGGGGTAAGTTTGGAGTTCTTATCCTTTTACCAATATAGGGATTGATATCCACTCTTGATGGGAGGATGAGATTTAAGGATAAGGGATGGAAACTCCAAGGAAGGATAGGATAGGATCTGAATGTTTTATCTGACATAAATGGTTACAATAGATCCTATAAGATTATAGAAATGGAGGCTTAGGCATAATCTCTCTTTTTCTTGAATTTCTAGAACCAACGCAGGTGCAAAGGGGATCGACCTATAGGTGATCAACACAGGCCATAGTGGAGAAACCTATAGGTGAACAGAATCCAGCAAGAGGTCAAGGAGTGTTGGTCCTAAAACTGGATTAGATGATGCAGTTTTAGGTAGAAACGCTGGGGAATGAAAGAGGCATGCTTAGGGCTTTGTGCAATGATGATGACATGGAGGAAAAATATTTTTATTGATCCCATTATGAGGCCTATTGACTAGATTTTCCAAAATGGGATATAACACGAGGGTTCCACAAGATTTCTATAATGTGGAATGATATCATTGAGGAAGTACTAGAGATTGGAAGGCAAGATAATTGTAAAGTTCCACTGATCTAAAGGGAGATGCCATGGTCAGATTCTCTACTTGGTTGACCACAAACAAGATTCCACAAGACTGCAATGATATGTTGGATTGATCACAATGGAAATATACTGCAAGATCACAATGTTTATTCCATGAAATTGTAGAGAGAAGAGGAAAATTAAAGAATCAAAGAATTATGAATTCCAATAAAATGTTGTCGCACTAAAATTTCTTCTCAATGTGTTGTGTGGGTCAAGAAATATGATGGGGTTCAACATTTCACACAAAAAAAGGGTTCAGGTGCGACTTGTTTTAAGGGCATGGTTGTGGTATGCAAATAAGGGTGTGGCACCCTTTAAGGGTTTGATTGGAGACCTTGTAGATGACATAATATGTGTGTGGTGGTGAATCTCAAACGAATATTGGACCTCATGGATTATCTTAGGTCGTGGGATATTGAAAGACCTGTATCCCCATACTGATGTGAAGGTCAAGGTGGGGTGCCTGTATCTCTACATGGCATGGGAGAGGGACTATTAGTTCTTTAAAATAAATGATCGTGATCAAGTCTTGTCAGATATCCAGAGATTACTGCAAAAATAAAAGGAAATTAGTTGATCATAATGATCATGAGACATAACTTGGGAATCATGCCAATAGAACTTAGTGCCTACGATATTACAAATATGCGGTTGAACAACTTAGAGATTGATGATTAGGTATAGTTGATTCCCATAATGGTGTTCTCATTCACGGGTCCAAAGGTAGGAAACACAATGTGAAGACACATAAATATGAAGCAGTCACATGATTAAGCAACTAGTGATGTTCCAAATACCGTGTTTATTTTTGGATTAGTAGAATGCAAGGGTATGATAATGCATATTGTAGATAATGAGATAAGTGCTGAGAAAAAAATGCTAAGTTATTTTTTTGGAGATTAAGAAAATGTGACTAGTGCAAAGAGGATATGCTGAGATAGTAACCAAAGTGTGTTTTTGGATCAGTAGAATACAAGGGTATGATAAAGCATCTTGTAGACAATGAGAGAATTCTTGAGAAACAAATGTTGAACAAGTGACATGTGCAAAGATGATGTGTTGAGATAGTAACAAAAGTGACATATATATATAGTAAGGCATGCATACCCCTAGGTAATATCCAATAAAGTCTAGTGCTAGGTAATTACTTTCAGCTAGGGTTTTCCCTCTATTTGGGGTTCTTCCAGGGTAAATGTTGTGTTTCTAAGTTTTCATGATATATGTTATGTTTATGATTTAATTATTATGGTGGTAAATATTTTTTCACTCGTGGAAAATTTTATGTAGGAACACCCCAAGTAAATGACATGTCAAAAAGGATGAAGGCGATAAGAATGGAGCATGCAAGGAGGATATTCAAGTTCCTTGTATGGTGGAATTATAGAAAATACATCTATAGATAAAAGGGTAAACTACTCATTTATGAAGACTTTGGATTGCAAGGTATTTCTCCATATTGATAGAGAAAATAGAACAAATATTGATGCAAAATCCAAGAAGTGTAATTTTATCGGATATGGACTTAATGATATTTGTTATCCCTTACGATATCATGAAAAGAAAAAAATTAGTAGTAGACATGTGGTATTCAATTAAAAGGTGGTCATATAAAAATTTCAACTACAATGAAAGAAATAGGAAAATGAAAACATGAAAGACACAATGCTTCATGAAATCACCAAAAAAAAAATTCCAAAGGTGTCAAAAAATCAAACTGGGATCCAAACACGTCTAAAAAATAAGACCTCTAAAGTAGGAAGATAATCAAGCTCCAAAAACCAATAATCTTCCACTTGGATACTAATTACAACAACTCCAATGCTTTTACACATGTTGGACTATGCTTCAACTTAGGATGTAGCTAGTTTCTCATCTTCATCGTCATGCTTGCAAGCCCACTCATATTGCGTAGAAACTCAATTTTTCCTTGGTTTCTACCTTAGTTAACATGTCTGTAGGATTCTAATTAGTACATATCTTTTTCAAATTTAGCTATCCATCTTCCAAAATTGATTGTATGGAATGGTACCTAGGTTGTATATGCTTAGTATTAGAATGAAATGTCGAGTTCTTTGCAATATCAATGGCACTCTGGCTATCAATATATAACTTATTATTCTCTTTCTTCTTTCCAAATTCCTCTATGAAACTCTATAACCAAATCATTTCTTTTCTAGAGTCTTGGTAATAAAAGCATACTCTATTTATATTGTTGAAAGTGCAACTACCCTTTTCAATTTAAAAATACAACTCATTGTTGTTTCACCTATATTAAAAACATACCTTGTGGTGCTCCTCCTACTATCTATGTCACCTACCATATCTGAGTCAACATATCCCTGTAAAACAATGTTTAAACCTCCAAAGCATAATTCTTGAGTAGAAGTACCTTTTAAATGCTTGAGAATCCACTTTACTGCCTTACAAAACTCTTTACTTAGGTCGTTCATATACTTCCTCACGACTCCCATTGCATGTTCAATATATAGCCTTGTGCACACCATCACATATATTAAGTTACCAACTTCTTATGAAAATGGAACTTTAGACATGTAATCTATCTCCTCCTATGTCTTCGAACATATATGTCTAGTCAATTTGAAATGGTTAGCCTAAGGTGTGCTAACTAGTTTTTCAAATTTTATTTTAAATATTTCCACCACCTTTTCCATGTACTCACTCTGAGGCAATGTTAATTTGTGATTTTTCATGATTATTTTTATTCTCATACCACACCTTTTCTATGTACTCACTTTGATACAATGCTAATTTATGATTTTTCATGTCTCTTATTATTGTCATACCAAGGATTTACTTTAGAGTTCCCAAATCCTTCATAGAAAATGAATTGGCTAATTTTATTTTGAGATCATTTATATCATGCATGTTAGTCCCTATAACAAGCATGTATTCTGCATACAATAACAATATAATATAGCTGCCATTATCTAGTCTTTTAAAATAAACATAGTGGTTAGACTGTCATCTACTATAACCTTGTTTTTTCATAAACCAATCAAACTTCAAATACATCTTTATTGTTGCTTGATTTAAACCATACAAGCTATTCTTCAACCTGCATACTAATTTTTCCTTCCCTTTGACCTCATAATACCCTATGGTTATTTCCTATAAATATCTTCCTCCAAGTCCCCATGGAGAAAAATTTTCTTTGCATCTAAATATTCAAGATGAAAATATACTATTGTGACTAAAATTAAATTAGTTGTAATCGAAATCATGTTGATAATAGGAGAAAATATTTTATCAAAATATATACTTTTCTTTTATGCAAACCTCTTTACAACAAGTTTGGCCTTATACCTCTTTTTGCTTCCATTTTTCTTCCTTCAACCTATAAACTCGTTTATTCTACAATTATTTTTTACTTGCAACCAAAAATACCAAGTCCTAAGTTTCCTTCTGTACCAAAGAGTCCATCTCTACTTTCATGCCTTGCTCCCATTTCTTTCTATTTTCTACTTATACTTCTTGTCATATATTTCTAGCTCACTAGAACCAATAAAAAATACATAATATAATGAGGGAGAGAATAATTCATGGGGTCAACTTACATAGTTGATATTATAACAACACTTATACAAGTTTTAAGTACCCAATGTTGCTATTGTTGTTGAACATTTTGATTTTTTGGAACTTCATTTTTTATGATTTTAAAAAATATTGTGTATCATGTGTTTTTTTCCCCGTTTCTTTCTCTTCAACTGATATTTGTACAATACCTTCTTATTGAATACCACATCTTTACTCCTAATGATTTTTTTATTTTCACAATCCCACAAGTGATCACCAAAATAATTAACTCCATATCGTATAAAAGTGGGCTTCTTTGATTATTCTTCAAGCTTTATTTTATTTTCTCTATCAATATGGATGAATGCTTCACAACCAAAAGTCTTCATGAATGGGTAGTTTAACATTTTACCTATCTGTGCCTCTTCTAGAATGCCACCGTCCAAGGAAATTTAAGGCCCTCCAGTTATTAATTAAAAAACAATACCCAAAGAATTTGCTTGAAACCGTAAGGGAAATCCTACATGCAAGCTCATACTACTTGCACACTCCATGATTATGCTATTAATCCTTTCCCATACACCATTTTCTTGTAGTTTTACTAGAACTGTCTTCTCTTTATGAATCCCATTTTATGAATAGTAACGATCAAACTCATTGCTACAATATTTTCCTCCATTATCTGATCTAATCCACTTCAACTTATTTCCTATCTCATTCTCAACCAAATATTTCCATTTCTTAAAAGTATCAAGCACATAAAATTTGTTTCTAATGCAATAAACCCAAGTGCTCTTATTTGCATCATCAATAAAAATAACATAATAATAAGAGTCACTAAGAGATGATATATGAGATAGTCCCCATACATCTATATGCACAAGCTCTAACTTCTCACTATTATTTTCCTTCCAAACTATGACAAATATAACTCTTTTTTTTTCCATAAACACAATGCTCACTACAAACCAACCTTCAAATTTGGAAATAATTTATTTTAATGGAGAATATGTGAACCCTTCTCACTCATGTGCCCAAGCCTATGATTCCAAAATCATGTATCTGCTCATGTAGAAGATAAAGCAATAAAAAGGTCAACATTAATAGTGCATAAATACAATGGACTTATTGTCTCTCCTTTTTATATCGACAAATGTCATCCAATGACCTTCCATGAATTTCTTGTATATGTGACTATACAACCTTAACTTCCAAAGTACCCTATTTAATTTAAATTTATTTTTAAATTAGAAATGTGCCTCATGTCTTTCAATAACCAGTGGTTTCCATTCTAGAATTTTATCCATACCATTCCCTTTCAAACAATTTTACATTGTTTATCCTCAGTCAAATAAACCTATCCAAAATCACCTTGAACATAATATTGAAAATATTTCCCATGGATTGTGGCATGAAATGAAGACCCTAAGTCTATCACCCAGGTAATGATAGTTTTATCTACAAAAATGATCAAATAATATTCTAAGACATCACCTGCTACATTTTCTCTTTATTACTCTCTTGTTGTGCATATTCTTTTGTTCCTTTCTTTTAGAGACAAACAATCTTTCTTCTTGTATCCTTTCTTCCCACAATGTAAACATTCCAACCTCCCTCTAGATTTTAATTTTCAATTCCTAGACTTTCCATGATTGCATAGGATCTTTCCTCTCCCCCATTGTCTTCCACTGTTATCTATTGGCAAAGAATTTCCTAATGTCTCACATGTGATTTTCCATCACATTTCCTTGCTAAGAATAACACCAACAACATCATAAAACTTTAACGTTTTTGAACAATATACATAATTACTCATAACCATGAACAAGTCATTCTAGCTTGCTATAAATGAGAACAAACTCAAAAGATATGACCTCATCATCAAATTTTAATCATATATAACTTAATTAACTGGTGATTGTGTTAATTTCATTTAAATAATCAACATCAAACCCATCTTTTGACATCTTCATATTAAATAAGTGCTTCATAATAAATAACTTGTTAGAAGTTGAGGGTTTTTCATATAGTTTAGACAATGAAATCATTAAAGCCTATGTTGCACTTTCTTTATAAAATGTTGAAAGCCACCAATGCTTCCAACCACGACTCTATTTCTCCCAGTGATTTTCTATCCAGAGTCTCCCATTATTCATTTTTCATGGTTGTTGGATTCTATTCTATTCCACCTAATGGTAGAAAAATATTTTTATTATATATATAATCTTCCATTGCATCTTAGATAACTGATAATTTTGGCCATTAAACCTCTCAACCCTAAAACCTTTTCCCACCATTGCTGCCACTCGAACTAGGGGGCCTCCTTTCCTTTGATTTTTATCAACTGAATAAACCTTCAACTATGATACCAATTGTTAGGAATAAAATTAAAAATAATTTGGAAATAAAACATAGAATGAAATGATACAAAATAGAAACCAATATACACATTTCACCCAACTTAGGCTACATCCAAAAACAGATATACAATCCTTCCTTTTATTCTATTCAAAATAATGATGGGATTACAACCTACAACAAATTTGTTGCAACCTCCTCTCTCTCTCTCTCTCTCACACACACACACACACACACACACACACACACATTATCCTCGCTCTCAATTACAATGTTCCCTCAATAATACCCAATCGTAATAAATTCCCTCATAAAATAGGGTTTCATTTTAGGGAAAGAAAGCACCTGGAATAAGATATACCATTTTTTATGCAACCTAATGATGAATGGTCTATATTGGCTGTGAATTTACATAATTTTATAAGGAAAAATTTCCAAAAAATTATCTTTAGGGGCATTGCCCATGAATCCCCACTAGGGGGTGGGGGGGTTTCTCCAAAGAATTGTCACCACCTCTTGGATCCCTTAGAGATATTAGTAGGGGGGAAAGCCCCCATACACCCCCATTAGGAGCAAGTCCAAAGATGGATAAAAAAATACCTTTAAAATAATAAGATAAATATGTTCCATAACCAATAGTTACAAGATCTATCAGGTAATACCCCCTGTACAATTGATTATTTTTTACTATTGATTGATTCTAGTGAACTAAAAATATATGAAGAAGCAATGTAGGTAGAAAAAAAATGAGAGAAAGACATGAAAGAGGAGATGGAATCTTTGGTACATAAGCAAACTTTGGACTTTGTTCAATTTCCTATAGGTAAAAGGGAATTTCAGAATAAATGGGTTTAGAGTTTGAAGGAAGTAAATGGAGGAAAAAGGAGGTGCAAGGCCAAACTTGTTATACAGCGGTTTGCACAAAAGAAATGTCTATATTTTGATGAAATATTTTCTATTGTTTTTAAAATGACTTCAATCATAACCATTTTAAGCTTATAGGTAATAGAATATTTTCATCTTAAATATTTAGATGTAAAGATAAAAAAATTGCATGGGGATTTCGAGGAAGAGATTTATATGAAACAACCATAGGAGTATGAGGTCAAAGGGAAGGAGAAATCAATAGGAAAACTTAAAAAGAGCTTGTATGTTTTAAATAAAACTCTAAGGTAGAGGTATTCCAAACCTGGCAGATTTATACATAACAAGGTTATAATAGATATCAATTTGACCACTATGTTTATTTTAAGAAACTGTATAATGCAAACTATATTATCTAGTTATTTTATGTATATGGCATGCTTGTTAAAAGGAAAAATATGCAAGGTATAAATGTGCTCAAAATAAAATTAACTAATTATTTTTTTATGAAGTATTTGGGTGACAAAGTGAATCCTTGGTATGGGAATACCAAGAGATAGGAAAAATCATACAAATTGACATTTTCTCAAAGTGAGTACATCAAGGTGGTGTTTGAAATATTTAAAATATAGAATTAAAAACTTGTTAGTACACCTTTGGTATGTATTAACACCATACAGATTTTACTACAGTATCTTGAGAGCCATTAACATCATCGATGGTTTCTCTCATGCATGTTAATGACTTACATCATTGGCCGATAATCATATGGTGTCTACCATGTTCAACTTCAACTCATTAATTCCCATGGTTGGACTCATACATTGGAAAATCGAGTGAATAAGATAGAAGACCCAAAATATAGATCCATCCATCTAGGCTATGATTTAAGGATTAATACAAGATTACAAAGTATGATGGCTATGATCATACATACAATGATTCGAACATGGGTCCATACTTTATCATCAATGGACATGAATTCTTGATTATTCTACATGTAATGTTAGCTTATGTGTTGAGCATGGGTATGCCTGCCTCTACAAAGGTATCATGATGAAAATTTATTCTAAAAAATAATGATCTCGACCAATTGTTTGTGATCTAGACTTGTGACAAGGTAAATCACTTCATTCATCAACTGCTACTTCCGACTTTTCACTTTAGGGGGAAATCTGTTATAGGCCATTTTCTCACATTTGGTAAATAGGTCTACAAATAGGATCACTCAAAATTAATGAACATGTTGTAATCATCCCTTCATAAATCCCTAGCATGATAATTCCAAAAATTCTAATTTAATGGGATTAACTGCTTAAAATCAATGTTTTTAGCCCCAACACACCCTGCCCCTTTGGTCACCTGCGTTCATCACTGTTTTCTCCCTTCTGCGCCAACACTAGTTGCTCCTTTCTACAGGTGCACTGATTCTATAAATTCAAGAAAATTAAAAAGAATTATGAAGCTTCCTCTTCTATAAGATTCCAGGGGTTTTTTTAACTATTTACGATGGATAAGAGCTTGAATCTTATCTTATCCTACCTTAGAGACTTCACCTCTTATCCCTTGAGCTAATCCTCCCATAATATGTGGATCTCAAGCCCATAATGGTAAATACGAAGCTACCGTCCTTCTCCTATAAATTTACTGTCATCCATAACGTTAGGGTTGGTTTTTGGAGATTTATAATGCCCTTATATTTCTTCCTTGAACCTAAAGGAGTTATCATCCTCATGCATTAGGGTTCATATTGAGGTGTGATTTGTGAAGGACAAGTAAACTTGGGGAGACATCTATAATATCAAATACTATTTATGGTTGTAAAAATATCCTATTTCTATTAATACAAAGAGTATCATTTTTTCTACATATGTTGTGTTATGTTTACATTTGTGTATTTCAATGCCTTGATGATTCATTAAATAGAGTATTTGTATCATGCTACGTAGATGTTGTGGATCCTTTAATTTTTTTAGTCATGTGTGCAGCTTATAATCATAGCATTCAGAGCTATGATTGGAGCTTACAAGAAAGGAGAAAGGAAAAGCTTGCGAAAAATTCCAAGTAGGCTTCTTTCCCATTCTTCAATTTCTCTGAGTAAAACTCTGTGTTTTTTTTCTTCTATTGTTCTAGACTAGTCCACTAGGTCTACGAAATTCACCTTTGTCTTCAACCATAAATTATGCATAACAAATTGGTGACTCCACTGGGGACCAATTTCTTCCTTTAGTGCTTTCCTTCACATTAGTACTTTTTTCAGCTCTTAAACTGACCTTGATTTCCTCACCCAAACCTTCATTGACTCTAGGAAAACCCTTATATGTGCTTGATTTAATTTTTGTGTGTCCTATTTTAGAAAAATATTCCTCAACGCACCCCCTAGTCTAGAGACAGACTATCCCAACACAATCTCTCCTACGCAACTAGGCTGTAGAGCACTAGTGCTTGTTTTGCATCTACGTTGATCCTTGTAAGATGCAAAAAAATATTTTTTTTCCTTTCTCAATGAGTTGCTTTTGTCGAGCTTCTTTTCCTTTTTTCTATGAGTGTGTCAATGTCTCTGAAAAGCCTTCACTTTGTTTTATTTTGGTTTTGATAGCCTTTGATAAGAATTTGTTTCAATTTTCCTTTTGTCTTGTCATTTAGGTCATTGGAACATTTTTGGCTTAATCATTGATTGCTTTAAGAAATTAATATTACAATAATTATTCTGTGTGATTTCTTTTATCAGTGATTGAGCAACATATTATTTTTCATTTCATTTAGAAGTTAAGAGGATTGAAAATAAAAACCTCATCATTTTTCATTGTGCATTGTAGTTAGAGTTTTGTGTGCAAATTTTAAATTGGAACAGTTACATGAGGGATATTTGCTAGAAAAAAATTATTTGTTTGATTTTATATGTTGCATTACTCTTTTGTTTCTTCCCTACCGTACATAGAATTTCATTGAAAATAAGAAATTGCATTTTATCATGCTAGATTATATCTTTAGGATATTTAGGTTAAATTCATGGTGAGCCTTGAAAACTGAAACTTAATTCAAGATAAACTTTAAAATTTATTGAATCAATCTTAAGGAGCATTTGAAAATTTAACACAAACATCTATAGGTATAGGCTATAGACGTGCTCTGATCTCTATAAACATAGGAGTTTTCATTTTTTCCAGCGTTGCATTCTGGGGGCGATATCTGATTCCACCTATATGTAAGCATATAGGACCGTTCTTCATGTACCTCCGGGTATATTGGATGGTTCTCGAAGCATGAAAAGTATATGGAAAGAATCTCATCATAAGATTATGCATTAGACAACACTAATATGTATTGTGCTTCCACATACCTTCAGATATATATTTTTGAAGTCCACACTAGGTTGTTATCCTCACCTTAGGTAATGAAGTCGGTTGCCTTGTACACTGTGATATATCAAACAAATTTTTTTGGGAGATTACCTGCCCATACATAAATCATTGGTTCTCGAAGGTGTTATATTGCATTTTATAGTTGCTTGGTAAACCCTTTTTACGAGTTACCCATTTTTTATTTGTTTTTTGGGTTAATTTCTAAAATTTATTGAACCAACATGAAATAAAAACCCCATCATTCATGTAGGATGAAAATATTTCCCCCTCTTACACCGAAGGCAACTCCTGGATGGTGAAGGAAAAAAAGACACAAACTACCGAATCTAGTACTTCGGTAGCCACCCCTTCTAGACATCCATATGAAATTACTCCTTCAATATCATCTCTTACTATGAGTATTGAAGCCGAGATCACTTCTTTATTAGTAGGTGAGTCGGGCATATTCGAAACAAAAGCACTTGAAACATTATTACCTAAGGTTATCGAACTTGTGTTTCTCGAATTAGACACATTAAAAATTGAAATTATACAATTTTAGGACACTTAGTTAACTACACTTGTTACTTCAATCCCTTCCTCTTCTCATCCTCTGTCTTTGGCTCAACTTCAATCAATATACCTTGGACCCAACGGTGAAGAAATTCCACCTATTATTCTGAGTATCAAGGGGATTCCTCAAGAAGAGTCTCGACCTTATTGTCTTATTAATTTGAGAGGGCTTCATCTCTATCAAGCCCCTCCTCCTCATACTCCAGCACAGGCTCCTTTGTCTAATTCTCCTTTCAAATCACCCTTGATTCTCTCTCAATAATACTCTTTGTTGGGCACAGTATAGGGTATATAAATGTACCAACATTTAATTTTCAATCCGAATAATTCATGAACTTTGAGACGCAACACCATAAATGCTAGAGAGAGCCCCTCGAAACCTACAAAAAAAAATCTAGTTTATCTTGCGCATTAATATCAGAAATAAATGAAATCATGCACTAAAAGAGAATTCCAAAAAAACCAATCCAAAAAATTAAAATCATGTGGGAAATAAAAGGAAATCCTATACTATAAATGCGAAAGGAAATTATATGTATGAGTAAATAGAAGGGAAATCAGAACTGGAAACCAAGGAGTGTCGACACAATATCAAAAGACTGTAAATGTTGAAATAAATTCAAAAGAAATTCAAAACCATTATGCCTAAACTAATATTTCTTGCATTAACCTCTGTGTGAAATTAACCTGAAAGCATCAACAACATAGCAAGTAAATTTACTGTGTAAATAACTTGTAAAGAAATTGATTCAATATGAATCTCTTCCCTTTCTTGTCCCCAGAAGTTAATCATGTAAAACTATCCAAAGGCTTAATGGAAAAAAAATATTATCATTTTCAACATAGCGTAGTTGGCTCTACAAGAGTGGATTGAATACATGTGTTAATACCTCAAGACCATGAACACTCAAGTCAACATCAGGTTCTAGAATATACATTAAATGGATCTGGATCAATCCAAGGATTCAAGTTGCACCTTACAGCTCTGGAGGGACGTAATCTTATTCAATATAAATAAATATTTTGAAGTGAAGGAAAAATTTCTTAGTGCAACAAATTAAATTAATTTTAGAGTTGGCAAGAAAACATTGCAACATATCAAATGAAATGGAAAGAGACTGTAGATAAATAAATTTCACACAGTAAATAATTTAAATGTTATTTAGTTCAAGATATACAGAGTGGTGTCGAGCTGGTCTAGTGACCAACCCAGCCAGCTCGCACACTCTATTCGTGACCTGGTTCACACAAAAGTTAAAACCATGAGATGAAATAAATAAACGAACAAAGCATGCCAGAAAATTGCTTCAATTAATTCTAGAAAACACAGTCTTTACATCAAGCAGACAACTCTTAGATCCAACAAGACAAGAGGAGCAACCCACAAGTTATAAAATGCATGAGGCTACATTGGGATTGACTCCTCCCTCCTGCAGATTCCTCTTGTGCCTATGTGTACCTCCCAATTCCTCTTGATCGATTTCCTAATTCCCTAGTTATTAATTTTATGTTTGCTCCAGGCAATTTCTTATATAGACATCAAATTACAATTTTGGGGCTTGCACAACTAATTAGAATACAAGAGGAAGATTATTGATCTCAAAAATTCGTCGGAAATAAAATTATTTTTCCAACAGAATGTCGAAATAGGGAACAATCTGGTGAATCGTTCCTCTTCTCCTAGAGTGGCGATTTTCCTGGGAAAAGTGCGATTTGACTGAACTGTGCTTAGAAAGATAAGAACAATTTTGTCTAACTTCTGCATGATGAGTATATGATAATGAAATAAATTCGATGTTGTTCTTTTACTCCCTACGTTGAAATTACACGATTGTATGGATCACTCGACGTAGGTAGATTGATGTGAAATTGCAAGGCATGCATCGCAAACAAGGAACCAACAAGTGTAGCTGCTTTTTTCACAAGGCTTAATGTAAGCTCTGCAAATTACAGTTGGGTGATAAGATTTTTCAATGAAGGCTTCAACTACATGTAGCAACTCACCAGCTAGCACAATCGCAGATGTTGTGCCATCACCTATTTCCTCATCCTAAGCGCAACTTAATTCAATCATCGACTTCGCGGCTAGATGTTCCAAATCCAATTCACGCAAGATAGAATTACCATCACTTGTAACCACAATGCCAAAATTTCTGATATTGTCCTATATGACCACATTAGCAAGCCCACGATGTAGCTTATACAAATGTTCATGCAATTCATTTACATTAAAAATGGTGGACCTCGTGTTGTTCCCTAAGGGAGATGGCATGATGCAAAACACATTAAGTTTAAGGCCACGATGTGCACACATAGAATTTCATGTTAGTTTTCTATGCATCCAAGAATGCTACTTTGCTAGCCTTTATTGTCAATGCTTCCCATTAACTTTGGTAGAGATTATGGAGTCTCAAATGAGACAAAAAAATGTGCAGATGTTGTGTAAGACTTCCACCATTTCCATGCTCACCACAAGATAACATCTTTAGCAGATAATGGAGTAATTGAGCAAGGACTTGTTGCATGTCCTTGACACAGTTCTTCCACACTCTCTGAATGTTGTACAGCCACAGACCCATCACATCTTCCACACTTTTGAGTCTAGAGAATTTCCCTTTGAAGAAGAGGATGGCATTCGATAACACTTCATGGTAATATTATTCTCCTGGATTTTCCTGTACAACACTGATAACATTTACTATGATCATGCCTACATAAGAAAACAGTGTGATAGCCAGAGAAATCTTTTACATTATCTCTATTTATTATTGTTCTGCCACTTGTAAGTGAAATGGTAGATGCAGTTTCTGATATTGAATTGTAGAGATCTCCCTTTGAAATATTCGTGAATCACTGAAACAAGAATTGTACACATCCTTGATTCTAGTGCAGAAACATGAGTGTAGTCCAGGAATCCTTTGGAGTGCAGGAAACCATAGAGTGGTGCAGGAATTCATTGCATGGTGCTGGAAGGTAAATGCGAGTCCAAAGCCTGTATAAAACCTGATCAAATCAATTTTAAACCTGCAACATACAAACCTCTATTAATTATTTTTTAATCCTATTAAAACGAGGAAAGTAACAAATATTCGCAACAGTAATCATTTAACAAAACAACAATATGAGAGATTTTGAGTAAAGATAATACAAAATGGAGGCCCAACATCCCCCCATGTTGACCATATTGCATGTCCTCATGCAAGGAAATATGTTACTGTCACTTCCCCGCAAAAAAAAAAAAATTAAAAAAATTTGTAGGCATTCATAATGATGTCCCTGCAATTCTGTGTGATCACATTTCCTGTGCTAGATAAAGCTTGCTCTAAAAATAGAGTGTCTTCTGGAATCTTAATTTTCTTAGAATAATTTCAAGAAAATATAAACCGAAAGCTACCATGGAAAAAACTAAATTTCAAGGATGGTGTTATCACTTGAATAAAATAGCCAACCTTTAAAATTTCCAAAAGAATATCTCGGAGGCATCCCTGATCAAAAGTTTCACTTTAATATCCTTGTTGAAAATATGAGTGACATGATTTTAAAAAAAAGGTGTCAAAAGTAGACATAGTAATACCTTCCCACAGTAACCATTTTACCATTATCCATGTATAGTTGAAGCTTTTATTGTTTGACACAATGAGCTATCTACACTAAGGGTCCCATGCTCATAATAACCATTCCAAAAATATAGAACTCCAAGGTATAACAACATAAGGATTTTAAAGCCATTCTCAAAGAGATTGATAGTGAGTTTAGGGAAAGGCAAAAACAACCAAGTAAATCGTAGTGTAAAATCAACTTTAATACCACAGACATGGCCCTACTTCCAACAGGCGTCTATAGCCTCGACAAGGATACCTTTTAACCTCATGAAATTCTTGTGTTCCACCTATTATATATAGATTCATAGTCATTTAAGAACATTTATTTTTTCTCTTTTTAAAAGTTAATTGAAGGCTGTTGTATTGGCTTGGTAACTAGCTAACGATAGTGCCATTCACTCGAACTAACAAGAATGAACAAGCCAGCTCGTGATGATACCTCTTGTCTTCCAAATTTTCAACTAAAATCCATTACCCTGTCTTGGTGACCAATGTGGTAATGTCGTTCTCCTTAGGACCCATGATCATAGTAGGTCAGCTCGCAATGAGACCTCCTATCCCTCAATTAATTTATTTATGGTTTTTTAGAAAAAATCTGTTTATAATTAACCTCAGATGTGTTACTTAGTAGGTGGGGAAGAAAATCTAATCCTTAAGAGTGCAGGATGACGTGAAAAGTTTTTAATTACTATTCTTTACTGGTTGGTCATGCTACCCTAATAACTTATTTAAAGACATCTCAGATAATGACAAAAAATATTCCTTGAATTTATCATGTGCTAGGGTTCTTTATGAAAGCTTATTAGAGTTTTGTAGGCATGGCCCACCATAGGAGGTTTTTCATTGATCCCTTCGAAGAGGACTTAAAAAAATTATTTTCTGGATGATAGTGTATTAGGATAGGATAAAAGTATTACATGTAACTTATAACAATATCATTTATTGACATGGTAATCTATAGTCAAAGTCACTTTAAAATATGAGGTATTAACTGTAAATTTCTTCTGACAAGTCTTACCATGAGAGTGCATGATAATAGAAATTTTAAAAGTTGTGCTTTTAAGGAATCATAAGTTCAACAGTGTTGTTATACATCTTTATTCATTATTCTCATTTTACCCTACCCAATTTTTAAAGAAATAAATATCACCTTTAAGTGTATTTGTACTTCCAATGAAGCTATGTGCGTAACAAAATACTGATTATACTCACAATTAGTTTTAAAGAATAGACTTCAAGACATACCAAAGCATGAGAAACCAGTTGCTTCAATTGATATGGTACCAAGAGTTTCTGAATGATGAGGAAATAAGGTGGCTTGATGACTGCTCGAAAGTAGGATTTAATGGAATCCACATATTTATGATTCTCCAACTAATGCTAGTCTTCCACAATTTGATACTCACTTTCCTAGAGGCACAAAGGATTTCGCGAAAGAAAAAATATAAATCCCTCAAGTTCAGGCTCAAATATTTGATTTTCAGATTAACAAGAACGGTTGAGATGGGTTCTAGGGTTTTGAGTTTCAACAACATTTTCAGAACAAGTTCCAATGAGAGATTGCTCCTCTGGTGGTCTTTGAATTACATCTTCTTGGGGTGAATGTTCTGCGGTAATAGGTGAAGTTTCTAAATTCATTCCCTTTCCCAACATGTAAGGTGTAACATTTTGTTCAACATGGTAATCAGTGGAAAGAATAGGTGTTTGAAACTGTTGTGCAACCTGATGGTTTAGATTAGGTTTTAGAAGATGCTTTGGGGTAGGTTTTTGGTTAAGGCTTGGACTATGATTTAGATTTGGATTGGGGTTAGGCTTTGAACTAGTGTTAGATCTAGGTTTTGAATGATGGCTAGGGTTTAAATGAGGGCTAGGTTTAGGGTTTGAATTAAGGTTTTGACTAGGGTTAGGTATAAGGTTTGAATTAATTTTTTGACTAGGGTTAGGATCAGGGCTAGGGTTTGAATGAGGGCTAGGGTATGGGTAAGAATGCAGAATAGGGTATGGATTAAGGTATGGACTAGGGTTAGGGTATGAATTAAGGCTAGGGTAAGGTTGCACATGCAGCTGGGAACATGGAGGAGGATAACTTAATGGTGCACTGGAAATAAATTGTGGTTATTTTTGGTGATCATATGATTGAATTTGCATGGGATATTTCCCTAGAGGAGGATTAAAATTTTTCCATGAAACTGCAAGATTATAAACATGTTGGGAAACCTGCTTAGGAAAATAAGCATCATTCCAAGTATCAAATGATAATGGATTTTTGTTATACCTGGTAGTCGATTCGATTCCCTACTTGATTCCCTGAGTGCCTACAGTAATCTTGGTAGTGATGGGAAATGTTCTGTTGGATTATCCTCTTCACAAATTTTGCAAACTTTCAGGCTACTAAGTGGACACTTTCCAAGAAAGTGTTTCTTTCTACAGTTGGCGCAAAATATAAGCGGTGGGTTTTCATCCTACTTCCACTCTTCCTGAAAATCATCCAATTTAAAAATCAAAGATTTAATAATATCATTTTTATGTTCAAGAAAATTTTTAAATTCTACACTTGTTAATTCCTCATTAGATGAGTTGTATGTCTTTGTAGCAGCATAAAAAGTCCTCATTAGGGGAGTTTTGAGGTCTAAAATGGGCATCCTAATACAAATGTACAATTGAAATAAAATTTATAAGAACCAATAGGATTCAAGATGATGATGTAAACCATGGGGGATGATTCACTATTTTTTAAGTAAAAGGGTAAAAAGATAAAAAAATAATAAAATAATAAAACTACTTTTTCAAATCGTATTTTCAACTTATCTCCCAAATATTTTACTCAAATTTCGAGCAGGAGTACTCATTGGGTGCAAATTTTAATTCCTCATCCAAGGAGTACCCATGTTGCATACTTTTGATGGACCCTAGTACACGAAAAAATGAGAAAGACATGAAAAAACGTGATTGCAATCACATTTTTCAAGTATTTCTCATTTTTCGTGTAGTAGGATCCACTGAAAGTATGCAACATAGGTACTCCTTGGAGGAGGAATTAAATTTTTCATCCAATGAGAACTCCCACTCAAAGTTTGAGTAAAAAATTTGGGAGATAAGTTGAAAATACGAGTTGAAAAAGTAGTTTTTTCTTTTTTCCCTCCAAAATTTGATGACGTAATCAAATATTATTTTATTACTTCCACTATTATTTTTTAATTTCCTTAGGAGGCCCATATTAGACCTCAAAATTTCCCTAATGCATTGAATGATTCCTCAAAATACCATTTTCCTATTTTTATGAAGCCCACTAGTACATTTGTTAGTACATAAATAATGTGTATATATATGTGTAGGGTGGGGGGTTCTTACAAATTAAATAAAATTAGAAACCTTAAAGCAAGAGTGCAGGAAAGAAATAAATTCAAAGAACATAAAATTGCAAGAGAAACTAGGTGAAGGAAAATAACCAAAGGCAATAGGTCACCAAGGTCAATCCCCTAAGCGCCTCCCCAACAACGGCGCCAAAATGTTGGGTGAAGTATAGGGTCTATAAATGTACCAACATTTAATTGTCAATCCGGATAGTTTGTGAAATTCAAGATACATCACTGGAAATGCTAGAGAGAGCCCATGGTAACCTGCAAAACAAATTATAGTTTATATTGCGCATTAATCTCAGAAATAAATGAAATCCTGCACTAAAAGAGAATTTGAGAAACACCAATCCAAACAATTAAAATCATGCGGTAAATAAAAGGAAAACCTATACTATCAATGCAAAAGTAAATTCTAAGTACGAGTAAACAAAAGGGAAATCAGAACTGGAAGCCAAGCAGTGTCAACACAATATCAAGCCCACTGGTACATTTGTTAGCACATGAATGATGTGTATATATATGTGTAGGGTGGGGGGTTCTTACAACATTAAATAAAATTAGAAACCTTAAAGAAAAAATGCAGGAAAGAAATTCAAAGAACATAAAATTGCAAGAGAAACTAGGTGAAGGAAAAAAACCAAATGCAATGGGTCATTAAGGTCAATCCCCTAAGTGCCTCCCCAGAAATAGTGCCAAAATGTTGGCTACAGTGTAGGGTCTATAAATTTACCAACATTTAATTGTCAATCCAGATAATTCCTGAACTTCGAGACACAGCACTGGAAATTCCAGAGAGAGCCCCTCGCAACTTGCAAAAAAAATTCTAGTTTATCTTGCGCATTAATCTCAGAAATAAACGAAATCCTACACTAAAATAGAATTCGAGAAACACCAATCCAAACAATTAAAATCATGTGGGAAATAAATTAAATCCTATACTATCAATGCGGAAGGATTCTCTAAGTACGATTAAACATAAGGAAAATCATAACTAGAAACCAAGCAATGTCGACACAATATCAAAAGACTGTAAATGCTGAAATAAATTCAAAAGAAATTCAAAACCCTTATGCCTGCACTAATTCTGATTGCATTAACCTCTATGTGAAATTAACTTGAAAGCATCAACAACATAATGAGTAAAATTATTGTGTAAATTACTTGTAAAGAAATTGATTCCATATGAATCTCTCCCCTTTCTTGTCCCCAAAACTTAATCATGTAAAACTATCCAGAGGCTTAATGGAAAATGAATATTATCATTTTCAACATAGCGTAGTTGGCTCTGTAAGAGTGGATTGAATACATGCATTAATACCTCAAGACCATGAACACTCAAGTCGACCTCAGGTTCTGGAATATACATTAAATGGATCTGGATCAATCCAAGGTTTCAAGTTGCACCTTATAGGTCTAGAGGGATGCAATCTTATTCAATATAAATAAATATTTCGAAGTGCAGGAACAATTTATTAGTGCAGCAAATTAAATTAATTTTAGAGTTGGCAAGAAAAAATTGCAGCATATCAAATGAAACGAAAAGAGACTGTAGATAAATAAATTTCACACAGTAAATAATTTAAATGCTATTTAGTTCAAGAGATACAAAGGGGTGTCGAGCTGGTCTGGTGGCCAACCCATCCAAATCGCACGCTCTATTCGTGACCTGGTTCACACAGAAGTTAAAACCATGAGATGAAATAAATAAATGAACAAATCATGTCGGAAAATTTCTTCAATTAATTCTGGAAAACACAGTCTTTACATCAAGCAGACACACTTAGGTCTAGCAAAACAAGAAGAGTGATCCACAAGTTATAAAATGTGTGAGGATACATTGGGACCAACTCCTCCCTCCTGCACATTCCTTCTGTGCTTGTGCGTGCCTCCCAATTCCTCTTGACTGATTTCCTAATTCCCTCCTTATTAATCTTCTATTTGCTCCAGGAAATTTCTTATATAGACATCGAATTAAAATAATGGGGCTTTCACAACTAATCAGAACACAGTAGGAAAATTATCGATCTCAACAATTCACCTGAAATACAATTATTTTTACAACAGAATGTTGAAATAAGGAATGATTATTGTGAATCAATCCTCTTCTCCTGGAGTGGCGATTTTGCTGGGAAAAGTGTGATTTGACTAAACTTCTCTTAGAAAGATAAGCATGAGTTTGTATAAATTTTGCATGACAAGTATATGATAATGAAATAAAGTTGATGTTGTTCTTTTACTCCCCAGGTTGAAATGACACGCTTGTCTGGATCACTCGGTGTAGGTATATCGATGCGAACTTGCGATGCATGCGTCATAAACAAGGAACCAGCAAGTGTAGCCTCATTTTTCATAAGGCTTACTGTAATCTATGCAAATTATGGGGGTGATAAGCCTTGTCAATGAAGGCTTCAGCTACATGCAACATCTCACAAGCTAGCACAATCGTAGATGTCATGCCATCACCTAATTCTTCGTCCTGAGCGCGACTTAAGTAAACATTTCTGATATTTCATGTATGACCGCATTAGCAAGTGCACGATGTAGCTTATACAAATTTTCATGCGATTAATTTACATTAAAAATGGTGGAAATCGAGTTGTTCCCTAAGGGAGATGGCATGATGTGAAACACATTAATTTTATGGCCACGATGTGCACACATAGAATTTCATGTTGGTTTTCTATGCATCCAAGAATGCTCCTTTGCTGGCCTTTACCGTCAACACTACCCATTAACTTTGGCAGAGAGTATGGAGTTTCAAATGAGACAACGGAATGCACAGATGTTGTGTAAGACCTCCACCATTTCCAGGCTCACCACAAGATAACATCTTAGCAGATAATGGAGTAATTGAGCAAGGACTTCGGTGCACGTCCTTGACATAGTTCTTCCACACTCCATATATGTTGTATAGCCATAGAGGCATCGCATCTTCCACACTTTGGAGTCCAGAGCATTGCCCTTCGAAGAAGAGAATAGCCTTCGATAGCGCTTCATGGCAATCAAATTCTCCTGGATTTTCTTGTACAACACTAATAACATTTACTATGATCATGCCTACATAATCAAAAAATGCGATAGCCAAAGAAATATTCGACATTATCTCTATTGATTACTATTCTGCGCCACTTGTAAGTGAAATGGTAGGTGCATTTTCTGGTATTGAATTGCAGAGCGCTTCCTTTGAAATATTGGTGAAACATTGAAACAAGAGTTGTACACATCCTTGATTCTAGTGCAAGAACATGAGTGTAGTCTAGGAATCCTTCGGAGTGCAAGAAGCCATAAAGTGGTGCAGGAATTCGTTGCATGGTGCAGGCAAGTAAATGCAAGTCCAAGGCCTGTATAAAACATGATCAAATCAATTTTAAACCTGCAACATACAAACCTCTATTAATTATGTTTTAATCCTGTTAAAATGAGGAAAGTAACAAATATTCGCAACAGTAATCATTTAACCAAACAACAATATGAAAGATTTTGAGTAAAGATAAGACAAAGTGGAGGCCCAACACTCTTGGTGAAATTTAACCATGACTGAGTCTGTTATATTTTCTTAGCCCATATCTGCCACTATAACCAAGACAACTAATGTTGTAGCTTCTTCCATGTTTGCAACATCACCAAAGACACATTTATATGGTTTCCCATTCACCCCGCCTGGTTACCAATCGTTTTCTGCTACCTTTTCTGGTGCAACATCCAGTCCATGGAATTCTCCCATGTCTTCCTTCTCTAGAATAGCATCTGACACTTTTTTTATGAGAACCAAACTGTATGCTCTTCCTCCTCCAGCCCAAACTGTTGTTAAGAAACAATATTGTTCATATTTAAGTGGCTATGGACACTTACAATAACCCAATCCATCTTATGTTGGGTACCCTCCTCCTAGGGGGAGGTTGCCTCCATATTCCCCTTCTATTTTAGCAAGGGGGCAACCTATTACTGGGTGCTCCAATCCCTTGGCCAAATATCACAAGCTAGTGCTAAATCCTATTCAATTCATCCACATACAGGAGTTGTTTCCAATCCTTGGAAACCTACATTTCTCGTACAACCTGGCTCAGTTGTGAATCAATTTCAAATCTCTCAACCTATTCCACCCACATCTCAAATTCCTAGTTTTTCAACCTATATCCCAACCTGTTCAAGCTCAAGTTCATGTAATTCAACCTTTACATGATGCATCCTTGACTCAGCCTATTTCATTAGTATATGGGACCTCCAAAGTCCCACCTACCTATCCTCTTCATGTTATATTACAACCTCCACCACTTGGTTAGGCTATTCCTCAAATCCAAGCGGGTCAACCTGTATATGGCATGAAATAGGAAAAATCTAGCCAACCTTACATGGGGATGATACAAAATCCCATGGGACAACCATATCTAAGTATCCCTCAAATTCCTTACCAACATCAACAAATGAAAACCATTCCATTTCAACCTTTTCAGGGTTATCCTAGAATTGTGAAGCAAGGTTATGCTTATCTACGTTACCATAATCTTCCCTATCTAGGAGCACAGATAATTGTTTCCCAAGCCATCCCATCTTACCAAAGATATCCTTCACCACATTTCAATAAGAAGTTTCTGTTTGTGGCAACTATTGAATTTCTAGATCTTACCCGACTTAGAAATGATCCCATTTGTCATGCTCCTTGGTGGTTGGTTATTCCTATGAGATTTCCCATTGATATCCCTAATTTCAATGGAAATCATGGAGAATACCCATTTATGCATGTTATGACATATAATTTATGGTGTTCTTTGAACTCTTTAAATGATTACTCTATCCATTTACAGATTTTCCAATGCACACGTATCGGTACGACAAAAAAGTAGTATATTAAATTACCAGAGCTTCGTTCAACAATTTCAGTGCCTTAGCAACTACATATTTAACTCATTTTCATTTTCCCATTCAAAATGAGACTGGAACTCAACTTTTGAATAATTTCAAATAATCTGATTCCACTCACATTTATGATCACATTCATGAGTGGCTACGTCATTGTCGTTTGGTCAAGACCTATGTTCCTGATCAATTTTTAGCTGAATGGTTTACTAAGTCTTTATTAGCAACTATCATTGAAGATGTTGCTAAGGGTGGAGTTGTGACCAAAGAGAAATTAATTTCTCATGCCCAATATTTGGATCTTGTTTATACACAATCTTACATGCTTTACAATAAAATACCTAATGCTCTATGACCTTGACATATTTTTCCCCAACCTTCCGATAAATAATCGCGTCATTGATGGTGTGATTGGTTATGCTAGCCACCATTAAGTGAGTAAACCATTTGGTTCAACTCTAGCTATGACTTCCCAAAACCCCTCCTCCGCTACTCCTGCAACTTCTACTTCCAATATCAATGTCGTCCAATCCACAAAGGGAAAATATCATCAACTAGGAAGTAATAAGAAAGACAAAGTAAAAAATAAAAAATATAACCGTCTGTAAGACAAACAAAATAACTAGTATTGTGAAGAAAAAAGGAAACCTCGTTATCCTTTCTTAATATTTAATACAGATCATTTCACTCGTGACTGTCCACATAAGGCAGAAGTAAATCAATTCCTTAATTCATCTGCTGCTCCTACTGTGTTGACAGATCCATTTCATAGTCAGGAGACTAACATGGTTTCTTGGGATCATGCTTCCTCTTCCTTGGTTATGATGCTTTCCTCCCACCAAATTGAAAAATGAAGTTATGATGGAAACAAGGAATAAGGACTACGGTAATTTGAATCCCTCGACTGGTTAGGCTACTGATCAACTTGCCAGTTCTACTTCATCTACTTCATATGCTACTCCGAATGTGATTCCTATTTAATTGACTATTAAACCACCAAAGGATGTTATTCATAAATCCATGTTAAACCCTCATGAGAGGGCTGAAAATAATTATAACATGGTTGAGGATCTCACTCAATCCCCTTGAAATATGTCAACCCTTGAGGTGTTGTAAAATTTTTCCACCTAGAAGAAGGCTTTACTTTCTATAATTGGAGGTGTTGATCCTTTGGATTCTAACCTCATAGTATTTAATCATGAGAATCATTCACATAGACTTCCACCACAATTGTCTTCCATGATTCAGGTTGTTGTTTGCAATAAGACCATCCATTGGACCATTGTGGACGAAGGATATTAAACCTGTATCATGTCACTTTCTTGCTAGAAGGCCATTGATTCTCCTCAACTTAATTAGTTACCGAGTACTCTCAAGGCATTTTATGTTAGATGCTTCAAGCCTTATGGAATTTTGAGTTTGTTACAAGTTGAATTAGGTGGTAGGACGATGTCAGTAAAGTCGAATTTATTGACAGACTATTATATTATAACCTTCTACTAGTTCGTACATGGGTTTATGCTATGTTTGTTGTCATTTTGACTTATTTCAAAATCATATTTTTCTCTCATAAGGGGCGCATAGTGGCCATGGACCAGCTCACCTTCTTTGTCGATAATCCTCAAGTTATCGGAAGCATCCCTCTTGTGGGAGAAACCCCACATCTATATCAACATGTCAGGGTGGGATTGCTTAAGTTTTCTTCTCTTATGGGAACATTTTCCTTTCCTCATCCTCTTCCTTATCCCCTTCCCAACAACTCGAACCCGAATACCTATGTCAACATTTTATCTTCTTGTACTACTCCATATGATCCTTGGATAATACCAAATGCATCTAATATTGATACCTTTGGTGACAACATGCTTCTCAGTTTTATTGAGCTCGAATATGAGGCCATCTATTCAGCCTGCATGACACACTTTGATCTCTCCTCTTCGATCAATTGGGTTGATAATTACTTATATTATGGCCCATATTTTGATCCCTTCTTTGGTACATTTTATATTGATGAGAACATCATGGATATCATGATTCCATATGATGCACTATGGGATGATCATCACCAATGTTCCTCCTTGCAAGATTCCTCCGAGGATAATCTTAGTGATATATATTCACCCAATGACGTTGAGATGTATCTGAATTCCATATCTCTCCATGGTATCGATTATGAGAAGAATTTGTCGAATATTGAAGAGTCTATTCATCTTGATATTTCGATAAAACCTGAAATTGTCGAGAATGTGCATATTGGTGCATCTTTCTCTTTTGATGATATCAATACCTAGAAATCCATTTTCTAGGAATTTCAAGACATTTTTTCTAGGTCATATGAAGAGATGCCAGGTATTGATCCAAATATTGTTGTGCATGAAATCAAAATGTTTCCTAATGCTAAGCCAATTCAATAGTGCCTACGTCTTGTCCATCCTAAGAAGGTTGTTGCTATTAAGGTTGAAGTTGAAAAAAATTCTCCATGTTGGTTTCATCTACCCAGTATCTCTAAGTGATAGGGTGTCGAACATTGTTCCTGTTAAGAATAAACATCAAAAAATTTGTGTGTGTTGATTACTAGGAAATCAATAGTTCTTGTCCTAAGGACAATTATCCTACCATGTTTATCAACCAAATTATTGATCTTTGTGCTAGTAGTGAAGTATTTTCATTTATGGATGGATTTTCTGGCTACAATAAGATCAAAGTTCTCCCATCAAACCAAACCAACATAAAACCACATTTATTTGTCCATGGGGCACCTTTTCATATCAAATTTCCCTTTCGAATTGAAAAATGTTGGGGGAAACTTTCTAGAGGGCAATGAATTATGTCTTCCATGACATTAAACACATTGTACAACCATATTTGAATGACCTACCTTCCCACCCAAAATATCGTGTTGATCATCTGATGAATCTTAGGGATATATTTTTACGTTGTCGACATTATAACATCAGGCTTAATCCACATAAGTGTGTGTTTTATGTGAAATCCAGCCAACTTCTCGGCTTCGTTGTCTCGAAGCCAGGAAAATGTATTGATCCATTGAAAGTCCAGACAATCCAAGATATTCCTTCTCCTTACTCTCTTGTTCAACTTTAATAACTCCAAGGGAAGGCTAACTTTATATGAATATTTTTTCCCAATTGTTCCATATTGACCAAAGGATTTACTCTTTTGTTGAAGAAAGGGGTTCCATTCAATTGGGACAAAACTTCCCAAAAGGTGTGTGATGATTTGAAATATGTTCTGGTTCGGGCATCATTGTTGTATCCCCTAGATTATCAACGTGATTACTTTGTGTACGTCTTCGCTGCAGTTACTACCATAACTATGGTATTCGTATAAGAAGACGATGTATAGGATGAAAATCCCATTTTTATTGGATTCATAACCTAAATGATACCGAGATAAAATATACTCATGTCTAAAAGTTATCTTTGGAAGTTTTCCAGGCTGTCCAAAGGTTTCAACGCTATATCTTGCTTCACAAGGATATGGTTGTTTCTAATTTCAACCATATGACATACATGAAAATTTTAGGGGGGAAGTATCCCAAATGGATTGTTATCCTTTAGGAGTTTGATTTGGAGTTCATCAAGTCCAATTTGAATAAATCCTTAGACTTTGTTAAATTGATCTGTGACCTTCCCACTTCCGAAACTAAAACAACATATGACGATTATATTCCTGACATGTCATTGTTCCTGATAGATTCATTGTTCATCTAACCCATGTATGGAGATATTATCATATATCTCCAGACCCATAATTTTTGGCTCTATACCTCTCATCAATTATGACGTATCCAATATCAGGCTAAAAAGTATATTATATTTTTCATCACCCTTTATCTTCGTGGTATTGATATGATTTTTTGAAGGCGCCTCACCCATGAGGAGGCTGAGAAAGTTCTAAATGAATTCCATGTTGGGGCATGTGGTGGAAACATGTTTGGTTATGCCACAACAAAAAATATTTTGAGAGCAGGCTAATTTTCGCCTATTATGTTTCTCGATTGTATCCTCGCAGTCCAAAAGTGTCATGCTTGCCAAATATATGATCGGAAATCCCTTGCCATGCAAGCTCCTTTACATCCTTTTATCGCTATTGGACCTTTTGTAAAATGGGGCATTGAATTTATGACATGTAACCTTCACTCAGCCAGGGGGCATGGCTACATCATTATGGCAGTATATTATTTTACCAAGTGGGCCAAGGTGATGCCTACATGTAATAACACCAAAAAAAAAACTACTCTCTTTCTCTTTAATCATGTCATTTCAAGGTTTTGTATACCACATGTTATATTTACAGACCATGGGAAGTATTTCTGTAATGACATGATGTCTGAGTTCACTTCCAATTTGGGCCTTCACCATGAAATCTCAACTTCCTACTACCCACAGGTGAATGGGAAAGTCGAAGAAATCAACAAAGTCTTGAAAACGATGCTTCAACGCATGATAGGGATCCACAAATTGGATTTGAATCTTATCCTTTATGCAACTTTTGGGCATATTGAACCTCTGTCTGGACTGCTACCAGATTCACACCGTTTCAGTTGGTTATGGTCTGGAAGAAATCCTTCCTATTGAGTGAAAAATTCCATCTCTGAAACTTGTTGTCGAACTCCTCCCTACCACTTCTGCAGAAGGAGAGTGTCTCTTACATATGAAACGCTTATATGAAACCTGACATGATGTTGTGATGGCTAATGAGGCCCATAAGAAACACATTAAGGCTTAATATGGGAAGAATGTTAAGCCTTGTGCCTTCTTTGAAGGTTACCTTGTTCTGTTGTATGACTTGGAGTCTGATAAGTAAATATTTGGGAAGTTTGACCCAACGTGGCTAGGCTTGTACATTGTTAAACATGTTATTTTTTAACGGGTTTACAAGCTTATTGATTTTGATGGAGTTTCATTGGTGTATCCCATAAATGGATTGTACCTTAAAAAATACTATGATTAAGTCATTTTTGTGTAGTTCACTATGTAGATACTATTTATAGGTGTGTTGAGTGTGTTTTTAGTGTGTTCCCTTCAGAGTTTCGTACCATCTATGTTAATCTTGCTTTACATTTGGTTTGCAGATGTTGACATCCCTTCAACCATATGTTGGTTATGTTGATGGCACTAGTCATAGTACTCGGAACCTGTCCTTCGGAGCGTGGTCTATATATGCTCTGAGTGGCGATTTAGTGAGTTTACAAGGGATTTGTATCGGTCCCTCTAACAATAACATCGTTGAGTATAGTGTAGTGATCGAGTTGTTTTTTGATGCTATTCTCATGGTATCCTTCATATAATCGTCAAAATTGACTCACAACTTGTAGTGCTACACTTGACTAATGTCTATTCAATTAGAAGTCCAACTATTATTTGTATTTTTTTAAGGGTTCACCTTCTGGAAAGACATTTTGATTATATCGAATATGAACACATTACTAGAAATCTAAACACATTGACAGATGCATTAGTGAATCATTTTTTAGACAGGAATTTGCGATGTATGTAAATTCAATTCAATTCACATCATATACATTGAACAAGATAGAAGAATTCATAAGAAACACTGATAGGTAGATAATTCTATATATAAAAGTTTATTTTTACAAAATGATGTGCCTAAGACACATATGGCCACATGACCTATCATATCAAAAAATATAAATGTAGTCAAAATATGGCTATATAGCCTCCTAGTAGACTAATCCTGATGATTCTCATGGTAACAGACAACCACACGAGCTACTCTGTCAAGCAACCAGCAAATGTGCCTAGTCACACCAATAGTGTAGTGTTACAACCTCATAGGAATCTGATCGACCATACTCTCTTGTATGCCATTGGTCAATCCCTCAACATGTTTCTCGAACTCGGGTCTCAACCACGTCGATATCCTGTAATATTTCCCGTGCAACTGTAACAACTATTAGTTTTTGTAGCATGAGATGTGTTTTAGGCACGAAATTTTGTGGAGAGGCTAGAATTCATGAGATTTGTAGAACCTAGAAATAGTTTCTGGAAATTCCTCTTAGAAGTTACTTAATTAGATTATTAACCAATATTTTCAATGTTTCCTAAGTCTAAAATTAGGAAAAATAGTTACTTAATCAGTATTAATTAATTCAAGGAAAGAAAGAATAGTCTAGAAACTCACACGGGTCGATCCAGAGTTGCTCCTAGCCATTAATTAATTTTATTGGTCATTGGTGCTCCAACAAAGGGTTATAAGAGGAGATAGATGTGGTGATGGAGAAATCACTTGTAGAGTTTGATTTATTGGCAGATCGATTTCCAGAGTAACAACAATTAGCTTCCAGAGAGAGATTTAGATATCAAAGTAGTGAGAGAGGGGCAGAGACAGTGAGGCTAGAGGAGGCATTCTAGATATATTTAGTGCATTTTTAGAGAGGAAAAATACCCATAAAGGGGTTGACGCTAGGGCAACATGGTAGTCTCTAGAGGAAAATAGATTTGCTATGGAGGAGAGACGTTTTCAGTTCTAGAGGCCAGGAAGGAGTCCCAGAATGCCAGAGAAGCATCTTTCCAGTCAGCAAAAGGCATAATGACTTTATGAGGGATCAGTCTAAGGCTAGAAGTCCATCCAGCTATGCAGAGAAGTGTAGAAGCTGATGTAGAGGGTTATAGGGTCGTATTTCTGAAGGCAAAACATGTCGAAAGATTTCTTGTGGGGTGAGGAAAATTACTCACTATATTTACGCCACTATTTTTCTCTGTAGGATTTCCATATTTTAGCATCAAATGGTATTCAAATTTTCTCAATGCTACATAATAATAAAACCCTCAGTTATTGCACCAGTTTTCTCAAGTTGGGTTTTTCTGGGGACTTTTGTCCAAAAATAATTGCATTAATTTTATGTTTGTGTGCTATAATTTCTTCCACATTTATTCTTCCATAGTTCTATTTTGGTAGATTGCAGTGTGATTTATTCAGTATTTTCCCTAGAAAACAACAAATAAATTGTTAAATAAAATTAGCAATTAGGAGAATAATTTCTTGTTGCTACAATAGGATTCCGATTTGGATTTTTCACATGGTATCAGAGTGTAGTTGATAAATAGGATAGGTTAGAGGAGAAACAAAGGAATTTCATTGTTTAGTGTGTGCAGTGGATCGAAATTCCTAGGGGAAACACAATCATTCTAACAGGGGGCGAGTTGCTTGAGGAAATTTGATTTTTCTTAGAGGTAGAAAATTTTGATCCTTTCATATCGAGGGATTCCAGAAACAAAGGGAGCAACTCATTTTTGGAGTAGTTCACTAGAGAGGAACTGGTGTCATGGTAGCAGAGAGAAGAGCACACACATAGGGACAATTTTCCTTAGGGAACTTCATCTCAAGAATTTTATTTTTCTAGTTTCAGATTGGCAGTAGTTGTGAGGAAATCTTCTCATTCCAAAAGGGAGTGTGAGTAATAGATCCAACAACCAAGCAACAAGAAAGAGGGATATTTTCGAATTTATTTAATCCATTTTTGAGTTTCATATATTTTGCAAACTTTTAGGGATGACCATATGATATTTCTAGAGGAGAGGTTGTGTGAGTCATCCATAATGAATATATGGGTAGAAATTTGACTTCTAGTTGTCGAAAATAAGCGTTGGAGGAAGAGTGAGTTATCTAGTGCGAGTTGAAAATAAAGGAAGGGTCCCAGCTAGGAACTAGAATTGAAAGGAGATAGTTGGGCACCAGATCTAGGAGGAGGAGGAGTTTGATACTCTAATGTGCTAGATGGGCAGGTTTCTTAAGGATTTCACCTCATGGATCATTACCTTGCTACGAATGCCAAAAGTATTCAATAGTAGGATGGATCAATGGTAGTAGATGCAGTTAGATACTAGAGTGACAATTGTATAGACTAGTTAGCAGTCAGATGTTGGGGAGTGCAGTGCAGAGTCAGAAACAATGCAGGTGGAACAATGTAGAGTCAATAGCCATGAAAAGTCTTTAGTGGACAATGAAGTAGCTAGTAGTAGTCAAAGACTCAGGTGACAAATGCATCATACTGGTCACAAATGATTCAATATTTTGGATGTTTTTTGGTTGCAGATGTTGTAGTAGCAGCAAAAACAGAGTTACAGTGTAGATGCAATGTTGGTAGTAGTAAAATAGGGTCAATGATAGCATAGCTTCAACATATATCAGAGTTGCATAGTAGCTGGTGGGAAGTAGTATCCAGACATCAAAAACGTGAGAGAAGATGATGCAAAAATAGGGTGTTGTAAAAGGGTGTGCAACAGTAGAACACATTTCTTGCTAAGAGGGAATGATAGTTTTTCTAGCATCGGATGTGTTTTAGACACAATTTTTTTTGGAGAGGATAGAATACATGAGATCTCCAGAACCAAGAAATCATTTCTGGAAACTCCTCCTACAAGTGACTTAATTAGATTGTTAACTAAATTTTTTAATGTTTCCTAAGTCTAAACTTAGGAAAACTAGTTGATTAATCAAGATTAACTAATTCAAGACAAGAATAGTATAGAAACACACACAGATTGATCCAAAGATGATCCTAGCCATTAATTAAATTTTAATCTTTATCGTTGATTCTCCAACGGAGGATTATAATAGGATATCAATGTGGTGATGGATAAATTACTTGTAGAGTTCAATTTATTCGTAGATCAATTTCTAGAGTAACAATAGTCAGTTGCCAGAGAGAGAGTCAGATATTGAAGTAGTGACATAGGGGAAGTGACAGTGAGGATGGAAGAGGAATTGCAGATCCAACAAGTGTATTTGCAGAGAGGCAGAAGAGCTATGAAGAGGCTGACGCTAGGGTAGCGCAGTAGTCTCTAGAGGCAAATTGATTTGCTGTGGAGGAGAGACGTTTTTAGTTCTAAAGGTCGGGAATGAGTCTTAGAGTGTCGGAAAGCATATTTATAGTGAGTAGAAGGTAGAAAGACTTCAACAGGGATAATTCTAAGGCTAGACGTCCAGCCAGCTACACAAATCAGCATAGAAGCTGATGCAAAGGGTCAGAGGGTCGTATTCCTAAAGGCAAGTTGTGTTGGGAGATTGTCTGTGGGGTGAGGAAAATTCCTCACTATATTTTTGCCAGTGTTTTTCTCTGTAGGATTGTCGTATTTCAGAATCTGTTTCTACTCATATTTTCTGATTCTGCATAATAATGAAACCCTTAGTTGATGCATAATAATAAACCCTCAAATGTTGCATCGGTTTCTCTAAGTTGGGGGTTTTTCAGGGGACTTTTGACCAAAGATAATTGTGTTGATTTTATGTGTATGCTAGGATTTATTCCAATGTTTATTCTTCTGAATTTTTATTTGTGTATATTTCAGAGTGATTTTTTCAGTATTTGACGTATAAAACAAAAAGTAAATTTTTAAATAAAATTTAAAATTTGGAGAATAATTTCCAGTTGCTGCAATAGGATTCTGGTTGGAATTTTCACAACAACCTATACTCCAACATATGCCCGTTGTGGGTCTCCAAGGCATTGAAGATTGGATGAAACTTGGTCAAACAAGTCCAACGTCTGCATGTAAAAAATAAATATTTTGTCCTGGATACATGAAAATTACAAAAAAAATGTAAAATTCAAAATAAAATAAAAATAATTCAAAATGATTTTTTTTTACCTATGCCACTCCATTGCTTTCCATTAGGTAGCACGAGCTCTGGGTATCCAAGGTAATCCATCCCGACATATGGGTAGTCTTGGAACCGATGCGTTTCGAACTACCAATTGTAGTTCATCATCAGGATAATGAAGATTGGTTGAACAGACTATCCATTTATATACTAGGAAGAGAGAAGCAACAATCAAAAACCCAAAGACAATTAAAAATGTTAAAAACATTCAAAAATAAAATAAAAATGTTCAAAAATAAAACAAAAATAAATAAAAGTATAAAATAAATAAAAAAATACAAATCCCTCAACCTTAAAAGCTACGAATTAACCCAAAAAAATTATATAAGGACCAAGTCAAAAAATAAAAATATAAAACCACAAATAAAAACTAAAAAGCAACTACCCCCAAGAAATAAAAATGAAAATAAAACAAGAATTAAATCCAAAAAAGTCAAAAAGTCAAAAGTTAATAACAATAATAAAAATAAAATAAAATATATATAATATAAATTAAAGAAGTAAATAAATAAAATATATGAAATAAAATAAAATAAATAACTACATAAAATAAAATAAAATAAAATATACTAAAACTAAAATAAAATATAAATACAAAATATAAAATATAAAATAATGATCATTTGGATGAAGAAAAGGGCCATCTCCTTAAGGTCTTGAGAGAAAATGGTTATAACAAAAATCAGAGTTTGAGGGCTTTCATGAATGCTAGCAAAGGTCTTAATCAGAAAAAGTTAAAGGATGATGTTGTTGGTAGGGTTCATCTGCCTTTTATTCAAGGTACCACTGACAAGATCGCTCGGATTTTAAGAAAGCATAAGATCTCTTCCTCTTTTAAACCTTTAAACACCATTCGGAGTTCCCTTAAATCGGTAAAAGATCCTTTGGACCCAAAAAGCATGAAAGGGGTTTATTTGATCCCATGCTCTTATGGGATTCCCTACATTGGTGAAACTGGTCGGTTGATTAATAAAAGGATCCAAGAGAATTCTGCGGATATTAGGCATGGTAGAACTAAGTCCTCTGCTCTAGTTGAGCATGTAGAGAAGACGAAGCATCACATCTGTATGGAAGACGCTAGAGTCCTTGCTAGGGTTGATCATTTCCATCATCGTAAATTTAGGGAGGCGATTGAGATTGAGAAGAGGTCCCACACATTGAATAGGGATGACGAATGGAAGGTCAGCAGTTGTTGGATCCCTTCTCTTCACTCCCTATAGTGGTTGTTCCTCTAATGGTCTCCTTTTTTTTTTCTTTTATATATATATTTATTTATTTCCATATAATTTATCTATTTATCTTTTTGTATATTTATGATTATGTTTCCTTATATTCTATTATTATTATTACTATTAGTGTTATTTTTATTTAGTTTTATTTTTATTTTTATTTTGTATTTATATTTTATTTTAGTTTTAGTATATTTTATTTTATTTTATTTAGTTATTTATTTTATTTTATTTCATATATTTTATTTATTTAGTTATTTAATTTATATTATATATATTTTATTTTATTTTTATTATTGTTATTAACTTTTGACTTTTTGACTTTTTTGGATTTAATTCTTGTTTTATTTTCATTTTTATGTCTTGGGGTTAGTTGCTTTTTAGTTTTTATTTGTGGTTTTATATTTTTATTTTTTGACTTGGTTCTTATATAATTTTTCTGGGTTAATTCATAGCTTTTAAGGTTAAGGGATTTGTATTTTTTTTTTTTTTTTTATACTTTTATTTATTTTTATTTTATTTTTGAACGTTTTTAACATTTTTAATTGTCTTTAGGTTTTTTACCGTTGCTTCTCTCTTCCTGGTATATAAATGGATAGTCTGATCATCCAATCTTCATTATCCTGATGATGAACTACAGTTGGTATTTCGAAACGCGTCGGTTCCAAAATTCCTCATGTGATTTCCCAGAAGATTTAGAATTTAAAATGTTATGGATCACAGAAGTTTGCACTCTAAAATATGGGTAGTCTTCAATCATAATGAGTTGCATTCACAAACATCGAAAGAATACTCATGTGAAACTCATGGAAGATGGGCTTACATGTCTAGACATGAGGTCTACCCATCACCTCATCTGTGGAGCTCTGTGATTTTGAAGATTGGGTGAGATATGTTGTGGATGGAGTAATGGAATCCACTCCAAGGAAAATGAGATAAAAATGGAACTATACCCAAAATTTTCCAATCGCCCATCTTTCAACTTGGTGAGTTATTCTTTCATGTTTGCCAACACCCCCTCGCTCTAGTTGAATATTGTTGGCTCTATGAACTCTAATGCATATTGAATTTGGGACCTATTATCCAAATGAGAGATAGCACTACTGGCCAACCTAGCAATGATGAATAGGATTTCCCTGAGAAGCAAGCAAATCACATCCTTTATATAAAATTTTCCATATTTTGTTGGTTGGGATCAAGGTGTACAGTGTGCAGTAATGTATTCCTTGACAATATCTCCACCTTTTCTTGAACCAGATAGCGAGATCAGAGCCCCTCTCCTCAATAAAATTTTCAAGAAATAAATGTCTTCCACCTGTACGTTGAGCATATGAGCTCCAATATTGAAGGTTTGTGCCTGGACATACCACGACCAAACAAGGAACTTCAATAGTTCCATTTGTGCTCTCATCCTAGGAAGCTGAAATAATTTGAGAATTCCACAACTTCTCAATTCATGAATAGTATTTGGATCATTGGAAACATCCATATCTTGGTCTTAATGTTCTCTTTCTTGAAAAATTAAATCCATTTCATTCTAATGGATACCTAAAACAAGACAAGAAAAATCATTAGAATAAATCCCATGAAAAAATATGAGAAAATTTTGAGTGAAAAGAGAATTTTTTTTTTTTGGAAATGTGCCCAACGCACCCTACTAAAGGGAGACAGTGTGCCACATCGCTCTCCATAGTAAAATTTTTACTATCCCAATGCACTTTTCGACATTTTTGTGGTGTGCTGGAGATAGGAAAAATTAAAGCCCTAAGTCACTCAAAACTTAAATTTTTTGCATGAAATGAAAAACCGAAACCATGAAAAGAAAGAGGAAGGTAAGATATCCTACGTGGAAGTGATGGCACTAAAATTTTTCCATCAGATTGGCCGCAATTAGCTGCTGAATATTGAGGAAACAATGCACTCAGAGCTGACTCACCAAAAGGTAAAATGTAGAATGGTAAAAATAAAATTACATCTCACATATTTATGGTCATTTTTATGATTATTTTTATTAATATTTTACTATGTTGACCTAAATTTGACCTCATTTTACCATGTATTAGATATTTTTAATCTTTTAGTGGTGTTAGGATTGGGTTAACAATTTTTTAAAGGATTTAATGACATTTTTTCAGATCATTTTGGCGAAAGAGCATACTTTTATCAATTTTTTCAGGCTCTGTAAACTTACGTAAAAGGAACCCCCGGGAATCCTCTTTCACCTCTTTTCAGACTCTTTAAACATGAAAATATTGTCGAGCACTTCTATTTTTGAACTCATTAAAGTAAATGAAAATACCTCTACTCAGTATAAGTTTAACATTTTTCTCGACTAATATAGACTATTTACGAAAAAGGAATACCTTAGTTGAATAGGGCCAAGAGGTTATCTTGAGTATTTTTTTTCTTCCTTTTCGAACTCAAGATACAATTTTACAAAAAGGAACCTTTAGAGTTTTAGTTTTTCAAACTCTCTAAACATGAAAAAGCATCAAACAACAATGGACTCATCGAACATGATGATACTGAACCACTCCTCAGGGTTCATTAAAAATACTCAGAGGGATTCATCAAAAGGATGAACTTATAGATGAAGCATATGTTATCCTCCTTAATCTTGTAAAAAATAAAGAGGTAATGACTAGAAATGGTTGGGGAAATTATGGAAATGGGACACTCCACCTATTACTGGTAGTGATTCACTCTTAAAAATGACACTCTTTCAATTCATCTCCGTGACTGTTGGGTTGGGAAATATTCTTGTATTTTTGTTTCATCACACCATATAAAAGCCTCTACATTCAGCTTTGGGGTCAATGCTCCCAACTCCATAAAGTGTCACTGATATGTTCAAGGGAAGTCCTTTAGTTGATATCTGCTGCAATACTCTTAAGCTTACATTCATGTATGTTATTCTTGAGCTAGTTCCACGTCAACATCATTCTGTCTTAAACCTTGATACCCATTTCATGTTGTTGATGGGGGATACATCAAGGCCCTCATGGGATGGGTCACTTCCCATCGAAACTATCCAAGAAGCTGACTTAAAGACTCGTTTTGGTACCTTGGTTCTTGCATACATCAATGGAATTTTCCCTCACTCTTGGTGACAGATCTACATCATTAGCCTTCGACCGAAAGATTTTTTTAGGTGTTCGACTTCAAATCATCTATTCATACCATCAGATTTTAATATAATACCTTGAGGGACATTAACATCATCAATGATTTCTCTCATTTCTATTAATGACTTACATCATTGGCTAGTAATCATATGGTGTCTACCATGTTCGATTTCAGCTCATTAATTCACATGGTTAGACTCATACGATGGGAAATTGAGCGAATGAGATAGAAGTCCTGAGATATATTTCCATCCATCCGGATTGTGATTCAGTATGAATACAAGATTACAAAGTATGATGGCTATGATCATACAGAAAATCATCTAAACATGGGTCCATACTCTATCATCAGTGGAGAAGACTTCTTGATCATTTTACATGTAATGTTAGCTTATGTGTTGAGCATGAGTATGCCTACCTCAAAAAATATATCATGATTAAAATGTATTGCAAGAGATGATGATCTCGACCAATTGTTCTTGATCTGGACTTGTTACAAGGTAAGCACTTCAGTAACAAACTACTACTTCCGAATTTCCACTTTAGGGGTGAATATGTTAGAGGCCATTTTCTCACATCTATTCGATAGACCTACAAACTGTATTAATCAAAATCCATGAGCATGTTGTCATCAGACCTTCACAAAGACCTAAGCATGATTTTTCTGTTAGTGTCAGTTTTTGCATCCTTCCACAAGTGATCAAATAAAATATTTTCGTCTCATGTTAGGGTCCCATTTTGAATTTTTTATCATTCCATTAGGTCATCATGAAAAAAATTGATCACTTGTTATAGATTTAGGTCTGGTCTCTCTCCTCTCATAATTTTATAACTTACTGGCTCATTTCACCACTTCGCTGAGTGTACCATCAGTCATGATTTGTCATCATCATTTCAGTCATTTTCATCATGGTTTCATTCAGTCAGAGTCTCCATTAGGTCTTAGGGTTTCCAAGGTCATCAAATCACCATTTCATGCATAAATACCAGCAACTGAAGGAGTGAAAATACATAAATTTCATCAATAAGTTTGATTTGTAAATTTGATTTCAAATTAAAATGTAATTTTATTTTCCTAATTTGTAATAATTTCTCAGAGTTCCAATTAGTTGCAACACTCAAAGTTCCATCTGAGAATACAAAATTTCCAAAATTCAATCAGTGTTCCTAAATCCATCAAAATATTAAGTTCAATGATCAAATTCAGAAATTAAAGGTAAAGAAGCAATGTAAAGTTAATTTCAAAAGGAAATGTGGGTCCCAAGTTTGTTTCAAGACATTTCTCCAAGTATAAAGGCTACCAAAGACCAATAATTCATTCATTTTCATCCTCAAGCATCGATCTCTCCAAGTTCCCTAAGAAAAAAATCGATTTTTCCTTTAAAAAATTGAGTTCTGGGTCATTCGCTGCACTTTTTCCAAAGGCATTGCGCTTTTTGCAGAGGGGAGCCACGGTCCCTAATATTCATTTCACAAGTTCTCAGCTTCATTTTAAGGGTTTATACATCTATTTTCATGTGGCACCTCCATAGCCCCTCCTTTCAACTTGTGGTCTCAATTTTGTGGTGCAAACGCTCCCTTACACTCTATGTTATGTTTTATGCAATTGAAATCCTAGTTCATAGTTTATAAGCTTAATTTTTTTTCCCTAGACCATATTTACCTTACCTACGCCCTAACTCACTCCCCACTACCCTTACATTCACTCATTTCCCATTCCCAAACCCTATTTCCTAAAACACTACCACCCCAATTGTGCTCTCCTATGCAGCTAGATAACTCCATGTAATACAAATTTCCTACCCTATTTCCCTAAAACGTTCACCCTCCCATCACTTCCCTAATCTCTCTAATCACTTTATAAATTTCCCCAAATTTTCCCTCACCCATCATAATCCCCTAACCCTACAATCCTACTACCTTTCCCTTCCCCTTCTCCCCTAGGGTTTCTAAAACAAATTGAAACATCATGGAGGAGGAGAGAAACACCATGGATGAAAAGAGAAACATAATTTAGGAAGAGAGAAACAACATGGAGGAAGAGAAAAATACCTACAACAAAGGAGGGAGAATCTTAAGGCATGAACCTAGACCTTGAGCAATACAAACCCTACTTGAAATCACACTACAAAGGAAACCCTAAGTTTTCAAAAGGGGAAGGGTAAGTTGGACCTACTTGTTGATACATCCATGATAGCATAACACACCTTATTTGGCATCTCTAGAGAAATTTTGAGGAAATATGGAGAAAATTTGAAAAAATCTTTGAAGACACATTTTCCAGAAATGTCCTATATGGTCATAATTTTTAAGAACATATTGTGGCAAAAAAAAGATGAATTTTGATAAACTGGAGGAGGTTTGTGTTCCGAAGGTATCAAGATACAAAAACCTATCTTACTTTGTACACAAGTATTACAAAATGAGAGATAAGTTCACATCTTCACAACCTATTTTTTTGCATGTGAAAAGTCCTGTTTAAGTCACCTTTTTGCAGATAATATTGTGGACAATAAGAGAATAATATTGGGAAATGGGAGGATTTTTTGGTTCCTAACATGACATAGAACAAAAAAATCTCTCAGGGTGGAAAATACATTCATGGTTAGGGATATAGCACTCCATATCGGAGGAAATGTTTTGAAAAAAACCCAGAAATTTGACATAGTCTGACTGCAAAAAGCGCAACGTGGGCCACGCTGCGATTTTTGTGGAGGCATCCAAATGAGAAATAGTTTGCAGATGTTGATTCAAAGTTATGTATACATCAAGTTTTAACTACTGGAACTAAAAAAAGAGATCTTTTGACAAGTGGAAATGGAAAAAAAAACATTGAAAACCCACCTTTCTGCCTCCTTTTTCAGCCTTTCGTTGTGCTTTTTGAGAAGTCTTGGGAGATTGTATTTTTTAGGAGCTTCACTCAACAATTTTCAGAGCTTGAGAAATTTTTTTACAACTAGACTAGAATATCTTTTCAATGAGCCATCTTGGGCCCAATTTGGACTTCGGTAAGTCACTCAAAAGTGGCTTTAAAGGCCCACGTTGCGCTTTTCACGAAGCACACTGTGCTTTTTGCATGCATGCTGCGCTTTTTGCAATTCGCTGATTTTTCATAATTTTCTAGTTTTATCAATTTATTGATGGATTTTAAGGAAATTTACTGATGTAATTTTCAAATGTAAATGTAATTATTTCATAAATAGTTACTAGGGGTAGACACATCATGAAAATATGTAATTTTGGTCAAAGTGAATCAGTTTCATGAATGATAGGGATGAGTTGGCTAACCTCCCTAGTCACTAGGATTCCAGTAGAGCACTTATTAGATCAACTATACAAGTCAAGGATTCGAACCCTAAGAGTGGGAGAAGTTGTTTTTTGGCCTATATCTTTCATTTCCTTTCTCATTGCAAGGGTTTCATATTGTAGAATTTGATCATTGAACACTAGTATAATCAGACTTTTGGAAAGAAATAATAGACTAAGTTGCAAATATTTTGATGGGATACCTGTGGTAATGTGATTTGACACTGTTTCTTCTTATGTTTTGAATTTTTTTGAATGTATTGTGATATTCATATTAATTCCATCTCTCAATGTAATTGATTCCTAAGCCAGAAAGACATAATTCATTAGCTTATGCTTTGTTTGGAGGAATAGTTACAATTTTGTTTCATCTTCTTCTAATTGAAAAGAATTAATGTTCCCAATGTTATTTTATGAAATCCTAGTAGTCTAAACCACTCCATCAAGATTCCTTAATGTGCTAAGCTACTTACCTACCTTTTCCCATTAGATCTCTGCAATTATGATCCTTCTTTTCCCTGACCTAGTTCTTCCCTGACCTATTCACCATCCAACACCTCAAATTCAATCAAACCAAGCCCTACTCCTAATATACCTAGCCTAAAATCCTTGTTATCTAGTCATCTTGGCTGTGATATCTTGGATAGAGCCCTCTTGTGCCTAGTAGGGCTAGCTACTTGGCGAAAGATTGGTCTGTGGTTACCTTTACTGGTCTCTTCTAAGCCTCAGATATTTGGTGAAGTGATAACATCTTGGTGACCATACTGGGGAACGAGGTGATAGATCTTCCCCAGGAAATAACAAAAATGATCAGATTTGATTGTTGATTATGTAAAATGGTCAGACACAAAGAAGGATTTGCATCATTCACCCGATGACTCCAGTGTCGAAGAATCCAAAGGTTTAGAATTTTCATGGCGACTCCACTTTTCAAGAACCAATAGTCTAAAGAACTTATTGGTGACTTCAATGTTGTCAAAATGGATTCAACTACTCGAAGGTATGCTCCTATGAATCGAGCTCATATTCCTGGTTCTATGAACTGTATTCCTTGTATAGATTGGCAATCAAGATTGTCAAAGTTTAAGGGTCAGGATGGTGAAGATGCTAGTTTGCATTTGGTCAAATTTCATTTTCATATTCACAGACTAAAGATTGAGTTTCTTGAAGATTATCGGATGAAGATGTTTATGGCTACCTTGGAGGAAAAAGTGAAATCATTCTATGAGAATCTACCATCTGCTAGTTTATATTCTCTATAGGACTTTCGTTTAGTTTTCTTTCAACATTATCAAAGCCCTAATTCTTCCTTGTCGATGATTGATATTTGTTGTGAGATCTCTGATAATTTCATTGAGTTTCTTGAAAATTTGTATGGGGATGAAGGGTGTCTAGATGATGAGATCATAGAAGCCCTATATGATTTTTCCTCCCAACAAGAATCAGTAACTTCCTCCTTGCATGAAAAAGACCAAAACCAAGAAAGAGAAATTTCTATTCCTGATCTTGAAAATGAAAATCATCAAGCCAATGTTAACTACTACAAAACTCAAGTTTCTCCTTTGTCTGAAGATGAGATAGATCAACTCCTGAAAATTTATATTACAAACCAAGCTAATGCAGGTTTGCAGTGTTCATATAGTCAAAAATGTGTTAGTAAAACTTCTTCCATTATTGAAAATGAAAATCTCAGTTTAAATGATGATAGTCATGAAAATTATGAAAATATACAGGAAGTTGTTGTGAGTAAGCCAACTTGTGATGATAATTTCCTGCAAGGAGATCAACTAACAAAGATCGTTGTCTTTCATGAAGAGGATAGGGTTGTCATGTTTGACAATATTAAAGAATGTTTTATGTTCAATAATTATTTAGACTATGAATTTTAGGAGTATAAGCCTAATATAGACAATGTGCAAGAGATAGAGTTAGAGTTTCCCATGCTTTAGGAATTCACAGCCAACACTCAAATAATAGAAAGTCATACTTCCCTATGCCTTCCTATGGATAAACAACCAAGTTTTCTTTCAGATCAAAATGAAGGGTGTGCTTGTGTTTTTGTTGAATCTCGAGACAAGGTGACATTTAAAATTATTGAATATCCTTATATTGATTGCTACAGTCAACAAGAGAGATGAATTTTCTTGTATTTTTGGATCATGGGCACATTTTCAGTAGACACTTGGAGTGGCCTAGTTTTTGTTTTTTCTACCTTCTCGAGGTAAGTGAGAGCAGAACTCAAGTAAGTATTCATCTGTTGGATTGGTTACATTGGAAGGATCACTTCACATAATTTTACATATGTCTTCAGTAGGCAAGTGGTTTTCATCATGATTTGAAGCCCTCAAGTATCGGTAATATGCTTCCATCAATAATTTTTTTAGTTTTTATTTCAGTCAAGTCAGTCCAGCTTTGAGTCTGTATATTATATCAATTTTTCAGTATTCACTCTAGGTTTTAGCTTTTGACTCCATGCCAAATGGTTAGGCTACTTGGTCTACGATATTCTTGACACCTCTAAGGAGCTTCCATCCCCAGCTTGAGCCAATGTTAGTGTGAGTTTTTGCATCCTTCCACCAGTGTTAAAATAAACTCTTTTCATCTCATGTTAGGGTCCCATTTTGAAATTTTTATCATTCCATTAGGCCATCATGCAAAAATTTGGTCACTTGGTGCAGATTTAGGTCTGATCTCACTCCTTTCAAAATTTTATAACTTGATGGCTCATATCACCACCTTATTGAGTGTACCATCAATCATGAGTTTTCATCATCATTTCAGTCATTTTCATCATGGTTTAATTCAATCAGAGTCTCCATTAGGTCTTAGGGTTTCCAAGGTCATAAAATCACCATTTCATGCATAAATTCCAACAAATGAAGGAGTGCCAATAAATAAATTTCATCAATAAGTTTGATTTGTAAATTTAATTTCAAAGTAAAATGTAATTTTATTTTCCTAATTTGTAAAAAGTTCTCAGAGTTCCAAGTAGCTGCAACACTCAAAGTTCCATCAGCAAAGAGAAAAGTTCCAAAATTCAATCAGTGTTCCTAAAGCCATCAAAAGGTTAAGTTCAATGATCAGATTCAGAAATCAAAGGTAAAGAGAAATGTAAAGTTAATTTCAAAAGGAAATGTGGTCCCCAAGTTTTATTAATGAAATTTATCCAAGTATAAAGGCTATGAAAGACCAAGAAGTCATTCATTTTCATCCTCAATCATCATGCTCTCCAAGTTCCCTAAGAAAAAAATCGATTTTTCCTTCAAAAAATTGAGTTATGGGTCATTCGTTGCACTTTTTACAGGAGGGACACTGCACTTTTCACAATCCCTCGTTGCGCTTTTCCTCTTTGTGTTTCACTTTTTGCAGAAGGGAGCCACGGTCCCTAGTCTTCATTGAACAATTTCTCAGCTTTAATTCAGGGTTTCTACAACTATTTGCAAGTAGGTGGCACCTCCATAGCCCCTCCTTTCAACTTGTGGTGTCAATTTTGTGGTGTAAACCCTCCCTTACATTCTAAGTCATGTTTTAAGCTATTGAAACCGTAGTTCATAGTTTATAATATTAATTTTTTTTCCCTAGACCCCATTTACTTTCCTTAGACCCTAACTCACTCACTCACTCACTCCCCAAGCCCTATTTCCTAAAACCCTACCACCCTAGTTATGCTTTCCTAGACAGCTAGATACCTCCATATAATACAAATTTCCTACCAAATTTCCCTAAAAATTTCACCCTCCCATAACTTCCCTAAGCTCCCTAATCCCTATATACATTTCCTCAAATTTTCCCTCCCCCATCACAATCCCCTAACCCTACAATCCTACTTCCTTTCCCTTCCCCTTCTCCCATAGGGTTTCTAAAACTAACTGAAAAATCATGGAGGAGGAGAGAAACACCTTGGAGGAAAAGAGAAACACCATGGAGGAAGAGAAAAATACATACAACAAAGGAGGGAGAATATTAAGCCATGAACGTAGATCTTGAGCAGTACAAACCCTACATGAAATCACAGTACAAAGGAAACCCTAATTTGTCAAAAGGAGAAGGGTAAGTTGGACGTACTTGTTGATACATCCATGATAGAATAACACACCTTATTTGGCATCTCTGGAGCAATTTTGAGGAAATTTGGAGGAAATTTGAGAAATTTGAAAAAATCTTTGAAGGCACATTTTCCATAAATGTCCTGTTTAGCCATATTTTGCAGAATATATTATGGCCAAAAAAATATGAATTTTGAGAAACTAGAGGAGGTTTTTTTTCCTAAGATATCAAAATAAATAAATAAAATATCTCACGTTTTACATAGGTATTACAAAATCAGAGGTACATTCACATATTCACAGCTTATTTTTCTGCCTATGCAAAGTCTTGTTTAAGTCGCCTTGTTGCAGAGAATATTATGGACAATCATGGACGAGTCTTGGGAAAATGGAGGAGGGTTTTGTTCCCAACATGATAAAGAACAAAAAAATCTCTCAGTTGTGCCAAAAATTTCATGGTTAGTTATATATAGCTCCATCTCTTAGGCCTATTTTTTCAAAAAACCCATAAATTTGACATAGTCTAACAGCAAAAAGCGCAACGTGGGACATGCTGCGCTTTTTGTGGAGGCCTCAAAATGAGAAAATGTTTGCAGATTTGGATTCATAGTGATTTCTAAATAAATTTTTGACTATTGGTACTAAAAAAATAGAGCTTTAGACAGGTGGAAATGCCAAAAACCAGTCAAAAACCACCTTTTTTCCTCCTTTTTCAGCCTTTCCCTTCGCTTTTTGAGCAGTCTCGGGAGATCCATTTTTGAGGAGCTTCACTCAACCATTTTCATAGCTAGAGCGCATTTTTGACAACTAGACTGGAAGATATTTCCAAAGAGCCATCTTGGGCCCAATTTGGAATTCGGGAAGTCACTCAAAAGTTTCTTTGAAGGCCTATGTTGCGTTTTTCACCAGGCATGCTCCGCTTTTTGCAGTTCACTGATTTTTTCAGAATTTTCTAGTTTTATCATTTTATTGATGGTTTTCAAGGAAATTTACTGATATAATTTTCAAATGTGAATGCAATTATGTCATAAATAGTTACTAGGGGTAGATACATCATGTAAATATGTAATTTTGGTCAAAGTGAATCAGTTTCATGAATGATAGGGATGAGTTGGCTAACCTCCCTAGTCACTAGGATTCTAGTTGAACACTTAGTGGATCAGCTCCACAAGTCAAGGATTCGACCCCTGAGAGTGGGAGTTGTTTTTGGGCCTATATCTTTCATTTCATTTCTCATTGCAAGGGTTGGATGCTGTATAATTTGATCGTTGAACACTAGTGTAATCAGACTTTTGGCAGGAAATAATAGACTAAGTTGCAACTATTTTGATGGGATACATGTGGTAATGTGATTTGACATTGTTTCTTCTTATGTTTTGTAAATTTTTGAATTTTTTTTTTATATTCATATTCATGCCATCTCTGAATGTAATTGATTGCTAAGTCAGAAAGAAAGAATTCATTAGCTTATGCTGTGTTTTGGAGGAATAGTTACAGTTTTGTTTCATATTCTTCTAATTGAAAATAATTCATGTTCCCAATGTTCTTTTCTGAAACCATAGCATTCTAAACCACTCCATCAAGATTCCTTATTGTGTTAAGTGTTAATTCCCTATATTAATAGTATAGCCCCTTATTATGTTAGTGTAGCCCCCCTTATTGTTATTATTGTACCCCTGTAACCCCCATATTGTTATTATTGTGCCCTTACATTATTATTGTTAGGTCGGCTAGGATTACATTGTGGCCCCACTAGGATTATATTGTGGCCCCATGGACTCCTATATATAGAAGGAGATTTTGTTCATTTGTATCATCCAAGAATTGTTCATTTATGTAATGTATTGGAGGTTGCCCCCTCGAAGTGGCTTATTTCTAAGGCGTTGATATCTTTTTCTTCTATTTTTGGAGCTGGTTACACAACATTAAGCTACTTACCTACCTTTCCCCATCATATCTCTACATTTCTAATCCTTATTTTCCCTGACCTAGTTCTTCCCTGACCTATTCACCATCCAACACCTCAAATTCAATCAAACCAAACCCTAGTGCTACCACACCTAGCCTAAAATACTCTTTATCCAGTCATATTTGATGTGATATCTTGGAGAGAGCCCTCTCTTGCCTAGTAGGGATAGCTACTTGGCGAAATATTGGTCTGTGGTTACCTTTTCCGGTCTCTTCTAAGCCTCAGAGATCTGGTGAAGTGATAACAATTTCCAAAAAGTCTAAGTTTTTGGGATTAACTTCTTAAAATAAAGTTTTTTATACCAAATGCAACATGCCCCTTTAGTCACCTACGTTCAACACTGGTTGCTCCCTTCTGCACCAACGTTGGCCAACACTAGTTGCTCCTTTCTGCAGGTGCTCTAATTCCAGAAATTCTAGAAAATTAAAATAAATTTTGAAGCTTCATCTTCTATAAGCTTCCAGGGATTTTTTAACTATTTATGATGGATAAGAGCTCAAACCATATCTGATCCTACCTTGGATACTTCACCTCTTATCCCTTGATATCATCCTCTCATCATAAGTGGATCTCAAGCCCATAATGGTAAATCCTAAGCTACCGTACTTCTCCTATAAATTTACTATCATCCATGACATTAGGGTTGGATTTTGGAGATTGATAGTGCCTTTATGATGCTGCCTTAAACATAAAGGAGTCATCATATTCATGAATTAGGGTTCATATTGAGGTGTGCTTTGAGACAAGGAAGGACAAGTCAACTTGGGGAGACATATTTAATATCAGCTACTATTTATGGTTGTAAAATCTCTCCTATTTCTATTAATACAAAGAGTATCTTGTTTTCCTATATTTGTTGTGTTATGTCTACATTCATGTATTTCAATGCCTTGATGATTCATTAAATAGAGTAATTGGATTATGCTACGTAGATTTTGTGGATCCTTTTCTTGTTTTATTCGTATGTGTAGGTTCTAATCATAAAATTCGAAGCTGTGATTGGAGCTTACAAGCAAGGAGAATAGCAAAGCTTGCAACGGATTCCAACTAGGATTATTTCCCATTCTTTAATTCCTCTAAGGAAAACTGTATGATTTTCGTCTTCTGTTTTTCTATACCAGTCCACTAGGTCAAGGGAATTCAACTTTGTCCACAATCATAAATTCCTCATAACAATATGGTTTCACTGAATGAAAAATAATTCTTAGAAGATATTCGGTATTTTGGAAATATCCCTTTTAACTTTCAAGATTCAATTTATGATCAGATTGAAGATTTTGTTTAAGTTCATTCATCTCCACGAAAATATCTTGTATCAGACCTATTTTTGGAGTGTATATCTTTCATAGATGTAGAAAGATAGGAAGCTAATAATTTTAAAGTATCACTGGCCAAAGGATTCATACCTCTCTTATACTTTTGAATATAATAAACTAGTAGTCCTTCTTGTGAATTTCATAATGCTAATCATTTCTATTATGACACCAAATGTCCTATTGAGTGTTAATGAATGCTTTAGTTATATCGTGAGTCAAGTTCATCTATCTGATATACATGCTTACTCATTTTATCTTGAATGGTTTAATGTATTTTATATATTGACATTCATTCTCAATTATTTTGATGATTCTGATGCTAGTTCAGTTTGTAACCGGGTACAAGGGAATGGTTTGTAAAATTAAATATGCGAGGAAGGTGATTCTATTGTTCAAATAATTTGTAAATCTGTTCAAAACAATCTATATTTATTGTCTATTAACCGAGAATATTATGTCTTAATAAGTCCAGTTGATCATAATGGTGGTTCTAGTAACTGTCATTCAACTAATCATTTTTCCACCAGTATATAAAGTGATAGTTGTTTTGAAACAATTGATATTTATGGTTTATCATCTCACTATTCAGATTATTTTCAAGCGATTGAGGCACTTCAACCTTTGATTATGGTTATGTGAGGTCTTCACTATCTTTATAATATTTTTGAATATGATCAGATTCAATCTCCCTTGCAAGATTCTCATCCTGATTCCATGTTATTAAATGGAAGTTCATGTTTTCAAGGATTTCAGGGTTTTCAAGAGGACATTTTTAAATTTCATGATTGAATACATGATTGGTTGTAAGCATCTTACTTAGCAAGCCCTTTTTCTAACAACAAGCTTCGATCTTTCCTGATGTTTGCTAAGTAAGACAACGCAGATGCAAGTGAATTAAAAATAAATTTTCAAGGTTTGTTTGATTTATCTTCTACTTGGAAAGGTAAGGTTTTAGGTTGGTTAGGTTTAGTTGTTATGACACATCTTTCTACATGTTGGAAAGACCTTCTATTTCTTGTGCAATATTTCCAAGTTCTTATCTTCTATTTTTCACATTATTTTATGTCAGTTTTAAACAATTGTATATTTTTTTTTGTAGGTCGGGAACAAATCTGCCTACATTGGAAATTTAATTACACTTGGCCATGACTTTATAGCAGGTTAGGTTAGGATTAGGTTTATTTTCATGTTATTTTCCCTTGCACACTCATCCTGCATTTTATCTCTTTCATTCTTTCCTCTGTTTTATTATTTAGTCACTCACATGTTGCTTTTACTTTCAGTCTCCATTTGCTTTGTTTTTTTTATCTTGTTTTTTTTTCTCTCTTTTATTACGAGTTTGGTTGATAATAATTTGCATGAAATATGCTCCTTTTGGATCAAAATTCAATGTGGAAAATATTGAAAAGTGAAATTGTGATGGCGATAAAATCTTGGCTAATATGTTAACTCTTCTCTATTCGGATTTATATATCTTTAAATTCAGTGATGTATGAATGGAAAACATGATCCATTCGAATGGAAAGCCATAAAAATAACCATGAAACCCATACCTATTCTAAGATCTTCGTTCCTTAACTCAGTATGGTAATTAAATGGTGTTTTCTTGCCGATCCAACTGAGTAGAGAAGCGGAAGGGGAAAATAAATAGAAAGAAAACCATTATTAGAGATGTATATAATTGTCTCTAAAGGAACAACCTCTCCTTATCTCAATAATTTGGGATCCATATTCCACAGTAATAAACAAATAAGTGCATAAGTACATTAAATTAAATAAACAAATAAAGCGTGAAGAAGAGAAAGACTTCATGTGCAGAGAGGTGAAGTAAGAAACTTTGTCGAGGTATTGAATAGGCTCACTAAGAACAAGGCGATGGATTTTTTCCTATAGTGACTCCATTGTGGTACTGAATAGGCCTAATGGAAATGGAGCAAAATCAGAGATGAAAACTAAAACTCCGATTATCTTAAACTTGCAACTACATATTACCCATCTCCCATGTTGAAAAAAAGATTATCTGGAAAGACTTGTGAATCTGTTAACCGAGGAAAGGACTAAAGGAGGATATATATATAACCAAGTTAAATGGGGAACCCAAGTTAATCCACATGATGAATAAATACTTCCTGATAGGTTACGACGTTTCACTTAAGGATAAAACTTGAACAGAGAAGCTGGAGTTTGACCAGTGTGTCATTAAGTCTTGACGTTGTGATCAACACACTCCAAAATTTTGCTTACACTTGAATTTCTTAGATTACTAAGGATATTATGATGTATCATTCCATGGTCACTTTTTCTTTGATTTATGTTTTCTAAGAACTCATTTCTTCTTCTTGGATTCAAAGTGTCAAAGTCATTTGGTCACACATCCTCAGTCTTCGAAGAATTCACAAACACACTTATTTCTATGCAAGCTTTGATAGGCATTGCGTGACCCTTGAAAGAAAGGCTTAAGTACAATGAATTGTTAAATTTATGATGATATTTAGTGCATACTTTCCACCAATAGTATCCCTCTTAATTTCGGTTGTATTTGTATTTTTATTTCAGTGAGTTTTCCCAACTATCGCTTTTGCGCACATTTGTTTTCACAAGTGTCACTTTCACTTTCACGACTATTAGTTTTTCTTGATTTTAATTTAAAAAGTGGCATTTTCATGTTATCTTTTCTCTGGAATGTCTCTCCTTCAACTTATTAATCTATTGCAGGTGTCATTTTCATGTTTTATTACTGTTGCAAGTATCCTTTTTAATGATTTTCCCACTCATGTATGTGTCACACCTTTTAAAATCACTAAAGGAAGCTCTGGAACACTCATATGCATTATATGGTCCTATATATCATTATAATATGCACTAAATTCCTTCAAATTAGCTCACTTTTGTGTCAAAATCGACACTTCTATCACAAATTATATTCCAAGAGTTGCAATGTGTCGTCTCAACTATCACACTTAGAAATAAGTGTCAAGTTGTTTTCGTCTCAAGGTGTGATCGCTGTTCATGAGTCATATGCATCCTCCTAGCTTGTATTGATGGAATTCATGTGTGTGATCCATGTTAGAGTCTTTTTCGAATGCTTTTCCCTTTCTTAATCTACTCGTCCAACACTTAGCCACTTTGAATATCTTCTTGTTCCTCTTGCCGAGTGCAAGTTGTGAATACATGAACCCTCTTGTTAGGTGATAAACAAAACCTATCCATGAGCCTTAATTATGAGATATTTCCCTTATATAATTATTGAATGAGTCCTCTTTAATTCCATCTGCTATTTTTTCACATCGAAAACCTTCAAAGCATAGTCACCTAACCCTTCTTTCTTGTACTAACTCACTGCATTGAGTTATGATCACTATGGCTTGTATAGCGCATGGATCATTTCTAGTGGTCCTCTACAAAATAAAACTACACCATTCAAGGTCTCTTCCTTCTCATAGTGCATTAAGCCTCTCCCTGGGAAAAGTGACTTTCCTTTTGTTTCCTCCCTCAGTGAACTACACAAACTCCTCTTCCAATGGCCCTTCATAAGCACAAGGCACAATTTTAGTGGAAAATAAACCATTGTTGAATAAAATTGTGCTATCATAGGGTGCATAGCACATTTATAGTATATAATGGGCCACTATTGAGGAAAAATCACTAGACTCAGGCCTCCCTTACCCTATCAGTGTATAGCGCAAATCTAAACAGTAATGACTCAACGCTTAGCCGTTAGCCTTGCCAAGTGTGCATAAGACTCACTCAAACCTCTCCCTCCCAATGTAGAGAAAAATTTCAATAGAAAGTGGGCCACTATCGAGGAAAAATATTCTACCCTTTAGGCCTCACCTTCCTTCCCAACGCATAGCACACTTCTAGTCAACAAGCCTCCAACTCCTACCCACTAGACTTCCCCTCTACACTGAACCTTGTCTTATATTTCCTCCTAAACCCATGGTTTAGTCTGAGAGAAAAATGGTTTAGGAAATTATATATATAGAAATATGAGCACCCTAATACGTTTTACTATATGTGGAAAAATATTAATTTCTATTTCAAAATTGCAAATGGTTATTGCACTCTCATTAATGAAAGCAGAGTATGTTACCATTACAAAGGCTAGTAAAGAGATTATTTTCTTACGTAGATTCATGGATGAATTGGGAAAGAAGTAGGAGAATAGAAAGATGTATAGTGAAAACTAGAGGTCCATTCATCTTGGAAATAGTGTAACGATATTTTGGATGGATTAATTGTATTTTTAGTTAAGAACAACCAATCCTACCCACACATAAATTGTCAATCCGAGTAGGCATTTTTATTTCAAGTCTATTGTGAAAAATATATGCAAGGAAAAATCGAAAATAGTGCTAAAAAAGTAACAAAACTAATCATTTTCAATATCACTCTAAACACTCCAAACACGCTTAATGTTACACTTCAAATCTTACACACACTTCTGAAAGAAAAGAAACATGTTACAAAATAAATCACATTATCACTCGATCACTCTTTTTCAGAAGAAACTACGCCTATCTTTAAACAATGATCCCTAATAAGGAGGGCCCTATCTCCTTAGCATAGGATGATGATTTACACAACATGCAAGCTAATCAAGAAAGAGATATGGAGCCATGAATAGTAAATAGTTGCATTGATGAAAGTTGCAATACAAGATTGTTTACAATGATTGTTCTCTTTCCTTACCTATATCTATCTATGCATGCCTCGTGGGTAGGGAGTCCATTGCTTTATAGTTTTATATTACATTATTTTTTTTGAAAACATGATCATCATGAGAATCTCTCGATTCTCATGTGATTCAAATCGAGACTATATAGAATTGTCTTGTAACAATTTTTTCTTAACTCAAACAAAATTGTGGCACATTTCTAAATTACAGTGGATTAACATTTAGAAATATCAATTGTTCCAATAAATTTGGTTGCATTGTTCATGAGTGTCTCACTTCAAAGGTCAAACTAAATTTTACTATGTGTATGTCTATTTCAATCTTTGTTAGTAATCATAGGAGAACAAAGCATACAAAATAAGCATTGGTGTTATTGCAACAACATCAGTGGTGTCTTCATCCCATATTTTAGTAAAGAAAAGTTGGGGATATTTCATACCCTAATAGCATCTCAACAAAACACAAAACATGAAACAACCCTTAGTTAATTTATTGGTGAAATATCCCAAAGAAGTTAGATTTTGTATCAAATTACAAACAAAACTGAATAATAAAGGTAACATGCAAAAGGAATGTTCTTTGGAAAATAATGACTCACGAAGTGACAAGGTATATATTTTTAGGGTAAATATGGTAGGAAACGATCTGGAAAATAGGTACAAAAAGGATGCTAATTCTGCATCCCAACATCTCCCCCCAAATTAAGCATTTGCATGTCCTCATGCAGACCTTTGTAACAAATTTTTAATGTGCTGTGATTGAAACTTTGGAAAATTATATGCTTCGGTTGTATCTTTTGTTGGTGCTCTGTATACTCGAAAGACAAGTATTTATACTTCCCAAATTCTATCATCTAACTGATATGGGTGTTGGTACTTATAGACAGGAAGCCAAATGAGTGGAAGCATGAAGCTAAGTCCATACTAGCGAACACACACTTCCTTATACATTCCACATATTGAGGTACCGTAAAAAGTGCATGTACAAAGTTTGGAAAACAATAGGGATCCTCATTCCTCAATTCTTCTCTACAGGCTTCCCACCTAATCTTAATTCCTCCCAATGCATCTTGTTTAAGTAATCTGATTCTCCCAGAACAACGCTCTAGGACCCTGTTTTTGAATTCCATCAACAAATTCTTAGTTGTTGGAATCTGCCAAATTTTATTATATGCCACATATACATTTTGGGTAGGCCGTGGTTCATTTCCAATGAGTAATTTCACAACCTAATAATTTGTTTTTACAATGTTAGTAAAAACTTTCCAACTGGATCGATTTCGTACAAATGAAGTAAATTCCATCAACTGAACGTATCCCACATAGGGTGTAATATTAAAAATATTTTCTCTAAAACATGAAAGATCATGCAAATGTAGTTCACATAATAAATTTTGTTGTGAAAAATTATCCTTCTCGAATTTTTTGCAAGAAATATTGAACATCCCTTGTCCTATGTGCTTGTTGCTCTTTTATTGATGTTAATTAAAAAGGGAAATGTTTTTCTTGTAAATACAAAGGCTTAGAAGGAGAAAGTGTTTTGAAACTTAGCACATTTTCTACTAGATCTTACATATTCTCCTTCTCTTCCTGTAACAACTTTACCTTTTTTTTGTAATTCTTATACTTGCAGTATTTCTTTCTTTGTTTCCTCCTTGATATTTTCTAGATTCTGAATCAACAAATTTTCATACCAAACTATTTTAAGGTTGCTAACAATCTCCTCATGTTTGATTACAGGGACAACCTCACCTTCCTATGAGATTTCTAACCTTTTTCCATTTTTCTAATTTTTAAGGTAAAAACATTTATTTTAATAGTACTCCATGTCCTGATTGTGTTGCATCTACTATTGTTATATCAACAAGTTCAACAAATTCATGCAATAATTTTTTAATCTTCCTTCTTCTCCTGCTACACTATCTTGACTATTGGTTCTTTTGTATCAACAATGTCATCGATAGGTTCTTGTGCATTATCATTTTGATTTTCCTCAGTATGCTATGCTTTAGCTACTAGTTCTTATGTAGGAGTAGCTTCATCAACAAGTTCTTGTGGATCAACAATCTGATTTTCCCCAGCCTAATATTCTTTATATGTTGGTTCTTTTGTAGTAGCAACGTTCTCATTAGGTTTGTGTGGATTAACGGCTAATTTTTTCTTTCTAGTCTTCTCTTCTTCAATTGTTGGTTATTATGTATAAAATGTTTTGTCAACATGTTCGTGTGGATCAATAGTATGATTTTCACTAATCTACTCTACTTCAATACTGATTCTTGTGTGGCAGTAACATTGTCAATAGGTTCTTATGGATCAATGGTTTGGATCTCCACATCCTCCTCCTCTACTTGTATTTCAATAGAGACAATTGCTAGCCATTCACATCCCACTTCTTTAAGAATTTGTTTACAACCCATGCATAACATCTCAGTTGTGTCAACAGGTGACACCATTATTTCCATCTCTGATAGGGTTTCTAACCCTGTTTATTTCTTTAATTGAATTTTCTCTTTAAGTATGGAAAGTTGTTTCTTCAAATTTTATTTCCCTTTTTCAAATCATTAATTTGTTTGGTTAGGGGGTCTATTTCAATCTTAGCCAGTGGAGGAATTCCTTCCTGCTCCTACTTGGGTTCTTCTTTATTTTCCTCGCTAATTTTTTCCTCTGGATCCTTCAATTCCATTATAGCAACATGAACTCCATGTGTTGAGGCAGATGATAGCATAATAGTCACTCTTCCTCTTTTCTTAGGGTTTTAACCCCCATTGTATTTTTAGTGACCTTTTTCTTATTCTTTTTTTGTAGAGGAATTTCCTCCTCAAAAACGCACCCATACGTGACACTTTCAGACTTCCTACTAGACATATCCATTGGTTCTTCATTGCATGCCCCTTTTTCCCTTAACAGGTGTATCAACAACAACTTTTGCAGAAATCCTACTTCAGAGATTTCGAAGAGAAGGCATAGGAGGTGTAACTAACTTTGTTTTCTCCCATATTTATGCAATTTCCTCATGCTCCTAAGTTTCACTCCTTTTCTCCCCCAAGTTTGGTACTCATGATTCTGTTAGAAGTCTATTCCATGTACTCCTATGTTGTTGTAGCAAGTCAATCATGATCAATTTAATTGACCCATGATTAGTTACACAAGTTTCAAGGTGTTTTTTCATGTGTACAATGTTTTTGATATGCTATAATGATTTCAACAAGTAATAAAGCATATTGATTGTCCTCCCATTACAAAAGTGTGCTAATAGATGAAAATGATAATGGAACAAAATCCAAAAACACCATTCACAAGTTATAAACTTCGAAATAAAATAAATCACATCATCCCAGGGATGAGGAAGGGAGGTCTTGTAAACCCCTCTTCCCTAATACGCTACCTCCTCACCTTCCTACAAAAATGTGGCTTTGGTCATCAGGAGTCCTATTTTTTGGTAGAAAAAACACATTCTTGTCTGTGGTAGACATGTTACCCTAGCAAAAATTTCCTTTTGTAACAATAATCCTTATTCTTCTAACCACTAAGCCCTGTTCGTTTAAAATATATACAAATTATACGGTAATTTTCTCATTCAATTATTGCAACTTCTCAAAGTATGCCAACCAACCCACATTTTGAAATATTTCTAGGGCCTTCATATTATGTAAAAAAGTATCAATGGATTCAGGTTAGTGGTATACCATTACTCCTCCCATGTCCGCTCAGAAGACAGTTATGAGGCTGCTAATTGTTCATGCAAATGTTAGTTGGAGAGGAGAATTTCAATATGCTAGAATTGGAAATTTTACCCTTTCAGTGGTTTTATGCCATAATTGATAAGTAATGTATATGAATTCAGGGTGGTCACATTGGGTTTATAGGATTAACGATAATTGTTTGTTATTAATACAAAGTCTAGTCAATAATTGCTAATTTGGGGTGGTGGTGGTGGTACACTATATAATGGATATGATACACCTCCTCCCCAACTTGATGATAATATCCATCCTCAATGGGTGTGAAAGAGGGTCATGTTAACCTTAAATCAAGTAATGAATGTAAATGATAAAAAAATTTACCTGTCATTGACTTACCATTATCCTGATGTAGAAACTTTACAAGTGATGTTGACTTGATCGACACTTTGCAATAAATTATTTGTGGTGTTTGTCTATTTGTGAATCCTTTCATTACAATGATGCAATGACAAAAATTTTATGTGTCAACAAAATCAAGTGTATGAACACAATATTATAGTTTCCAAGGATGAAAATTCAAGAGAAAATGGTGTGTCATCTTGCAGTGGTGAACAAATGAAAGTTTCTATGATTTGTCACTCAACGAAACTGTGTATAAATTTAGAAGTGTGATTCAAATGTAAATATTTGTGTAAGTAAAAACTTTGTAGAAGTGTATAAACAAAAAATATTTGAATACTGAATATCCTTCAATAGAAACAAGCCTATGATAAGTGTAACAACCTGTAATGGTTGTTAAGGACTGAGTCTACAACAACAACAAGTTTAAACAATAAAACAACTACAGGAAAAAAAGAAAAAAATATGAGAACATTGTTACATAGAAAGAAAAAGATATGTTGGCCATTAGAAACCTAGTTTTGAGCCACCACATTTGTACAATAGTAACCTAAATGGGTTTTCATCACTAGACATTTTTATTTAATCTCTTTTTTCATTTATTTTTTAAATAATGGAAAAAAACTAAGTGGTTGGCAGTGCACAAAAATTTTCCCTTGCCCCAACAACTTCAAGGTTTGAATCTACATCTGAGATAATGTTAACAAATTAATCCTTATAAGTATGCTTATGATACATCCACAAATGGTGTCCATTGGCAAGTAGTGATGTTTGGGAGCCCTCAATGGTTTTTTTCATAGTCCCATGATCAAATACAATATCAACTTCGTAAGGACCTCGCCACCTCGTGCATAACTTCACTTCGAAATATTTGAATCTGGAGTCATATAAAAAAGCCTAATCACCCTTTTGAAACTCCTTCTTAATAATTTTATCATGCCAGTTGGCAAAATTTTGTTCTATAATATATCTTTTTTACGCAACAAAAAAGTGCTTCTCATGTAACATGTTCAGTTGTTCCACTTGATGTTTTTGAGTTTGAGTTGCAATAAAATCTAATTTAACCTCCAAAACAGTTCTTAGTGTCTTTATCTCAAATTCAATAGGAAAGATAATACTCTTACCAAATACCAACTCATGAGGAGATAATTCTATAGAATTCCTCTAATTAGTTCTATAATCCCATAACACTTATGAAAATATCTCAACCTAGTCTCTTCAATGGCCTTCAACAATCTACTTGAGAATAGCTTCAACAACCTTATTGATGGTTTCCAATTTCCCATTTTCCTATGGATGGTAAGGTGAAGCGACTTGGTGATGAATAATATACTTCCTGAAAATTTCCTATATGAACTGAGAAGTAAATTGTGCTCCTCTATCCCTAACTATCTCCTTTGGCACTCCATACCAAGCAAAACATTCCTCAAATAACAATTCCAAAACACCACGCTTAGTTACCTTAGTGAGTTCTCTTTATTTGACTCACTTGGTGACGTAGTATATGTATACAAAAATATAAGTCTTCTGCTGAGATAGGGGATTAATTTGTCACACAAATATAAATCCCATCTCTTGAATGACTCCATCATCAATTGAGGAAGTAACAACATTTAAATTGATTAAATAGGTTGACCCATCCTCTGGAAGTTGTCACACCCCTACACATATTTACTTTCATCTCAAAATATATTAGGCCAAAAATAACATATTTACAACACCTTATGACTTTTTATCATGTATGAAAAGTGTCCTCCATCATGACAAGTCTTGGGAATTTCATGGATCTCATCCTCCCTCGCACATCTTCTGATTTGCTGATAAAAATAATTGTGGAATATGTAGCCACCCAACAAAAGAAACGGGGCACCGTTGAATGATTTTTCGCTTTTCTTTGGGAGAAAGGTGATGGGGAAGCTTCCCTGTAGAAAGGTAATTGGAAATATCTACATACCAAAGTGAATAAATGGATACTGTAAAGACATATTCTTTTGGAAAAGTGCCTACAATAGAAAAATTATCATTAGTGTTAGTCAATATAGAAATAAAATCTCCAACATTGTATCTTTCCTTGGCTTATATACAATAGTAATATCAAATTCTTAGAGTAACAACAACCACGTAGTAACCTTGGCATTAATAACTTGTTTATTCATTAAAAATTGGATAACATAGTGGTTAATATGAACAAAATGTTGGTAACCAACAATATGATGCCTAAATTTATTGATAGCATGAATAAGAACAAGAAACTCTTTTTTTTGTTACTGTATAATTTACCTCTGCAGGGGAAAAGCTCTTGTTGATATAGTAGATCACATAAGGTTTATTTTTCTCTTGTTGTCCCAACACAACCCTGATGGTTGTATCAAGAGCATCATTGGATATGTGAAACAACAGACTCCAATTTGCTCCTCATAAAATGGGATTTGTTGTTACATGTCTTTTTTACAAAAGATATGTTATACTTGTCAATCCATATAAAATATTTATCTTTCGTTAACAGGGGAAAAAATGGAAATTCAATCATAGTGAAATTTTTACAAATCATCTATAATAACTTGCATGCCCCAAAAATCTAAGTACCTGTTTTTATGTCTTAGGAATGGGGATTTTGAAAATTACACCAAAATTTGTTGGACCAACTTGTATACATGGAACAAAAATATAATGTCATAAAACGATACCCTTATTCATCATCATATGATCATTTTTAGTATTGTGAGAGAGGTGGATATGTATACAATGCTCAAGTGCCTTTTCAAGGTTGTGCAAGGCTTCATCAAACTCATCCCCATAGGGTGTAAATCCATCCATAGAATCTTCCAAACAATTTTTTACCATATCAAAAAATATTCCTAACACTGCTCGTTTGAAGGTTGTTGGTGCATTACAAAGTCCAAAAGGAAGGATCCTATAAGAAAGTATAACCTAGGGTGAATGTAGTCTTGCCCTAGTCCTAATGGGTAATATGAATTTTATTATAACCACCAAACCCATCAATAATATAGAAAAATGTTTTACTATAAATAGTATATAGGACCTGATCAATAAAATAAAATGGGAAATGGTCCTTTTGAGTGGATTTATTAAGCTCCCTATAGTCAACATAGAATCTCCACTTTCCATTATTTTTGGGGAGAATAACAATTGGATATACCCATTGACAATTAGAAATCAGATAGATGAGGTTTGGATTTAATATCTTTTTAAGTTCCTCATTGACAACACTCTTCAAGGTTGGATTCATTCTTCATTGAGATTGTTGGACAAGTTGAGATCCCTCCTTGAAATAAATATGATGAGTGCATAAGGTAGGATGTATACCCTTCATGTCCTTATAATCCCATGCAGAGGCTTCTTTATTCTTTCTCAATAACTGCACTAACCTCTCTTTCTGTGTAGGGGATAAATTAGGATTAATATTTAAGGTCTTTCCTAGCTCTATCTCTACTGGAACACCCTTAATACTAGTGACTATAGATATTTATTCTATGATAGGATCATCAAAATTATTCTCCTCACTGGATTTTTTTATTACAGAACTTAAAAACTAATATTTTGATGGTATAATAACAAAAGGGTCATTAGTGAAGTTGTTTATAGTATTGTCCTCGGTCTCATTTTTTAAATATAAAGATTTTCCTATAGTGAGTCATGGACGTGTATCAACATCCTCTGGTTCAAACTCAGACCATAAAGGATTTTCATATTCCAAAATCAGGATAGATGGAAGATAAATAATAATATCCTTGGTAGTATTTCCGTAATATATGGTCATACAAAAAAATCTACATCCAATAAAATCATATGCAGTTCCCAACCATGGACTAGCTAAAATCATAAGGTGTCCTCCTAGGCATGTCTTAGGTTTTAACACAGCAAAATATATTGGATACTACCAATAATCTACTAGAATAATAGCATCCTCCAATATTTCTTCAGATCAAGTCTTAGACCTATCTTCCAATTCTAAAACAATGGGAGTTGGTCTCAAGTTGGTGAGCCCAAGTAGTTCAACAATTTCCTTGGTTATTATATTAATTTTTTCCCATGAATCAATCAAAAAATTTAGAAGAGTTGTTACTCCAATATGGACATCCACTATTGGTTTCCCAGGATATTCATATTTGGTAGGTGTATTATCACCTAACATTAGTTATAATAATTTTCCAATTACATGTACAATAGGTGGATCTTATGTTTTCCTACCTAGATTTTTGACACATAGCTCTGTAATTGTTTTAACATTAATTAGAACGTCTCAGATTTCTTGAAATAAGGGAATTCATAAATGCAAATTTTTGAACTCCAAGAAATAAGATTCAGATTGAGTAGTTTTGACTTCAGTTAATCTTTCAAGATAAGGGAGATGCAAATAAGTCTCATTACTGGAATATGTTACATGTATTATAGTCGTGGTAACATCAATTATTACAATGGAATCAAAGTTATCATTGGCTATCATAGTGTTATTCATAGTATCACTTGCTATTACAACTTCATTAGTTTCATAAAATGTTCAAGTGCATATAGTAACATCAGTTGTTACAACCTGTTGTTTCTCTATAGATCCTTAAATTATGGATTCTTCTCTTGACAAATTTTCTTCCTCATTTTCTATAGTAACAAGAGAACCACTGGGGTTTACTATCCTTCCTACGTGTAATTGTATTTCATTACATTCCATATGTGATATATAGTAAGTAGGGAGAATTAGTGATTCAACTTGCTTTATTGCCTTATTCTTGGGATTAGGGTTATGTTGTATAGATAGATGGGGGCGTAATGGAGGGCCAATTATAGGAATATTTGTGGGAATTTGTAATTCTTATTATTGCATCATAATCTGAACGAGCATTTGATTAGGGAAAATAGTCCCTCACAATGGTTGAGGCCATGGGGGAGAAGTCCACTGCGGCCAAGGCATTGGATATTCAGCCAAAGGAGGATTAGAAAGATGTCATAGAGCTACCAAGTATTGCATTTTCCAGGGAATTGTTTGAGTACTATACAAGTCAGACCAATAATTAAAAGATGAGAAGGGTTCTTCCACTATACTTGATGGGCGAGGCTACTAGGGCTTCTTGGTGCCAATGAAATATGTTTCTTTAATGTCTTCCCCTGTCTCCTTATAAATTTATTTTAACCCTTGCAACGATGGGAACTATTATGTAGAATGATATCACTCACATATGTTACAACTATTGAGTGGGAACTCCCTTAGAGGATGCTTCTTCTTGCACCAAGAGTAGAATATAGATAAATCTTATTCTACTTTAATCAGTTTCTGCTTCACCTGCAACACATCAAGCCAAGAGGATAGGAGGCTCATAATATCAGTTTGGAATTTTCTAGTAGGTTCCCAATTTATTCCCATGCTGCTCAACTATTGGTTGATTTTAAGATCCTGGTAGAAGCATCATGTGTCATAGTCCTATTTTTCGTTGATCCTCTAGAACTTCTTTGATAGTTGAATTTTTTTTTCATATGGCTCCCTAGATACATCTCCTTTACCCATAATATTTAGCTTATCAATTAAGTCATCCCACATTCCTTCGATCATAATTATTTTAACTATTTTTTTGTCCAGATTACTATGTTGACATCTCTGTAAATTGTACTAAAGGAGATCAACATACTCTTCCAAGTTTTCATCCACTATATGGGTTATTATAAATATATCTTCCCTCTAATATCTAGAATGGAAATAATCTTTATATTTTTCTAAAAATATCTTCTTCATTCCATCGTAGGAGGTAATGGATGCCCCACAGAGTCCCATGAACCATCTTAATGTGACTCCCCTTAAAATGGTTGGGAAAAATTTTAATTTCTATTCATTGGTGGTGTAATCATAACTCTTATAGAGGGAATCAAATTCAAACAGAAAAATATATGGATCTTTAGTAATTGTACCTTGAAAAGTAGGAATTACAGACAAAGGGATGTTTTCCTTTAGGGCTTTCCCATAGAGATTTCCTATGGGGAACTCAACGGTGGTACTTGCCATTTGGTTATACCTATAAGATTGATGTCTATGTACAATTTTTATAGGTGAATTCTCCAATGGAGGGGCCACTCTCTTTTTAAAGGTGTATTTTCAATCTATATAGGTTGTTCAAATTTTTAAGGCTATCCAGGTGATCCCAACTATTTCACAAAACCTTCTTCAACATAGTCCTCAACGCGTTGTTTCACAACATTACCTAAATCTAAGATGCAATAATAAAGTGTTCGTTGTTTTGGAATTAGTTATAAACCACATTCATATGTGTCCCCTTATTCTTCTAAAAAGCCTTGATATCCTTCCTATGCTAATACAGATGGACTAGAAACTCTTGGGATGGTCTCTGAGATCGAGGGCTCATAAAATCACACCTATTTGATATGTGCACCCAGCACATATGACTCGAAAGATGTTGGCCTTTGTAGAGGAAGTTTATTTGATCCTTTCTTCCCAGATGTTGCTCCACAAATGGACGATTTTTCTTCAACTTTGGAAATTATCTCCTATATGTATTTTACTCTTCCAAAATATTGGTTCTTCTTCTTTATCCCATGTTCTATTCTACCTCCATGGTTAGTTTCTTTCGGGGAACCATATTTTTCTTATTCTCTATTCATGCAATGCAATCCTATGTGAATTTATTCCTCATGAGGCTAATCCCACTTTGTTATGTTGAAGGGATGCACAGATTCTTACCTCTCATATTACTACCCAATAACCTCCAGAGCTAGTAACTCTAATCACACTTCCAAGAAAGACATTAAAAATAATGCTAGTCACACACATGCACCTCTAATAGCCTCCCTAATAACAATGCCAAAATGTTGGGTAGATTAATTGTATTTTTAATTAAGAACAACCAATCCTACTCACACATAAATTTTCAAATAGGTGGGATAAATGGAAACTAGCGCTAACAACGTATCAAAACCAATCATTGTAGATATCACTCTCAACACTCTAGACACACTTGTTATTACACTTTAAATCATGCTCACACTTATGAAATAAAATATACACGTAAAATAAATCACAGTGTCACTTGATCACTCTTATTCAGAAGTAACACAACTCCTCTCTAACTAGTGAACCCTGCTAAGAAGGAGGGCCCTTCCTCCTAAGCAGGGGTTGGTGATTTACACAACATACAAGCTAATCAAGAAAGAGATATGTATGCATGAATATTAAATATTTACACTGATGAAAGTTGCAATACAACATTTTTTACAATGATAGTTATCTCCCCCTAACTATCTATATCCATGTGTTCCCCACGGGTAGGTATTCCACTACTTTATAGTTTTATATTACATTCCTTTTTTGAAAAACATGATAATCATGAGAATCTCTTGATTCCCATGTGATCCAAATCAAGACTATACAAAACTATCTTATGACAACTTTCCTTAGTTGAAACAAAGTTGTAGAATTTTTATAAATTACAATGGATTAACATTTGGAAATATCAATTGTTCCAACTAAGTTGGTTGTGTTGTTAATCTGTGTTTCACTTCAACGATCAAACTGAATTTTACTATGTGTGTTTTTGTGTCAATATTTTTTGCTAATCACATAATAACAGAGCATCCAAAATAGGCATTGTTGTTGTAGCAACAACATCAACGGGGTCTTCATCCCATATTTTAGCAAAGAAAAACTGGAGATATCATCCTATAACAACATCTCAACAAGCCACACCACCTGAAACAACCCTTATTCAATTCATTGGAGAAATAGTATAAAGAAGTTAGTTGTTTATCAAATTACAAGAGAAACTAAAAAATAAATGTGACATGCAAAAGGAGTGTACTTTGACTAATAATGCCTAATGAAGTGACAAGGTATGTCTTTTTAGGTTCAAAATGGTAGGAAAATATAGGGAAAATAGGTAAGAAAAGGATGCCAATTCTATGTCCCAACACCTTCCATTCTAATACTAAACATATAGCTCAAGTACCATTTCATACAATTACTTTTGGAATATGGATAATTTAATTTGGAAAAGATTCACACTAACAAAAATATTGTAGACATGTCAGCAAAGGTAGTAACAAACGAGAAACTCAGTTGTTGCTAAGTTTCCATTGGTCTACTAGTATGAAAATGAAGATAAGAAAATTTCAAGTTCAAAAGTTGAAGCATATTTAAATAAATGTAGTAGTGGTGGAATTGTTGTAATTATTTTCCAAGTGGAAGATTGTTAGTTATGGAGTCTTATTATATTCTTGATTTGGAGGTATTATTTTTAGCCACATTTGGATTCTAGTTTTCTATATAGGTTTTGGGGGAAGCTTGTCCCACACTATTGTCATAAGGAGGTCTAAGGGGGTTGGTGATGATACTGTGAAATAGTTAGTGACAATTCACACTAGCCAAAATCTTGTAGACATGTTAGAAAAGGTAGAAACAAAGGAGAAAATCAGTTGTTTCTTAGTTTCCATTGGTCTTCTAGTATGACAATGAAGATAAGTTTCCCAACTATTTCACAAAACCTTCTTCAACATAGTGCTCAATAGGTTGTTTCACAATATTACATAAATATAATATGCAATGATCAAGTGGTCATTCTTTTGGACTTAGCTCTAAACCATGTTCATCTGTGTCCCCTTATCCTTCTAACAAGCCTTGATATCCTTACTATGATAATATAGATGGACTAGAAACTCTTGGGATTGTCTCTGAGATCGAGGGTTCATAAAATTCCACCTATTTGATATGTGCACCCAACACGGATGACTCGGGAGATGTTGGCCTTTGTAGAGGAACTTTATTTATTCTTATCTTCCCAGATGTTGCTCCCCAAATGGACAATTCTGCTTAAAATTTTGAAATCATCTCCTGTATGGATGTTACTCTTCCCAAATCTTGATTCTTCTTCTTTATCCCATGTTCTATTCTACCTGTATGGTTATTTTCTTTGGGGGAACCATGATTTTCTTCTTCACTATTAATGCAATGCAATCCTATGTAACCTGATTCCTCATGAGGTTAAGCCCACTTCGTTATGTTGAGCTAGTAACACCTAATCACACTTCCAATAAATGCATTAAAAATAATGCTAGTCACAAATATGCACCTCTAATAGCCTCCTCGATAACAATGCCAAAATTTTGGGTAGATTAATTTTATTTTTAATTAATAACAACCAATCCTACTCACACATAAATTTTCAACTAGGTAGGCCTTTTTATTTCAAGCCTATTGTGCAAAATATATGTCGGGATAAATGGAAACTAGTGCTAACAACGTATCAAAACCAATTGTTGTAGATATCACTCTCAACACTCTAGACACACATGTTATTTCACTTTAAATCATGCTCACACTTATGAAATAAAAGACACACATAAAATAAATCACGTTGTCACTTGATCACTCTTATTCATAAGAAACACAACTCCTCTCTAAGTAGTGATCCCTGCTAAGAAGGAGGGCCCTTCCTCCTTAGCAGGGGTTGGTGATTTACACAACACGAAAGCTAATCAAGAAAGAGATACGGGTCCATGAATATTTAAGAGTTGCATTGATGAAAGTTTCAATACAAGATTGTTTACAATTATAGTTCTCTCCCCCTAACTATCTATATCTATGTGTTCCCCGCAAGCAGGGAGTCCACTGCTTTATAGTGTTATATTACATTCCTTTTTTCGAAAAACATGAGCATCATGAGAATCTCTTGATTCTCATGTGATCCAAATCAAGACTATACAAAACTATATTATGACAACTTTCATTAATTGAAACAAAGTTGTAGAAACTTTCTAAATTACAATGGATTAACATTTGTAAATCTCAATTGTTCCAACTAAGTTAGTTGTGTTGTTAATGTGTGTTTCACCTCAATGATCAAACTAAATTTTACTATGTGTATTTTTGTGTCAATATTTTTTTCTAATCACAGAAGAACAGAGCATCCAAAATAGGCACTGTTGTTGTAGCAACAACATCAATGAGGTCTTCATCCCATCTTTTAGCAAAGAAAAACTAGGAATATATCATCCTATAACAACATCTCAACAAGCCACACCACCTTAAACAACCTTTCTTAAATTCATTAGTGAAATAGTCTAAAGCAGTTAGCTTTTATATCAAATTACAAGAAAAACTAAAAAATAAAGGTGACATGCAAAAGGAACGTACTTTCACTAATAATGACTAATGAATGCACAAGGTATGTCTTTTTAGGTTCAAAATGGTAGGAAAATATAGGGAAAATAGGTACAAAAATGATGCCAATTCTATGTCCCAACACCTTCCATTCTAATATTAAACAAATAACTCAAGTGCCATTTCATACGATTACTTTTGGAATATGGATAAATGAATTTGGAAAAGATTCACACTAGCCAAAATCTTGTACACATGTTATAAAAGGTAGTAACAAAGGAGAAACTCAATTGCTACTCAGTTTCCATTGGTCTACTAGTATGAAAATGAAGATATGAAAATTTCAAGTTCCAAAGTTGAAGCATATTTAAATAAGTGTAGTAGCGGTGGAATTGTTGTAGCTATTTTCCAAGTGGAAGATTGTTAGTTGCGGAGTCTTATTATATTCTTGATTTGGAGGTATTATTTTTAGCCACATTTGGATTCTAGTTTTCTATAGAGGGTTTAAGGGAAGCTTTTCCCACACTATTTTTGTAAAGAGGTCTAAGCGGGGTGGTGATGATACTTTGGAGTGCCACCCCCCCCCCCCCCCCCGACCCGCAACGGTGGGACTGAAGAGAAATTTTTGGAAAATTTTCCTTGTAAAATATTATAATTTTGTAGTCAATATAGAATCTTCATTTTTAGGTCACATATGTCATGGTAGAAGTTTTGTTAGCGGTTTTCTTTTCCCTCGAAGGATAACCTCTTTTTATGAGGGCATTGTATTCTGAAAATGCATTATTGAGAGAGTATTGTATTGAGAGAGAATAGGCTATGGGATAGTGAAGAGACTATGAGAGAGTGAAGAGGAGGTTATAGTGGATGTGAAACAGGTTGTATCCTTTCATTTTTTTTATATGGAATTAAAGGAATGAATAGTTATTTCTCTATGGATGTAGCCTAAATTAAGAGAGCCACATATATTTGGTGTTTCCTTTGGTGCTATGTCATTCTGTGTTTTATTTCCACATTCATTTTGATTTTTGTTGCCCCATGATATTATTACTAAGAAGAATATATCTTCTTATTACCACATATATGTGCATTTTCCCTTTCATTCTTTATTACTTTTGTGGCTTAGTGGTCATCATATTATAGTATTCCTTATTTTCTTCCCACATGGCCTCAAGTTCAGGGTAGTAATCTATTACATGGTTTACATTCTCATAATATCCAAAAATCACATGGTACTTGGTAGATAACAATTCCAAGTGATCCAGATTAGATCATTATATTTTTTTTCATCGAACTCGATGCATTTGGAGTGGAAAAGTGGAGGAATCAACTCACGAGACCATTTTACCGACGAGACCAAGATTGGAAAAACGAGGCCTGAAACCTTCCAAGAGTGTTTTGAGGTATAAAATGATGTTTTTAGGGGATAATAATGTGTCACTTTAGAATAAAACCCTTTCATGCTATTCTACACACAAATATATTTCCAACGACGCAAAAAGTGCCCCAATTAGAGTCTGTATGCAAAAGTTATGCCACTCAGAAGTTGACCTTCCTGTTTTCACAAATATAGTTCGGGAGGATGTCATGTCAACCCCCATTATTTATGGAAAAGGGGATAGCCACATTATTATGATGTAAAATACTCTAGAAGATTCTATATTTTAACTCTAGCTAAGAGTTTATGTAGTCAAAATTAACCACTAGTAGGCTATCGGTTTTTGTTATAACCAGGCCACTAGGCAGAAGAGGCACTCCATTATTTCGAAGATAATTTTGTTCCATAGCGGAGAAAAGGTAGCGAGGAGAGATAGGAGGTAGAGCACACAGAGAGGATTTGTGCACTATAGCAGCCCACAATCCACAAGCATTACTTCTTTGTACCTGCAGGCATATTTCCATAGAGAAAAAGAGAGAGAAGTGACCTCACCTTCGAGTTGGGTTTTCTCCTGAAAGGGTTTCACATAGAGAATATTTTGTGTATTATGTGTGTGTGTGAGATTATTTTTTCCTTATCTACTTTTATGAATAATTTCCATCCACATTCATGCACTAATTACAGTTAAATCTGCAAATCTAGAATTTTAATAAAACTGTAATAGTGTAAAATTTCAGTATTTTAATATATTATTATCATATATGTTGTGACGAACTATCCATTGAAATATCCACAAAAATTTGTGGATAATTTGGTATCACAACGAACTTATTTGAGTATTTTGTGGAGATTTTAGGGATCTATATCGGCGGGGTTGAAAATCGTAAAGCCCTAATTATGGGCAACAAATCTATAAACGAGCATCGTGATCTTGCAGAGGTGAGGTTTACATAGCTAGAAAAACAAGTCACAAATATCAACCGCAATGTAAGCCTCCTCATGGTGGCCTTGAATAAAAATATAGGGGTATTTGGAGAAGGTGGAGGTTTGAATGCAGAGGAAAAATCATAATGGGGATCAGAATATCGGGGATAAATGGTGAACCAGTCGAAGAAAGAACCCGAAAAGCATAAACCTAGTTTGATTGTCGTTAACCAATCACAATACTTGTTTAAAATGGAAGCAAAGGTTGATACCAAGTTGTACCATGACGAGATCGACGCTCTGAAGCTGAACCACTGGTTGCAGCAACTGTAAGTTTATTTCAGTGTCCATAACACTAAGGAAAGGAAAAAATTCTCATTCACAAAGCTAAAATTAAGGGCCATGCACTGACTTGGCGGGAGGGTCACACAGAAACCTTGAGGTTGGAGGGAGAACCTCCAGTGACTAAGTAGGAGGATTTCAAAACCCTCATTAAGTCACAATTTTATCCCATTGGGTATGTGGAGGACCATTGGATCCGGTGGCATTACTTCAGGCAAAAGCCAATCCAATCATGCAGGAGTACACCATAAAATTAAGAAAGATCGATATAATGTTGGGTATCTCTCCAAGGAACCCAGATGTACTCCTCAAGTATTTGGGGGGTCTTCAACGCCATTTGTGTGAGCAAGTATGCTGTTCAAGACCAAATAGGTAGACGAGGCTTGTGTATATGCACAATACTTTGAGAACATAAGACTTAAGAGAGCACAATCAAGTGGATCGAAGAAAAAAGAGGAACTAGACACTTATAAGGAGTGAAAGAAGAAAAAATGAGGAAAAGATAAAAATATAGTAGCCACATTGCACCAATGTAAATATCCTAGCAACCACTACAACCACTACAACATTGATATTCATACAGAGGAGAAGTGTTGGAATTTGTCTCCAGAGCTAAACTCAAATAACAAGAAGAAAGATAACAAGAAGAAGAATCTCATGGCCACATATTTGAGCAACCAAGTTGAAAGCAAATCGGATGTGGATGAGAAGACTGTTTGTACATTAGTGTAGAAGGAGGTGAATCTGAGTAGCCTTTAACAATAGGAAGAGAAAGAAATGACCAAACTCTTCCATATAAATATTCAGGTTAATAAGACACAAATTGATGCTCTGTTTGACTCAGGATCGCATGAGAATATCATTGTAGCAGAGCTGGACAAGAAGTTGAAGCTGGAATTTCGTGATCATCCAAACCCATATCCATTGGGATGGTTAAATAAGGATACAAAGTTGAAGGTAACAAAAAAATGCAAAATTATATTTGCTATCAATGCTGATTTTATTGATGAAGTAGATCTATATGCGGTTCCCCTTGATGTATGTGGAGTCATGTTTGAGAGTCCATACATGTACATGTGTGATGCAATATTCATGAGGAGAGTTAACCAGTACCGGCTAATCAAGGATGGGAAATAATTCATCATCAGCGTGCACAAATTCAAGTTAAAAATTTCTCTGGTAAGTGCCAACCAAGCCAAGAAATTGATCATTTCCAGTAAGAAGTAGGTTTTATTGTTTTTAAGAGAAGTTCAGTCTGTAGAGGAGTCAATAATAGGCAATGCATCCTTGGAGGGGTGTGCTAAGAATAAAAACTAAAAACTTGAGGAGTTTCTATAGGAATATAGGGATGTGTTCTGAGATTCAAAAGGACTACCACCTAAGAGGGAAGTGGAACATGAGATACGGCTATTTCAGGACTCCCCCTTACCAAATATTGGGTTGTATAGGCAGTTTTTTATAGAAGCAAGTGAGGTGAAGAAATAATTGCAACAAATGCTAGAACATGGTGTCATTCGACCAAGTATATCACCATGTGGGCCATCCATAATCATTATGCCGAAGAAGGATGGGACTTAGTGGATGTGTATAGATTACAGGGCGTTGAAAAAAATCACGCTCAAGAAAAGATACCCCCCTACAGAGGATAAATGATTTTTTGGATCAGATGCCGCAAGAAAAACACTTCACCAAGCTGGACTTGAAGTCTGGATATCACCAGGTTCAATTCAAAGAAGAATATATCCATAATATTGCCTTCAAAACTTGGAAAGGTTTGTATGAGTGGTTAGTCATGTCATTTGGCCTATGTAATGCACCAACTACTTTTATGAGATTAATTAATGATATACTACACCCTTTTATAGATTCATTTGCTATTGTCTATTTGGATGATATACTTGTATATAATGCTACTTGGGAGGAGGATATTTCACATTTGGCGCAAGTGTTGGAAACATTGAAGAAGTACCAGCTGCTAGCAAATCTCAAGAAGTGAGAGTTTGTGCAACAGTATTTGGTGTATCTAGGGTATGTTATCGAGGAAGGGGAGTTGAAGATAGATCATTATAAGATGGAAGCCATCATGAAATGGTCGATGCCTACTACTATTTTCGAGGTCATAAGTTTCATTGGGGCAACATGATACCTGAGGTAATTCATAGCCTCGTTTTTAGCGGTAGCAACACCACTCCACACCATAACAACAAGTGGCAAGAGTTTCCAGTGGGGAAAAGGTCAACAGAGGGACTTCGAGGAGTTAAAGTAGAATATCATTCAAGCACCATTTCTGGAATTACCAAAATTGCAGTGGCCTTTCGAAGTGGATACAAATGCGAGTGGGTATGCTGTGGGAGTTGTATTGATGCAGGGAGGAAGCCCTGTATGTTATAATTATGAATTTTTTCATGGGGAAGTTATTAAATACCCTACCTATGACAAGGATTTATATGCCATGGTGAAATCTATGAAGAAGTGGAAGCACTATTTGATGGGGAAGGAGATAATAATCAACATAGATCACTAGCCATTACAATACTTTTAGGCCCATAGTAAGCTACAATAGACCAGACATTACAAGAGGATGGGGTTTTTACAACAATTTCATTTTTTGATCAAGTATAAGAAGGGAAGCAAAAACGAGTTGGACAACATGCTTTCAAGGCCGCCCACATATAATATTATAAATTTGGGGACTCTTATGCACATGGAACCATTCACCCATGACGCATACAGAGAGGCATACTCAGAGGATGAGGAATTCAAGTAGGTGTATCAATAATTGTAAAGCAGTGTCATGTTCATGATGGTGACAACACCATTGAATACAATCTCCAGGATGGGTTACTCTACAAGCTGGATAAGCTATGTTTTCCTGAAGCTGAGCAATTACAACTGATTAGAGAGGCTCACACCTCCAAGGTTACAAGGCACTTTGGTATAGGCTAACTTGTAAAGGAATGTGTATTTACCCAAGAGGCAAGACTAGGTATCTAGGTTCATAAGAGGATGCATTATTTTTGGTACCAACAAGCCTAGAAACAAGAAACATGGTCTATATCATCCCTTACATGTACCTATTATTCCTTGGGAAATCATTTCCATGGAATTTTTGGCAGGTTTAGTGCCAACCAAGAAGGGACATGACTACTTATTTGCGCTAGTTGACAGGTTGAAGAAGATGTGTATTTTGATGCCCTGTAAAAACACCATAGTGGGCAAGAAGCAACAAACTTGTACTTTGGATAGGTTTGGGTGCACTTTGGGATACCAAGGAGCATAATTCCAGATAGGGATACAATATTTCTCAGTGCATTCTGGACTACATTGTGGGAGAATATGGACACAAAGTCGAAGAGATCTACAACATTCCATCCACAAAAATATGGGAAGACAGAAGTAGTCAACCATAACCATCCAAAGACCTAGGATGAAAATCTAGTATATATACAATATTCTTACAACAAATCAGTCAACATTTCTATAGGAAATTTCCAATTTGAAACTTGTTTTGGATATTTTCCACCTTCACCATCGGACATTTCATATGGGAAACAAGGAGGAGTGAGGGAAGATCTTACATGAGGAGATGATTTGAGGTCAGGAAAATTTATAGATAAGATTAGGCAGATCCATCTACAGGTACAAGAAAAACTCTAGAAGTCGCAAGAGAAGTATAAGGCCATGCATTATCAACACAAAAAAAAGAATTCATTCAAGGTGGGAGAGAGAGTATGGTTACAGTTGAAAAGGGAGAGGTTGTAGGGCCTTGGTAAGTGGTGAGCCCTAGTATTGCACCAAGAGTGCTACAACTCCCAAGGGCTGCCCTACTTTAATTTATCAACCCGAGGTTCATACAAACATGGAGGTGACGGTGATATATGCACAACAGGGGCATTATGTTCATGTCATCCTCTTGTGCTCTACGAAAGGGTGCTACTTCTAGGGTTTCTTAGTGAAGTCTATCACACTTCAATGAAACTAAAATAAATTGCAAAAATAAATGACATAAATGAAACTAATTCAATTTGCAGAAAGGAAATGGCATAAATGAAACTAATTTAAATTGCATAAAGGAAACTAATTTAGACCACACTTAACTTGGCCAATCGGCTAAACACACCCTACTCTATATATCATGCTCCTATCTATGCAGTTATTCATGACCTAATTCTAATTTGAAGAAGTGTGCTTGCAGTTTGGAGGGAAAAAGGCTAAAGAGGCTAATGGAACGCTTAACGCATGAAACAAGGCTTAGAAGTGGAAAAAGCGGGGTTAAAACTTATAAAAACTTATAGTGCATAAATGACTTTGGAGCAGAATGCTTTGAAAAGTGAAATGGAAGAGAAGCGGGAGTACAGTTCGACAGTGGGAGCGAAGTGCGATTTGTGAAAAGGCAAAATCTACGAAGTGCGAAGTGCGACGGGGTAAACATTGCGATTTACGATTTGGTAAATGTTTCGAAGTGCGATACGCGATATCAAAATATCGCAAACGATTGTTGGAAGTGATAAGTGTTAATGAAAACCAATTAAACGGTGTGAAGTACAAAATGAGACGGGTGACGTGGCGGTGGGACCGGCAGCGGAGTGCGATCGCAATATCGCAGTTGGCGGATTAGAGTGGTAAGTCTTACAAGAAAAGGATAAATGTTCCAAAGTGCAATTGCGATGTATGGTAGTGGGAGAACCAAGAAGAAAAGGGCAGAGGTCAAAGTTTGATGGTTTGTCAAGCGTTTTGGGTTAAAATGGTTGTGATAGCCGCAAAACATGAAAATGAAAGAATATGAGGCAGACTTAGTCATTTTTAACTGTTTTTAGGAATAAAAAGGGCATGACAGCTATAAATAAGTGAAAATAGAAGGGGATAGAAGCGTAACAGTAGAGATGGAAAATGAACTGGGAAGGCAAGGGTGAACTTCTTTGGAACTTTAATATCGCAATCGGCGTATCAAAGCGGTAAGTCTAACAAGAAAAGGGTAAATGTTCTGAAGTGAAATTGCGATGTATGGTAGCGAGAGAACCAAGAAGAAAAGGGCAGAGGTCAAATTTTGATGGTTTTTCAAGCATTTTGTGTTAAAATGGTTGTGATAGTTGCAGAACACGAAAATGAAGGAATATGAGGCAGACTTAGTCATTTTGAAGTGTTTTTAGGAATAAAAAGGGTACGACAGCTGCAAATAAGTGAAAATAGAAGGGGATATAAGCATAACAGCAGAAGAAAAGGGTGGAGGTCAAATTTTGATGGTTTTTCAAGTGTTTTACGTTAAAATGGTTGTGATAGCCGCAGAACATGAAAACGAAGGAATATGAGGCAGACTTAGTCATTTTGAAGTGTTTTTAGGAATAAAAAGGGTACGATAGCTACAAATAAGTGAAAATAGAAGTGGATAGAAGTGTAACAGCAGAGATGGAAAATAAACTTGGAAGGCGAGGGTGAAATTCTTTGGAAATTTAATACTACTTCCTACAAACAAACCTGTGGATTCATGCACGGGAAAACAAAAAAGAATGCATGATAAAAACAGTGAGCCTGTGGGAAAGCCTACCCCCCTCGAGCTCTATTGATAGAGATGAGAAGGGAAGTCTAGATCCACATATTTTATATTTTTATCCTCCATTCTATTAAGCAAATGAAAACATATAGCAGCAATTCGAAACAACAACTTGAAACTATCATAATCAAGATTAACTAAATGACAGAAGAAAAAAAAAAGGATAGAAACAAACTAGCTAAATGATAAAAAGGAAAGAATGGTAATAGGCATAGAAGCTGAGGCACATGAATTGGTCCCTAATCCATGAGCCCAAATCTCTGGAGCTAGATCAACGAAAATTCATCTGAATACTCATTTCATTAAAATGAAATCTTACTACATCCTGAAGGTCTTAAACAACAAAAGCCTAATAGAATGGAAAATGGATGGCATGGGATGGAATGGACTATATAGAATGGACCATGATCTAATGGCCGAACTGGAATGGAATAAAATCAACCCTAATTATCTCTTGATTAGCTCTATTTATCCGCAAGGGCAGCTACCAACAACTCCCTAAAATATAGGTAATGAGTCCACTTGACTCCAAGTGAAGTATGGCTTGAGTGCACTTGGTCTTGAGTCACTTGGCTACCTCTAGAATTCGAATTGCTGGAGGGGATCTCATGAGGATCCTTTGGCTGCCTTTGAGAGTTAAGGAGGGTGGAAAACCCCCTTGAATCTCTCCAATATTTCTCCGTAATTTCCTAATATCGTGCTCATTTATTCTCCAATCTTGTTCTTCCAGTGGCAGGGAGCAAGTCCCTAAATCATTTCCTTCTCAAAATCTGCATAACCTGCCAAATATTCTCACAATATTCTACAAAAATAACCAATATTAGGCACATATAGGCAATTACCTTTAAAAATTCCTAAGAAATTATTGAAGCATAAGAAAACATTATTAAGTGCAGAAGGAGAGATTTAATATATATATTAATGTGCATAAGGAAGGTATATGGGCTTAAGAAAGGTTATATGGGCCTTATTTTATCTCTAATTTAGAGGCCCATCATCACCCCCCTACTGAAACGGTTTCTTGTCCTTTGAGAAACCTATTCATCCTCCCTGCCTAATGGTTTTTCATGCATGTTGGCTTATTTCATTTTAGGTTTATTGGCCCATGCGTTGCTCCTCCTGCTAATCTTATTTCTATTCGTCTTGCATTTCTTCTTGTAGGTGCTTCATGGAGGTCCTCAAATGCCTTAAGAAAATATGTTTTGCATGACAAGAGTTGGTGGATCCACCTTTTATTTGATTTTTTTTCTTTTTTTGTTCTCTTTTTTTTTTTTTTTTTTTTGCATGCAAAGTAAACTCGTAGTTATTTTTTCTATGAACTAAGTTCACCCTGGGTTATCCCTTGGCACTCCTTGTCTTATATTACAATGAACTGCTTACTGCCCACTTTCTCAAGTCCTTTTTACTTTTGTCTTGTTCCTTTTCTTGGTGGAAAATGTGAGGCTAGTTTCTAGATAAGGCTAAGGTTGTTCTGCTACTTATTTTGGCTATATAAAAAAACTCTCCTTCTCACACTTTTTGATGTTTTATTAAGCTAAATTAGATTCGAAGAAAGGGTTAGATGATTTCATACCTGAGCCTTACAATTGATTTGTTTTTGCAGGTGATATTGAAGTTGTTGATATGGTTGTTGAAGCTGTCTTCTGTGGTTCTAAAGTTGCATGTGATAATCTACTTGAGGTCCTTTTGGAGCTTTTGAGCATAGGAGGAGGAAGTCCAAGTTTGACTACCTTTAACCAGGGTGTTGATCGAATTTTATTTTTATTCCAACTTGTTGTTTTTTGGATTGCAAAGGTTGGAGAGCACCTGCATTCATTAGAGAGAGATACATGGAGAAATGCAATTTTTTTTATAAGGTCTAATAGCTGCCTCTTTGAGGTTTTCCACTACTAGGTCTGCCTAGGCACCTCAAAGGAGGTTTTCACCTAGGATATTTTTTTTTTCTCTTTTTTTTCCCAACCCAATGACTGCCTCATGGAGGTTTTCAATCAGTGGGCCAATCTCAGACGCCTCAAAAGAGGTTTTCACCCGAGATTTTATTCTTTCCCCTTTTTTCTTCTTTTTTTATTTTTCACTTTCCTACTCTACTTGAAAAAAAAAACTTTTTCAAGTATAGGAATACTTCCAATGGAGCATGTACACATCAAGATGACAGATAAAATCATGTGCACACTTTGAATACATGCTTTGAAATGTACCTGAATATGAGAGATGAATTTCTTTGACTGGGGTTGTATCAAGTACTGTTGGAGAAGAGTGTGTTGTTGCAACTTAATGACTATTTGGAACCATATGTCAATATAGTTGTGATGCCCCTGGTTCACTTACTGAGTTGGATCAGCTTGGATGTCCTCTTCTATTATGGCAGTCAAATCTTCCTATTTTTTTTTATTTTTCTCTTGAACACATGGAGGAAATGTTGGTAAACATGAGGGAACTTTATCAACATCCAATTCTGATTTCTGCTCTTCATCAAGTTTAGCCCTCAATATTTTGATCTCCTCATTTGGATCTTCTTATTCTTGATGTTGTCCTTCAATGACATTAAGAAAATATCTTCTTTGCAATACTTTTCTTGAACTAAGATGCAGACCATTTAGATCAAGAGGATATGTTTGGTAGTGTTGTACCTTAGCATTGTAAGTGAGCTGACATACTTCATTGTATGGGTTTGGAAATGGTGGTAAAATTATTTGAGTGGGGGTGGATATATGAGATGGATGTGGTTGAGGCTGTGGTTTTGGTGGAGGTAGATGGTAGGGATAGCATGGAGTCGTGTATGGAGGATATTGAGGATGTTGAATATTTTCCCAATAAGGATCTTTCCAACCATGTTTCCATGATTGGCTTTGGGGTTGAGATGGCCAAGGTTGCCAAGGAGGGAGTGTGTCCCAATTAGTTTGAGATGGATGTCAATAACCTTGAAATTGTGAAGTGGGTCCTTGCATCATATCAAGTTGACTAGGCTGCCAGTGTCTCCTTGGAGCTACATAACATATCTTCTTTGGTGATTGCCTTGTTCCATTGTCTTCCTGGGTAAACTTCTCTAAACCTGGGGAATGATGAACAACATTTAGTAGCATATGATTCTTCATGGATAAAAAAAATATCATCATCTTCTTTTTGCTAATTTTGCATTCATAAAATTTCTACTTGTTCACTTAGATTGTTAAGAATTTTTGTTTTAAAATTGTCAAGAAAATTTCCAAGTTCATCTTGCCTTACCAATGTTGATGCTGACTTACTTACTCATTCCCTTCCTCTTGATATGTGCTTTCATGTTTCACAAATTTCTTCAAATGACAATTGATATACATATCCTTTACTCATGAGATTAAGGATATCAATCCACTCATCCCTAATTGTTCTAAGTAAGAGGGTTTCTAGTGTGTCAAATCCTAGATGATGCAATTTTTCCCTCTTAACATTATACTTGAACCTCTCTATTAGATCCTCAAAGCTCTCATCTTCTTCTTGGTTCATTCTAAAAAATTTCTTCTCTAAGATTACTATCTTTGTATTTTTCTAGAAATATCTTTTGCATATCATTCCATGATCTTATTGAATTAGTACCTTGACTCATGAACCATTTAAAAGATATATCCTTCAATTTTGCTGGAAACAATCTCAATTTTTGAGTGTGTGATAAGTAGCCATAAGATCTACAAAGTATCTCAAATTCAAAGAGAAATGTTTCCAGATCCTCTATCCTCATGCCATGGAAGTTGGGAAGGAAACATGGAGGGATGTTATTCATATGTACATTGATGTCCATATCTTCAATTGGAAACCCAATAAGATCTTCTTAATTTTCATCATGTCCATCCATCTCTTCTACCTTCAAAAGTGTATGGTGATGTGGTTCTTACTGCACCACGTGGTCAAGTGGGGGGGTTGGTATTGGAGAAGGTTTTTTTTTTTTTTTTGAGTATCCCTACTCCTATGAGGCATGAAAATCAGGTCTTTTGTATTTTTCAATATTTTGGAAACAACATGAAAAAGGAAAGTAGAAAATAATGCTAAAACAGAATCAAAGCATTTAATAGACACCTCCCTGGAAATGATGCCACAAAGTGGTGAGCCCTAATATAGCACCAAGAGCATTGCAACTCCTAGGGGTTGCCCTACTTTACTTTATCAACCCGGAGTTCATAAAAACTTGGAGGTGACAGTGCTATATACACTGTAGATGCATTCTATTCATGTCATCCTCTTTCGCTCTACGAAAGGGTGCTACTTCTAGGGGTTCTCAGTGAAGTCTATCACACTTCAATGAAACTAAAATAAATTGCAGAAAGGAAATGACAGAAATGAAACTAATTCAATTTGGAGAAAGGAAATGGCATAAATGAAACTAATTTAAATTTCAGAAAGGAAACTAATTTAGACCACACTTAACTTGGCCAATTGGCTAAACACACCCTACTCTATCTATCATGCTCCTATATATGTAGTTATTCATGACCTAATTCTAATTTGAAGAAGTGTGCTTGCATTTTGGAGGAAAAAGGGCTAAAGAGGCTAATGGAGGGCTTAATGCATGAAACAAGGCTTAGAAGTAGAAAGAGTGGGGTTAAACCTTATAAAAAATTATTATAGCGCAAAAATGGATTTGGAGTAGAATTTTTTGAAAATTGTGATGGCAGAGAAGCGGGAGTACAGTTCGAGAGCAGGAGTGAAGTGCAATTTGCAAAAAGGTAAAATCTGCAAAGTGCGAAGTGCGACAGGGTAAACATTGTGATTTTCTATGTGGTAAATGTTGCGAAGTGTGATACACAATATTGCAATATCGCAATCAGCTATTGGAAGCGGTAAGTGTTAATGAAAACCAATTAAAAAGTGTGAAGTGCAAAATGCGATGGGTGACGTGGCAGTGAGACCGACGGCGGAGCGTGATCAAAATATCGCAATCGGTGGATCGAAGCGGTAAGTATTAAATAAAAGGGTAAATGTTGCAAAGTGAGATTGCGATGTATGGTAGCGAGAGAACTGAGAAGAAAAGGGCGGAGGTCAAACTTTGATGGTTTGCCAAGAGTTTTGCGTTAAAATGGTTGTGATAGCCGCAGAACGTGAGAACAAAGGAATAGAAGGCAGACTTAGTCGTTTTGAAGTGTTTTGGGGAATAAAAAGGGTGCGACAGCTGAAAATAAGTGAAAATAGAAGGGGATAGAAGCGTAACAGCAGAGATGGAAAATGAAGTGAGAAGGTGAGGGTGAACTTCTCCAGAAATTTAATACTACTTCCTGCAAAAAAACCTGCAGATTCATGCACAAGAAAATAGAAAAGAATGTGTGATAAAAATAGTGAACAGAAATCAATTTTTTTGGCCTGTGGGAAAGCCTACCCCCTCGAGCTCTATTGACAGAGATGAGAAGGGAAGTCTAGATCCACAACTTGTAGAGTTTTATCCTCCATTCTATTAAGCAAATGAAAAACTACAGCAGCAATTTGAAACAACAACTTGAAACTATCAGAAGCAAGATTAACTAAAAGATAAAAACAAACTAGCTAAATGACAGAAAGGAAAGAATGGTAACAAGAAGAGAAGATGAGGCACATGGATTGGACCCTAATCCACGAGCCCAAATCTCTGGAACTAGATCAAAGAAAATTCATCTGAATACTCATTGCATTAAAATGAAATCTTATTACACCCCGAAGGTCTTAAACATCAAAAGCCTAATAGAATGGAAAATGGATGGCATGGGATGGAATGGAATGAAAATGGGATGGAATGGACTATATCGAATGGACCAGAATCAAACGGCTGAACCGGAATGGAATAGAATCAACCCTAATTAGCTCTTGATTAGCTTTATTTGTCCTCAAGGGCAGCTACCAACAGCTCCCTAAAAAATAGGTAATGAGTCCACTTGACTCCAAGTGAAGTATGGCTTGAGTGCAATTGGTCTTGAGTTGCTTGGCTTCCTCTAAAATTCGAATTGGTGGAGGGGATCTCATGAGGATCCTTTGGCTTCCTTGGAGAGTTAAGGAGGGTGGACAAACCCCTTGAATCTCTCCAAGATTTCTCCCTAATTTCCTAATATTGTGCTCATTTATTCTCCAACCTTGATCTTCTAGTGGCAGGGAGCAAGTCCCTAAATCATCTCCTTCTCAAAATCTACATAATCTGCCAAATATTCTCACAATATTCTACAAAAATAACCAATATTAGGCACAAATATGCAATTACCGTTAAACCTTCCTAAGAAAATAATGAAGCATAAGAAAACATTATTAAGTGTAGAAGGATAGATTTAATATATATATTCATGTGCATAAGGAAGGTAGATGGGATTAAGAAAGGTTAGATGGGTCTTATTTTATGTCTAATTTAGAGGCCCATCAATAAGAAAATCAAGGCTCTGAGGTATGGTTCTTTTGAGATACTGGAAAAGGTGGGTGATAATTCTTATCGACTTATTTTACCACCATATATGTGCATTTACTCAGTTGTGAATGTAGATAATTTGAAACTCTATGAATCTTCCATGCTAGATCATGAACAGGAACAGGTCCTACAATATGTGGAGGATTTGACACCATATTCTAAAGTAGAGTTGAAAAAAGATACAATTTTGTAGAAGAGATCCAATTGTAGGTTTTAACCCTGAACAGAAATTATCTACACTTGAATCTTATAACAGAAAATAAACAATAGCAAGAGCATAAAACATAAAACACATAAACACAGAGATTTTCCCCTGGATCCCAAATCGGGATGACCAACTTGATTTTTCATTATATTCCTTTTAGTGTTATAACACATATATATACATGCCGAAGCATACATAAACCCCAATCCATTAACCCTGGATTAGAACATAACCGTAGCTCCCTTGACTGGATCTACAAAATACCAAGGGCCGAAAACCATCGTACCCCAAAACCATGTGCAAACTCATGCACAAAACATGGGTGGGTCCACCTATGAGTGGGTCCGCACACCAAAAAAAATTTCTCCGGGGCGTTACCCCGGACCCCAATAGTGGGGGTTTCCTCCCCCCTGCTGCACCCGACGCAACGTACAGCGCATGGGGATATTCATGGAAATAATATAACACATACCCAACATTCTCCCACTTGTTGTTTTATTTCCAGAGGGGGCCACATGAGAGCTTAGTCATTGGGCCAATTCTTCAACACCCATTGTTTCTCTACACCAAGAGAACTTTTGAGTGCTCACATACTTCGTCAATGCATCTGCAACATTCTTCAAAGTGTCCACCTTTACCAACAACACCCTTTTAGCCTCAACCATATCTCTAAAAAAGTGATATTGAACATCAATTTGCTTTGTCTTTGAATGGTAAGCAGGGTTCTTAGCCAAGAAAATTGCACTTTGGCTATCACAGTCTATCCTTATAGCTTGCTATACCAACCCCATACTTGAACACAATCTCTGCAACCAAACTGCTTCCTTGCTTGCATGAGTGGCTGCTATGTATTCTGCCTCTATAGTTGAAAGAGCCACTACAGACTGTCTTTTACTCATCCAACTGATTGCGCCTCCAAATATGTTAAACACATACCCACTTGTAGATCTTCTTTGGTCCAGATCTCCAGCCCAGTCTGCATCAACAAAACCACGAATGTCCAACATTCTTTCCAATCCTGGTCTTCCCCGGTAGCACAAGCCATAATCACTAGTGCCACGTAAATATCTGAAAACCCGCTTCACTACTGTCCAATGCTCCTTCCCTGGGTTTGACATAAACCTGCTCAATACTCCCACTGCATGTGCAATGTCTGGTCTAGTACAGACCATTGCATACATCAGGCTACCCACTGCACTTGCATATGGAACACGGAACATATACTCCTCTTCTTCTTGTGTCTTGGGACACTGTTCAGCAGACAGCTTTACACCTACAGGAATAGGAACATTCACCGGTTTACTATCCTGCATATTGAACCTCCGCAATATAGTCTCGACATACTTCCTCTGGTTTAACCAGAGCTTCCTCTTTGCCCGATCTCTCTTAATTTCCATGCCCAAAATATAGTTTGCAGCACCAAGATCCTTCATGTCGAATTTGGAGAACAATTGGGTATTCAAATCTTGGATAATTTCTTTGTCATTTCCAATCAACAACATATCATCCACATACAAGACCAAATAAATAACACGGTCACCAATTAATTTAAAATAAACACAATGATGCTCCTTGCTTCTGGTGAAGCCAAGTCCTCATATATAGGTATCAAATTTTTGATACCACATCCTTGGTGACTATTTTAACCCATACAGAGACTTCTTCAACCTGCATACTAGTTCTTTCTTACCCTTCACCATAAAGCCTTCAGGTTGCTTCATGTAGATCTCATCTTCTAGATCCCCGTGAAGAAATGTTGTCTTCACATCCATCTGTTCTATCTCAAAATCAAATGCAGCAGCAACAGATATAAGTAATCTAATAGAAGTAACCTTGGCAACAGGAGAAAAAATATCACCAAAATCAATTCCCGGCACCTGGGAATAACCTTTTGCTACCAACCGAGCTTTGTATTTCTCCACCTTGCCTTCTACATTCATCTTCTTTTTAAACACCCATTTTCTCTAGATGGGATTCCTTCCAGCCGACAACTCCACCAAATCCCATGCCTCATTTTTGTGCAAGGATGCCATTTCATCAACCATGGCCTTCTTCCAAAGTTTTCCATCCTCTGAATCTACTGCCTCCCTGACAGTTCTGGGATCATCATCAGTTATAGTTAAGGAAAAACCTGAACAGAAAGAGGATGGACTATACCTTTCTGGTTTCCTTCTTTCTCGAACTGACCTTCTCAAAGCTAGTATTTGTGGCTCTTCCTCTTCTGAATCTTCTTCTGCTGTAGAGTCTGATTCATCCTCCTTTAGCTCAAACTCTATCTTCTCAGGTTCCTTTGGTAGGACTTCATGTGTAACAACATCTTTCACCTCTCTAAACACCACATCTCGACTGTACACAACCTTCCTTGTTTCGGGTTCCAAAGCTTCAGAATCCCCTTTAAACCATCCTTATACCCAATAAAGATGCACCTTTCAGATTTATTATCCAACTTGGTCCTTTTCTCCTTTGGAACATGTGCATATGCATCACATCCAAATACCCTTAGATGTGAAAGAGAGGGTTTCTTACTAGTCCATACCTCCTGTGGAGTCTTATCCTCCAACGCCGATGAAGGTGATCTGTTAACTAAGTAACATGCAGTCTCCACTGTCTCTGCCCAGAATTCTTGTCCTAACCTGGTACCACTGAGCATGCTTCTTGCCTTTTCCATCAGTGTTCTGTTCATTCTTTCCGCAACTCCATTTTGTTGAGGTGTGTATGGAGTATTCTTCTGCTGTGCTATACCACACTTCTTACAGAACTCTTCAAATTCCTTCTTGCAGAACTCCCCACCATTATCTGTCCTCAGCGCCTTTATCTTCTTCTCTGTCTGGTTTTCCACCAGAGCCTTAAATTCTTTAAATCTGTCAAATACTTTAGATTTCTTCCTCAGAAATATATCCATGTATTCCTTTGAAGTCATATATGAATGAAACATAGCAATAATGTGACTTTCCTGATGGAACTGACACAGGTCCAAACACATCACCGTGCACAAGCTCTAATATCTTGTTCGCCCTCTTAGCACCAGAAGGAAAACTCACCCGATTCTGCTTCCCATATACACAATGTTCACAGAAATCGAAATCCAGAGAGAAATTAGACATACCTTCTACCATACCATTTCTATGCAGTATCCGAATGCCCTTCTCTCCAATATGTCCAAGCCTTTGATGCCATAACATGGTCTTTTCTCCAGAGACAGCTAGGCTTTCCGCTCCACTTTCAGGAACCACATAACTGTTACACCCATCAATAACAGTGCTACCTTGTAGCTTGTACATCCGAACTCCCCGCATTAATACCAGTGCTCCCCGAATCATCTTGCAGGCATCTTTCTCGAACACTTTTTTTACACCTACATCATCCAACTTTCTTACAGAAATCAGATTTCTGGCCAATGCAGGAATATGAAAAACACCAGGAAGTGTTTTAATCCTTCCACCTTGCAGCTTCAGCTTGACCTTTCCATGTCCGATGATTTTGGCCTTCCTATCATCCCCTAGGAAGACATCACCATCATATTTCTCTTACTTGCAGAACCACTCCCTATGGGGAGTGAAGTGAAAGGATGCACCTGAGTCAATCAACCATGACTCATGATCTACATGTGTATTTGAAGAAGAAGCCAAATACACATCCCCACCTTCATCCAAGGTTGTTTTTGCCTTTGCAGAAGGAGCATCATCAGATCCCTTTCCTTTCTCAGGAGCTTTAGATCTACACTCCTTTTTGTAGTGCCCTTCCTTTCCGCATTTCCAGCATACCTTTACAAACTTTCCAGGAGATTTAGATCTCCCTCTAGATTTGGATCTCCCACTCGAAACCTTATTCTTGTTTATGTTTTGGGACCTTCCTTGTACAGATAAGGCATCTCCATTTTGACCTTCCATATTTCTCCGTCTCATTTCCTCCGACAACAAGGCTGAGACAATGTCATCAAAGTGGTGGATTTGTATTTCCTACCTGTGCTGGAGACTGTCACGGGTACGCTGAAGACTATGATGTGCATATCTTCATCTGAGATTTTAATATCAACAGATGACAGCTGACTTACCACAGTATTGAAGGCATTCAGATGCTCTGTCACCGAGTCTCCATCCTTCATCCTCGGGTTATACAGCTTTTTCCGTAGGAACAATTTATTCACTAGAGACTTAGATTGGTACAAAGTCCCTAGCTTTTCCCACAACAAATTCTTCGTCGTGGCTTCCCAGACCATTCCTTGTCTTTGAATACGAGACACCCTGTTTGTATGGTGTCTTAGCCTTAGATCTAGTTTCTTCTAGTCTTCATCTGACATTGGCGTTGGTTTAGTACCTGGATCTACCGCGATCCCCGATCACTGTCCACCGACGGAGTCTCCGTCACCGGAAAACCCACAGCCTCAATATGACATTAAATTCTCGATCACTATCTTGCGCTGTCTACTTTCACCCGCGAGAATCGATCCCGCAGATCTCCCACTGCACAGGGTCTACCACAGGCCCGAGCAAAAAACCCTCAACAACAAAGGCGTCCCCTTGAAGCCGAAACAGCTCCGATACCAAATGTGGGTTTTAACCCTGAACAGAAATTATCTACACATGAATCTTATAACAGAAAATAAAACAATAGCGAGATCATAAAACATAAAACAGATAAACACAGAGATTTTCCCCTGGATCCCAAATCGGGACGACCAGCTTGATTTTTCATTATATTCCTTTTAGTGTTACAACACATATATATACATGCCGAAGCATACATAAACCCAAATCCATTAACCCTGGATTAGAACATAAACGTAGCTCCCTTGACTGGATCTACAAAATACCAGGGGTCGAAAACCATCGTAGCCCAAAACCATGTGCAAACTCATGCACAAAACATGGTTGGGTCCGCACACCAAAAAAAAATTCTCCGGGGTGCTGCCCCGGACCCCAACAGTGGGGGCTGCCTCCCCCCTTGTGACCCCCCTGCTGCGCATGGGGCTAGTCATGGAAAGAATATAACACATACCCAACACCTATCCTACAAGACAAGGGAAACATGACCTTTGGGAGATTGGGTTGAAGGAACAACTTCCGGGAAAAGCTAAATGGTACACCAGAGAGAAGGTGGAGGAAAAATTTCCTCACCTCATTCGGTAGAAGATTTTTGGGACCAAAAGCCTCCTAAAATGGGGAGGTGTGATCTGGATTGGATCATTATATTGTTTGTCATCCATCTTGATTCATTTTTAGTGGAAAGAGTGGAGGAATCAGCTCATGAGACCATTTTTATCGGTAGGACCCAGTTTGGAAAAACAAGATCTGAAACCTTCTAGGAGATTTTTTAGGCATCAAA